>JBAMJR010000090.1:1397500-1967500 GCA_038501785.1 Myoxocephalus aenaeus
CCACATCTTCCTCTTACTAACCTCCCTGAGCATCTTAGTGGATCAGGCATGGTGGTGTAGTTATCCTTAATTCCGTGCATGGAGTAATGCATGGAGAAAACACCACCAATAATGTAGTCACCATCCATTGAGAAAGCAGGTAGACGAGTGGTACCCTGGAGCTTACATTTCACAGATGAGGCCTCAGTGCTGTCCCCAACACCATTCCTATCCTCTGAGAGCTCAGCCCTTTGTTTCACATCATCCACAGAACCATTCAAGGCAAGAGCTGAGTTCAGCTCACACAAACCCAGAGACAGGGTCAGGCCAATAAAGAGAGCTGAGATCTCCATCCTCAACTGTCCTCATGTGGGCATACTGTGTTTTTACTGGTCTATATAGATATTCAGACTGAAGCTTCCCTCCTACTGTACGTCAGTTTACTGTACGTCAGAGAGAGGATGCTCTTACCCAGTGGTCTTTGATGAACTCTTGTACAAGTCTTTTTGTGAGCTTTGTGTACATTATAATCTGCACCAAGTGCCCATATCTCTTTCCTCTTCTTTTAAAGCTACCATTGTAATCACGAATATCTTCTTAATTAAGTAAAAACTGTATACCTTTTTTTTCTGTGTTTAAACTAATATTACAGACTAACAAATGTACCCCACTAATAAATTGTTTGTTTGGTTAAATTGCATATTAACACTCTGGAGTCTTTGGTCATTTTCTCGTTTTACATAATTTTTAAATTTCCCTTTTTAAAGTCACTTGCATATGATACATACTCATGTGTTGTATATCAAAAATTACAGAACAATCTCAGCTATCTATATAATGAGGCACCATTGTCCCAAGGCACAAGTGTAAAGAGAAAATATGACTAAAGCTGAAAAATGTAATCTTGATTTTGGAAATTTTTCATATTTGTTGTGAAAACATAACTTTACTCAGGTGGTATATCGGTTTTGGTGATGGAAATGTGTTTACCAAAGGTCTTAGGTTCACAAAAGCAGTGGAATATATGAATAAAATGGTAGACACATGTAAATAAATGTCTAAAATCTAATTTATTAATATATGGTGGGAATGATGAGCTGTGGCTGGCTTTGTGGCCTGCTAGGTGATCTGTTGGCAGTCAGACGGACAGGGAGACTGCTGCAGCGATGCTGCATGTTGTCCTCTGGACCCTCACAGCTCTGAATCCACTCTGTAAAATACATTAATACTAGTCAGTATGAGTTCACTGAAAGAAAGTAATGATTAGACACCGACACGTAAGGAAGATCCAACACTGACTTATAATCAGACACTGCATGAGCTAGCTACGTGCAAACATTGCTAAAGCTAACAGATCCAACTATGTTCAGGCCATGAGCTAAAAATGCACAACGTTAGTTACAGCGTTACAAACACGTAACTGAGATCCAACACTACTAATCGTACTAAGTTCACTGTAAGAAAGTTAACGGTGATAGGGACAACAGTTGATTACCCACCGTTCATAGCTGTAATCAGCTATCTCCGTTAGCGCGCTACCGCTAACTCTGTGTTAGCATCAGCTTCCGTGACATAAACAGTACTGTAGTAACGATTAACGGAGATCCAACACTACTAGTCGTACTATGTTCACTGTAAGAAAGTTAACGGTGATAGGGACAACAATTGATTACGCAGCGTTCAGTCTCACAGAAACGCTGTAGCCAGCTATCTGGCCCTTTAGCTCCGGCTAACTCCTTGTTAGCGAATCCTTCGGGCACTGAAGCTGCGCCGTCTGTCCATCCTCTCCAATATAGCTTTGCTCAGGACTCTTTGCTTGGCATCGTCTGACTCACACTGAAGTTTTGCACGCATCATACGACATGTCCATGTTTAGATGCTCAGACGCGGAAGTGGAAACCATATCCGCCAGATTTGAAACCATATCTCTGTGACGTATTATTGTGAAGATAGGATTTTATTAAAAACTTAAACATCTGCCCCCCCTCCCCCCCCCCCCGCTTCGAAGCGGGCCCCGCCCCCAAAGGGTTAAGAAATGCCAACACAGAAATATGAATAAAGAAGCACTGAGTTTATAAAAGAGAAATACATGTACTATATTGTCATTTTTTACTTTAATTATTCACTTTCTTTTATATTGTCAGGCCGTGATGACATAATATTTTTGAAATAAGACAAAAATCGTTTTAAAAGTACTTTCGGAAAATTACATTACAATTAATAAAATATGTAATATTTAACATAAGTTGTAAATATTTAGATAAACAAGATGAAGACTGAATGTGCAGATCATGAGCTTTATAGTAAACGTTGCTGTTGGAGCCATAATGTAGTTTTTTGTCTTTATTGTATCCTTACTGAAAACACAGAGTGAACATACATGTAGTTCTGACATTGAACACGGACTGGAGCATTAATTCATGAAGTACACATAGGTAAGCTACAGGTGATGAGAATCAGGTGTGTAGAACAGCTCTTTGACTATGTTACGTGTTGGAGCGAGAGCATGGCTGGCGTGCTTAGATTCTGAATATGATTAATTGAAACAGAGATTTAATATGGACAATGCTGCTATTTACATTATGCCAGTGATCATATATGTCAAACTACCAACTGAATGTTGGTTTATTTTTAGCCAAGAGCACACATGTGAAACAAGTTCTCTCTCTTTGCTCTCCGTGGCTTAGATGTTTTTATTAAAAATCCCTTCAATTGCCTCTTTAGTTTTCTCCAAACTTTATGTTTTAGGATTGACTTTTGTTCATTACATTTTTCTTGGTGTTTTTCTCTGGCTTAAACAATATGATGAAACACTTTGGAGCAAATATACACAATATGAGTCCAAAACTGGAGGCAAGAATTGCAAATATCTCCACAGCCACAGTAAATTTGCCAGGAGAACTGACATATGCTGGGATGAAGGTGACCCAGACTGCACAGAATATCAGCATGCTGAAGGTGATAAGCTTGGCTTCATTAAAATTATCAGGTAGTTTCCGGGCTAGGACCGCCAACACAAAGCAAAAGACAGCCAGCAGGCCGATGTACCCGAGCACAGCCCAGAACCCAATAGCTGAGCCTAATGCACACTCCAGGATGATTCTCTCCTTGAATGTGGTGAGGTTTTTTAATGGAAAAGGAGGACTAAGAACCAACCAAAGAGTACATATTATAACTTGAATGAAAGTGAAAGACACTACAGTCATCCTTTGCTGTGGAGGACCAAACCATTTCATAACATTACGACCTGGGAGAGTGGCTTTGAATGCCATTAACACAACTATTGTTTTCCCAAGAACACAAGAGATACAGAGGACAAAGGTGATCCCAAACGCTGTGTGGCGCAGCATGCAGGACCACTCAGAGGGTTCTCCAATGAAAGTCAATGAGCATAAGAAACAGAGAGTCAGCGAGAAGAGCAGCAGGAAGCTCAGCTCAGAGTTGTTGGCTCTGACAATCGGGGATGTCCTGTGACGGTGGAACACAGCCGCTGTTATAATGGCAAGACAGGCACCACCAACTGAGAATGCAGCCAGGATGATTCCTAGGGCCTCATTGAAGGAAAGAAACTCTACAGGCTTGGGGACACAAGTGTCTCTCTTTGCATTTGGCCAAAATTCTTTGTGGCAAGGGAAACAATCAGGGGAATCTGAAAAAATACAAAAAAAGAGGGCTTTTAGCAGTCATGCTCAATGTTTGATGTTGTCCTGTAGATATGCATTTGGAGAAACAATACCTGTAGCGTTGCTAATCTCTCCCTCAGGACACGGTATACAATCATAACAGCAGATGGGTTTTCCTTTCTGCAGCACTTTACGAGTTCCTGCAGGACAGCTGTCAGTGCACACTGACACAGGCACCTGGCACATAAATACAAACAAAGTCACACATTTTCAGATGTGCTTCAAAGCTCTGAATAGGTTAAAGTTATTATCAAGTCTGTCTGAAAACATAACTCGCATGTCAATTTGAGTATGTGTGTTTTGTAAATACAACTGCTGGTGGAAAAAGTCCACAGTTGTATAAAGAATTTTCCAAAATGAGGCCTCAGTAGTCCGGATTGGACAAAGCAAGCAGTTATACAAAGTTACAGTATTTTTGTTCAAAGTTCTGTTTTTTGTTACTATTCCTGCACCGCTACTCAGCAAAGGAACATTATAACTACACGCTAATTAGCAGTAGTTAAGTATGAGTAATCACTTAATTCATTATTTATAAAGCATTGTTCCAACATTAACACTCATTAGTATGCAATTCATAAACACAGTTATACATGTTTTATTCTTGATTAATAAGCTTGACTATTATGCGTTTCATGATTGGGTTTTCATACTTTAAAAGTGATGGATTCCCCATATGTAAATTAAATAATATATATTACAAACCAATAATTAAGGACTTATAGATAATTAACAATATCATTTATAAAGTGTTAGTAAATGATAAAAAAAAATGTTTAAATGTAATTTATTCATGGTGATTTAGATATGCACTAATGTTAACATGTGCTTTATAAACGTGTTTTAATACTGCAATCAGGTAGTTACTATTTGTTAGTTAAGTATTTTGTGTGACCTCATCTAAAGTGAGGACTATCTATGCCCTACAAAGCATTAATACTTGACATTGAAAGGCCAGCAGTGCCTCAAAGCCAGTGGCGGGCCGTGCATTTTCGACCTGGGCCTTTTGTGCCGTCTGATATAGTTTACATAAATACGCGCATGACGGGATGCAGCGTCATTAACGGACAATGCATGTTGTCCACATTCTTCTTGCTCCTACTGAGTTCTGCTATCAGCTAGGTAGCTTTCTGTTGACTAAAGTCAAGCTGGCCCACTGACCAATCACAGCGCATGTTAATGGTCACGCTGGCCCACTGACCAATCATACGTCCAGTGCCAGAATGCTGGCGCAGCACCTCTAAGAATATGCCCAGCACGTCAAACTAAAGATCTGATTGGTTGAAGACTATGACAATCAACGACAACGTCCACTCTCCGTGTACTTTAATCTGCAAAGACTAGCTTGAAGCCGCTCTTCTTCCATAGAGACATAGGAAGTGAAATCTGATTGGATGAAAGCTCTCCTTAAAAAAAGCTTCAGGCGCTGCAGGCTGGAAGCAGAGCAACAAAGGAAGACAGGAGCTGTGCAATGGGAAAATAAGCTAATAGGGAAAAATAATTATAATACATGTAGTGTATTTGTGAAAAACAATACAATTATAAAATAGCTATAACTTTGTGATTCTGTTTAGGCCAGCAGAGAAGGCTTAGCAGGCCCACCACAGTCAAAGCTAACAAAAGTCTCAGTTAACTTCTAAACTGGAAAAGGGAAATTTACACAACGCAAAGTGATAAAGAACATTAATATGATGCCCGTCAGTGGCACGAGTGGTGAGTATTTTTCATAGTTTTTCTGGCACTAGAGTTCCTGAGACAAGCACGCGCCACCCCGTCACCTCAGTTGTAAGTATACCAATCCAGGTGATAGCTAGGTACTCATAATCAATCATTTGTACGTGCCAGCAAACTGAGAAACATACTCACCAGTCGTGCCACTGCCATCGCAACGTAAACGTGTGTCCCACGTTGATGACGTGTCACCACTGTGGCCCGGGCCAGAAAGAATGCCGGGCAGGTGATGTGAGGTGATACCCGTCAGTGGCACGAGAATTGTACGTGCCAGCAAACTATGAAACATACTCACCACTCGTGCCACTGACAGGTATCGCCCCCCTCATCACCATCATATTAATGTTCTTTATCACTTTGTGTTGTGTCTACTTCCCTTTTCTGTTGAGAAGATAACTGACACTGTTGTTAGCTTTGAGGCACTGCTGGCCTTTTGATGTAATTTATTAATGCTTTGTAAGGCATAGTCCTCACTTTAGATGGGGTCACACAAAATACTTAACTAATGACTAGCAACTACCTGAATTAATCATGAATTGCAGTATTAACACACGTTTATAAAGCACACCCCGGTTAAGCCTCAGCCATTGTTCTCAAAAATTCGGAATGGTTTTGCATACCCATACTAAATACAGAATATCTTCTCAACCACAATGGCTATTTGAATCATTTCAAAAGGTATATTAAACAGAAAACACTTGTGAGACTAGTTAAGAGGTTCATATATCAGTATATGTGTTACTGGTTTATTGGTTGATGATATAAGACAGGAAAGAAGAAAAAATTTAAATGTTGAAAGAAATAAACTTCCAGGATGTATTTTCTCTTTTTAATTATGCATATCATTGTTTTTTTTTTCTAGTATAAAATAGCAATATGTGTTAACAGTATCTCTGAAAAGTTTGACTATGATTAAGTGAAGTAAAATATTTTTTGTAATTAATTTAGTGCAGATTTCGTGAACCGTAGGTTTAGGTCCGCTGAAAGCAAAAATGCCCTAGATTTCTTCCTGGACCTCAAGCAGATGCACCAATACATACCAAGCCAGGCCGTGTGGAATATCGTTTCATCCATAAGTAAGTCATATAAAAAAAATTGGGCTGGAATGTGGTTGATATCTTGCTGAGGCTTTGTCTGACAGTGGATTCTGTAGGTCGTAAGCTTTCCAGAAAGGTGCGCCAATCATGTGTGGCATCAAGCTAGGGATATGAAAATTTATATTTTCATAACTTGAGGAGCTCTCTCGAGTCACTTTTGAGTCCTCTCGAGTCATATTTATGGTTTATGTTGATATTTATGGTGGAATTGTGTTATAAAAATGTAAAATGGACTTATATGCTCTTGTAAGGCCAGGCTGTGCAGGTTTTTTTGCTATGTCACATCAGTGGCTCTGGTATCGATTCATGGGAGTACGAGGACTTTGAGAGTGAGAAAGACCTCCTGATGAAGAATTCTGCCTCTCAACTTGAGCTCACTAGCTCACCTTGAACTCACTTTGGTTTGTGCCTACGTCAAGACCCTGCCAAACACAGCTGGGAAGGCCCAACAACACCGGCCGTGGGTGCCCAGCACAGCCGACGGAGAGAGCGGACGGAGAGAGCGTCGTGGCAAGAGAGGGGGGCTACATGCTAGGCTAAAGGCTAGGGCTACTCGACCACCACTACCTAGCCTGTTGCTAGCTAATGTCTGCTCTCTCGAAAACAAGATGGATGAGCTGAGAACCAGGATTACAACTCAGCATGAGATGAGAGATTACAGCGACGTGACGGGAGTCTACAGGGCTGTGCCCCGGCCACACTTCGGACAGTCCGATCACATCTCAGCATTCCACGCATGTGGCAAGGCCTGCAGCATGTGGCAGGGCCTGCGACACATCACAGGCTACCGGCAGGGGAGCAGGGGGGTCATGACCAGCCAAACCTCACTGCCAGATGAGCTGAATGAGTTCTATGCCCGCTTCGAGGCCCTTAACACCAACCCACAGGGAGGGCTCTTGACGAGGAAGCGCACACAAGGACTCACCACTCACTGTGACAACAACAGAGGTGCGTACGGTTCTGAGGAGAACAAACCCACGGAAGGCAGCTGGCCCAGACAACATCTCTGGGTGTGCCCTCAGGGTCTGCTTATCAGAGCTGGCTGATATACTTGCTGACATGTACAACCTGTCACTAGCACAAGCTTGTGTGCCCACCTGCTTCAAGTCTACCACCATCGTGCCCCTCCCAAAGAAAAACACTGTGACTTGCCTGAATGACTATCGCCCCGTGGCATTCACCCCAATAGTGATGAAGTGTTTTGAGAGAATAGTCATGACCCACATCAAAAAGACCAGCCAAGACACCGTAGTTTTCAGTTTTCCTATCGCCAGAACCGGTCCACTGATGATGCAGTCAACTACGTCATCCACACAACCCTCCCACACTTAGAGGGCAATGACACCTATGCAAGACTACTCTTCATAGACTTCACCTCAGCATTCAATACAGTCATCCCTCACAAACTCTCTGAAAAACTCCTCACTCTTGGTCTGCCACCTGCTCTCTGCAACTGGGTGCTGAACTTTCTCTCAGGCAGACCCCAATCAGGAGCACAACCCCCCCCCCATTTATAAAGTAAGAAAACCCAATCATGAAACACATAATAGTCAAGCTTAATAATCAAGAATAAAACATTTATAACTGTGTTTATGCATTGCATATGAATGAGTGCTAATGTCGGAACAATGCTTTATAAATGATTAATTAAATGTTTACTCATACTTAACTAATGCTAAATAGTGTGTAGTTATTATAAAGTGTGACACATTTTTGTTGAAACTATTAAGTGGGATTTCAGACTGAAATTGCTGTAACTTGAGATCAGATCTCTTCACAGCCAACAGGGACTAAAAACACATATCACCAAATTTGAAATTGGAATGTTTTAAAATATGAATTTTGGGCTCCCTACTTGTGTGCCACCCTCCACCCAGGTGAGGTTCCTGTTGATATGGAATTCCTGGCCCACCGGCAGTGATGCATCGTAGTGCCCTACTACCACCATCTCAATGCTGCCACTCTCACTTTTTTGCCAGTTAATCAGCTCATATGTGGCTACAGGATCCCCGTTGGCATCAAATGACACATCATAACCATTTTGAGAAAACTTAACTTTCTTCAACTGAGTGAGAACCTGTGGGGATGAAGTAATGGATGAGGGAGAGGGGGAGAAATGAAACAATGTATAATACAATAATTATTAAATTTAGTAAAAGGTACAGTATAATAAAAAAAAGTATACATTTGGGTTTTTACTGACCTGTTTGGACTCTATGCTGGAGACTTTTTCACACTGGGTTATAGAATATGTTTCCTGACACACTGCATTATGAATGGCATGTGCTATTGCATAAACAGCCTTGTACACCATGTTAGTGATCCGGAGCTGAGATGTGTCAGTGTACGGGCTCTGGATCGTCTCTATGTCTTCACTTCCATCACACGCATTCTTGTCTGTGACTGCTGCTAAAAACACACAAAGACACAGGAAGGTGTTTGTTAGCCTTGACAATTATATCATTATTTCTCATGTATAATGTTCTTTTTCAGTTTTATTTAACCTGTAAAAGCTTTCTTAGAACCTCTTTTATATACATTATATATATATATATATATATATATATATATATATATTATTCTAATTCACTTATAAAACATGCATATTTTCAAAACACGTTTTTCCCGACATGTCTTTATCTGTTTTTCATTGTTTCAATATGTCCAGTTTCAGTTTGCATATTGCCCTATGTTTATATTTTACTTTTTTTTTTAACTTTTCTATATCAGCTCATGTTGTTAGGAAAAGAAGTGTCTTTTCCTTGAATTGGATACTGGCTTGAACTTCAAATGTCTTTCAAACGAATAAATTATCTCTAAATCCACGTCTATATAGGAGTATATTTAGACCAACATACTTATTTACATACTGTAACTGATACACAGTAATGAGTAAAACATATTATTTATTTAGCTTGGTGGCCTAAAGACTGTCTATATAGTGTGTGCTTGTGTTCAGGACTTTTTTGTTGTAATCGTCTCCAAGACAGCAGAGGGCCTAAACTTGACCTGAAAGATCCTCATTGCAATTTAGATTATTCACAGAGACCTTATTTCCACTTCATGTCTTTGTGCAATAACAATAGATTTCCCTTTAAATCGCTCAGGGATTGGGATGTTAAAGCAGCTGCTTCTAGTCAGACAGAATAAAAAACACAACACAGACAAGACACAGCTGTGAGTGTCAGTTATGTTAAAGATCAGCCAATCTTTCTCACTTTTCCCCAGCCTGCAGTTGAATGCATCCTCCCAGAACTCAGTAAACACTGGAGAGGCAGCCACTTTAGAGGGAGAGAGATCCAGCAGGAAGTCTCTCAGACCTGGGATGACAGATCTCTCAATGCCAAATCCGACTGCTCCAGCACATAAACTGAACCTCAGCATGTCTGGGTCAGTTACCCAGGCCTCACTGCCTATCCACTGGCGAGGAGGAGAGGGCTTGAGCAAAAGCTCTTCAAGCAGAATCCTCAAGTCTCCAGGGGATGTAAACGCCACAATAACCATAGCTGTCGATCTGGAGAGAAATAATAGTGCATCGTATGAGACCAATAATAACAAAATATATTACAAAATATTTGTATATATGTATGAAGATAGTTTTATTTTGGTGGCACTGAGTATTTCCACAACAAAGATCATTAACAAATATGAGATAAAGACACGTGACAGAAAAAAAAAGATACATTTCCAATTTGCCTCTAAGGGGAGAAAATACTCTCCTATCTTATACTTTACAGAACATTGTTGTGGATTTGTGTACATACGATCAGAATGTAAAAACCTGCGGATAATGTCGGCTACTCTCTGGATCCTGCTTCGTGGGTGGTACTTATTGAAAGATTCAGAATATTCCACACAGATCCCCTCTTTGTGTGCTGCGTCCAGGAAAGACGCCATGCCATTGTTTCCATAATCCGAATCTGATCGGATAGCACCTATCCAAGTCCAACCAAAGTGTTTTACCAGCTTTGCCAGGGCGTCAGCCTGGAACTGGTCACTCGGGATTGTTCTGAAGAAACTGGGGTACTGCTGCTTATCGGACAGGCATGCACAAGTGGCAAAGTGACTAACCTAAATGAACACAACAGTGTAATTATTTAACAAGACGAACACAAAATAGCACTGGTCTGTTAAACACATCGTTTGCAGAAATTCAAAATATTTACTTGAGGAATGTTAAAGGGCCCGATGACGCGAGACATGCTGATGGATGGCGTGGACCCAGACTCAGCAACAATGGCCATCACCTTACCAGATTGTGAACAATTGTCGCCGGTGTAAAACACCGGGTCCATGCCACTTGACAGCTGGAATGCCACATGCACCGCTACAGGCACAGAGGCACACGAGTCGTAGATCTGATAACCGAGTTTGATGCCCGGCAGCAGCTCCGTGCTGTTGTTAATCTCCTCGATGGCGAAGATCATTGCACGTGAGAAGCGCAGTTCACGGGATTTAAAGCTGTACACAGATACAAACACACACAAAGTTGAGTAACTGTATGAATATGGCCTACATATGAGGATAATTCATAATTTTAACAGAAAAACACAATACGGGGGAACTGAACTAGAACACAGAATTAGATACTAATCCAACACTAATCGTAATGCTTGGATTACATTTTTGGTCTTCATATTTTTTTCAGTTTACAAAGACAAAAAAATCTAAAATGCATTTAATACTAAATACTAATACAACAAAATGAAAAATCTAAACATTTCCATCACCACAGAGTACATCTTCTTCTTACTAACCTCCCTGAGCATCTTAGTTGATCAGGCATGGTGGTGTAGTTATGCTTCACTGTATGCATGTTGTAATGTAGGGAGAAACTGCCACCAATAATGTAGTCACCATCCATTGAGAAAGCAGGTAGACGAGTGGTACCCTGGAGCTTACATTTCACAGATGAGGCCTCAGTGCTGTCCCCAACACCATTCCTATCCTCTGAGAGCTCAGCCCTTTGTTTCACACCATCCACAGAACCATTCAAGGCAAGAGCTGAGTTCAGCTCACACAAGCCCAGAGACAGGATCAGGCCAATAAAGAGAGCTGAGATCTCCATCCCTCAACTGTCCTCTCGTGGGCATACTGTGTATTTACTGGTCTATATAGATATTCAGACTGAAGCTTCCCTCCTACTGTACGTCAGCTTACTGTACGTCAGAGAGAGGATGCTCTTACCCAGTGGTCTTTGATTAACTCTTTTACAAATCTTTTTTGTGAGCTTTGTGTACAATTATAATATGCACTAAGTGCCCATGTCTCTTTTCTCTTCTTGTAAAGTTACCATTGTACACATTAATGTCTTCTTAATTAAGTAATACCCATACACCTTGTTTTTGTTGAGTTTTATCTAATATTTCAGTCTAACAAATGTACACCCTAATGAGTTGTTTGTTTGGTTAAGTTGCATATTAAATAATGCCAACTGTGGGGTCTCCGGCCTTCTCTGAGGCGTGTCCCCAGTCAAGAGGTCAGTCAAGAAAATCAAGCCGAATCTGTGAGGATTTGTGCCTAACCGGGTGAGTTCTGCCCACAGCTGCGCCTCTTTCCCTGAGAAGCTGTTTCACAGCTGATTCTCATTTGCCGTGATTACCTCCTGCTGACAAATACTCCGGTCTTCCTCACCTCTGGTGTCAGTCCGTCCGTTTGCCAACCTGGCATCTCCGCCCGTGAGTAGTCCTTAGTTTCCTGTGAGTTTTCCCCGCTTGTTATCCTGTTCGCTTTTACTTTCCTGCCAGTGTCGAGCCTCGGGTTTCACCTGCACGAAGAGAGCCTTCTGCTCGGTCCACGGAGATCAGCTGTGAGGCTTGAGGACCCTGCCTGCCAGTCTACCCGTCATTAACAGCCACTTTCCGGCTTGGAGCGGAAAGGAGTTCGCGGACGTTCTACAGCCACCTTCCGGCTCGGATCAGTAAGGAGTTCGCGGACGTTCTACAGTCACCTTCCGGCTCGGATCGGTAAGTAGTTCGCGGACTCTTCACGGCCACCTTCCGGCCCGGAGCGGAGCGCGGGCGCGCGTCTCCATTTAACATTCCACCAGCTTGCTGTCTGTACTGTCTGCACCCGGACCTTGTTTGTTTGTTCCTGTTTCTCACCCGTGCAATAAAACCCTGGTCTAAGTAAGAACTCTGCTGTCCTGTCGCTGCATTTGGGTCCGTGAACGCACCACACCATAACAGAACGGACTGACCAAATATGGACCCAGCAGCCGCAGCAGGATCAACTCCTACAGAGCTTCTACGGACGGCAATTACCAACCAAGGAGTTCTGCTGGGACAGCAAGTCCGCCTGCTGCACGATCTTGGAGGCTCACACCAAGCCCTCAGGAGAGAGGTCTCTGAGATCGGTGGCATGGTGCAAGGCCTCTCGCAACCCCGCCCCTCCCCCCCCAAGATCAGACGGCGGGGACCGAGCAACCAGTCCGTGAGTCTTTCGTCCCGTCGCCTGCACCTTTCCATGGAGATACAAGGGGGTGTAGAGGTTTCCTCCTGCAAACGTCGTTTGTGTTCAGCCAACAGCCCCGCACATATGCCTCAGACAGTTCTAAGATGGCCTATCTGACCGGGTTGTTACATGGCCGAGCGCTCGACTGGGCCCAGGCCTGGTTCACTCAGAACCCGTTGGACACTGTTACCTTCGAACAATTCCTGGCCGCGTTTAAGTGCGCTTTCGACCTTCCGTCATATTCTCAGGATGCTGTTCAACACCTTCTCCGCCTCCGCCAGGGCGCTTCTAGCGCCGCTGAACACTCCATTGACTTTCGGATCCTGGCTGCTGAGTCCGGTTGGGAGGAGAGATCGCTGAAGGGGGTTTACCTCAGCAGCCTTTCGAACGCTTTAAGGGACGAACTTATCGTTCTTGAGGAGTCCAAGACGCTGGAGGACCTGATTGCTCTCTCCATCCGCTGGGATACTCGGTTGCGGGAACGTCGGGGAGAGCGGAGCAGCAGATTTTCGGCACCCGTTCACCAGCCCTCAACCGTTTCCAGTCTCCGACCTCCAGGTCCCCCACGTCGCCGCAGCCCCGGTGCCCAGCACTCTCCTCTCTCGGGTCCCCCCTCCGAGGATCGGGGTGAACCCATGCAGTTGGGCCGTTTCCGCCTGTCCCAGGGAGAGCGAGAGCGCCGACTCCGTTCCGGTGCTGCTTTTACTGCGGCGAGTCAGGTCACCGTATCTCTGTTTGCCCCGTGCGCCCAAAAGAGGGGGCTCGTCAGGAGTGGGAATACTGGCGAGCAACTCCACCCAGGTCTCCCCCCCAGAGCCCCGTCTCACAATCCCGGCTAAACTCTGCCTACCGTTCGGTTCTCTGCCGGTCTTGGCGCTCATTGACTCTGCAGCAGAACAGAGTTTTTTGGACTCCTCCTTTGCTTCCGCCCATAGGATTCCGTTGGAGGAGTTGGAATGCCCCCTTCGGGCAAACGCTCTGGGTGGAAGCCCCCTGACAAGCATCACTCACCGGACTTGTCCCATTACCCTGCTCGTGTCTGGAAACCACCGGCAGGAGATCCGTCTCTACATCTTCCCGATGCCCCAGACTCCGCTGGTCCTGGGTCACCCCTGGCTCCGGGATCACAACCCTCAGATCGACTGGGCGGGGAATAGAATAATTGGTTGGAGTCCCACTTGTCTCTCAAGGTGCCTCAGGTCCGCCGTGCCCCGGCAGACTCCGTCCCCCAGCACGGCAACTTCCGGAACCAATCTCACCTCTGTCCCCGTCGAGTATGCGGATCTCGGCGAGGCGTTCAGTAAGAAGCGAGTCCTTTCCCTGCCACCCCACCGGCCCTACGACTGCGCCATTGAACTGCTCCCTGGCGCCACCCTACCCTCCAGTCGTCTATACAACCTTTCCCGTCCGGAACGCGTGGCAATGGAGACCTATATCACCGACTCCCTCGCTGCCGGAATCATCCGCCCATCATCCTCCCCGGTAGGAGCGGGGTTCTTCTTCGTGGCCAAAAAGGACAAGAGTCTTTGTCTGTGCATTGACTACCGAGGGTTAAACCAGATCACAACCCGGAACAAGTACCCTCTGCCCCTGCTCGACTCAGCTTTTGAATACGATAGGGGGACGAGTGGAAGACGGCGTTCAACACTCCCCTGGGGCATTTTGAGTACCTAGTCATGCCATTCGGTCTTACCAACGCCCCAGCCGTTTTCCAGGCTTTAGTGAATGATGTGCTCAGGGACTTCCTCAACCGGTTTGTGTTTGTCTACATCGACGATATTCTGATATACTCCTCGACTCTTCAGGAACATCGGCTCCACGTCCGTCAGGTTCTTCAGCGTCTTCTGGAGAACCAGCTCTTCCTCAAGGCCGAGAAGTGTGAATTTCATGTGACCTCCGTGCAGTTCCTTGGGTTTATCATTGAGGAGGGTCAGATTCGCAAGGACCCGGAGAAGGTTAGAGCGGTCGCCGAGCGGCCGGTGCCCCATAACCGGAAGAAGCTCCAGCAGTTCCTCGGTTTTGCAAATTTTTACCGTCGGTTCATTCGGAACTTCAGCCAGACGGCGTCACCTCTAACCAGACTCACTTCCTCTAAGGTGAATTTTTCCTGGTCCCCCGAGGCCAACCGTGCGTTTAACACTCTCAAGGAACTGTTCACTTCAGCCCCCATACTTGCCCAACCAGACGAGACCCGCCAGTTCGTGGTCGAGGTGGACGCCTCCGACACTGGAATTGGAGCAGTGTTGTCCCAACGCTCAGCCACAGACTCTAGGCTTCGTCCGTGCGCCTTTTTCTCCCGCCGCCTTTCCCCGGCTGAGCGGAACTATGATGTCGGCAACCGGGAGTTACTAGCCGTCAAACTGGCTCTGGAGGAGTGGAGACATTGGTTAGAGGGGTCAGTCCACCCGTTCATCGTATGGACTGACCACCGGAATCTTGAGTACATCCATTCTGCCCGGCGACTCAACTCCCACCAAGCCCGTTGGGCTCTGTTTTTTGCCCGTTTTAATTTCTCTATCACCTACCGCCCAGGAAGTAGGAACGTCAAGCCCGACGCCCTGTCTCGTCAGTTTTCCGGGGACGAGGTAGACCCAGCCCCTGACACGATTGTGCCACCCGCCTGTGTCCTAGGGGTCCTCACCTGGGAGATTGAGTCCACAGTACGGGAGGCTCAGCAGGCCCAGCCGGATCCTGGAGGTGGTCCTCCTGGTCGCCTGTTTGTTCCCCTTTCCGCCCGTTCCCGTGTTCTGCAGTGGGCCCACGACTCCCGACTCTCTGGCCACCCAGGAATAAAACGTACTATTAACTGGCTCCGGCGCTCCTTCAGGTGGCCCTCTCTGGACAATGACACCCGAGCCTACGTCCTAGCCTGTACCACTTGTGCGCGTAACAAGGCCTCGCACAGAGCCCCCCTCTACCTATCCCCCACAGACCTTGGTCACATATGGCCTTGGACTTCGCCACTGGCTTTCCCCCCTCCGAGAACAATACGGTTATCCTGACTATCGTGGACCGGTTTTCCAAAGCGGCTCACTTCATTCCCCTTCCGAAGCTCCCGTCTGCACGCAAGACCGCAGACTTGTTGGTCCAGCATGTGTTTAGGCTCCACGGCATCCCGGTGGACATTGTTTCTGATAGGGGTCCCCAGTTCACCTCTCAAGTATGGAGGGCGTTCTGCCGCAGCCTCGGCGCCACAGCTAGCCTCTCCTCCGGCTTTCATCCTCAAACCAATGGGCAAACTGAGAGGCTTAACCAGGAGCTGGAAGCCATGCTCCGTTGTTTAACGGCGGCCAATCCCTCCTCCTGGAGTCGTCACCTGGCCTGGATTGAGTACGCACACAACAGCCATACCTCCACGGCAACGGGTCTCTCCCCCTTCGAGGCTTCCATTGGCTACCAACCTCCCCTCCTACCTAGCCAAGAGACCGAGATTGCCGTCCCGTCTGTCCAGAGTTACCATCGGCGATGCAGGAGGGTCTGGAGACAGACTCGCGCCGCTCTACTTCGGTCTTCCGAACAGAACAAGCGTCTGGCTGACCGCCGTCGCACACCTGCCCCAGCCTATCTCGCCGGCCAACAAGTCTGGCTTTCCACCAGGGACATAGCTTTACGGACTCAATCCAAGAAGCTCTCCCCCAGATACATTGGCCCGTTCCCCATCGTTTCTGTTATCAACCCGGTCTCGATGAAGCTAAGGCTCCCGCAATCCTTGAAGATCCACCCTGTTTTTCATGTGTCCCTTCTCAAACCCGTACACTACAGTCCGCTGAACCCTCCGGCCGAACCCCCTCCACCCCCCCGTCTCATCGAGGGTGTCCCGGTATACACAGTCGACCGTCTTCTGGATGTCCGTCCACGAGGGAGAGGCTACCAATACCTCGTTGATTGGGAGGGGTATGGTCCGGAGGAACGGTCCTGGGTCCCGCGCTCCCGGATAGTGGATCTGGAGCTACTTCGCACGTTCTATCGCCTGCACCCCAATAAACCTGGCGGTTCGCCAGGAGGCTCCCGTTGAGGGGGGGGGTACTGTGAGGATTTGTGCCTAACCGGGTGAGTTCTGCCCACAGCTGCGCCTCTTTCCCTGAGCAGCTGTTTCACAGCTGATTCTCATTTGCCGTGATTACCTCCTGCTGACAAATACTCCGGTCTTCCTCACCTCTGGTGTCAGTCCGTCCGTTTGCCAACCTGGCATCTCCGCCCGTGAGTAGTCCTTAGTTTCCTGTGAGTTTTCCCCGCTTGTTATCCTGTTCGCTTTTACCTTCCTGCCAGTGTCGAGCCTCGGGTTTCACCTGCACGAAGAGAGCCTTCCGCTCGGTCCACGGAGATCAGCTGTGAGGCTTGAGGACCCTGGCTGCCAGTCTACCCGTCATTAACAGCCACTTTCCGGCTTGGAGCGGAAAGGAGTTCGCGGACGTTCTACAGTCACCTTCCGGCTCGGATCGGTAAGTAGTTCGCGGACTCTTCACGGCCACCTTCCGGCCCGGAGCGGAGCGCGGGCGCGCGTCTCCATTTAACATTCCACCAGCTTGCTGTCTGTACTGTCTGCACCCGGACCTTGTTTGTTTGTTCCTGTTTCTCACCCGTGCAATAAAACCCTGGTCTAAGTAAGAACTCTGCTGTCCTGTTGCTGCATTTGGGTCCGTGAACGCACCACACCATAACAGAATCGATGGTTCCCGTTATAATAAAAAAGATTTTTATAAAAAGTATAGCAAACACAATTACAGATTGAATAACACTTTGAAATACGACAAATAATATTCCGCAGAACCAGGCCTCAAAAGCATCCAATCGTCCAGACTACGGTTCTCTATAGTCTGATCGATAGTCCACTAGAAAAGCTGTTGATCCTCAGAAAGTCCCTAGTTTTGTCAAGATAGAAAGTCCTCCTCTTCCTGCTCCTCTTCAGACGGTCCTTTCTTGTCCAGTTTCAATCTGCATCCCCCTCTTTATTGCACCTCACATTCCTGAATGTGTTCTCTACTTTCTACCTCACTTGCAGTCATACCTTCAAATAATTCTATCTGCTAAACTCACCCATTACATTCAGTGTTATTTAATACTATACTTGCATAATACATTCAGTGTTAATTCTTTGGCTTGACCTTTAACCTGTAAACACATTGTAATACTTAGTAACAGTGGTGGGCCGTCAGGGCCATCTAAGCCTTCACTGCTTACCTAAACAGAATCACAAAGCTATTTTATAATTTAATTGTTTTTCACAAATACACTACATGTATTATAATATTTGTGGGGGGGACGTCCGTGGCGGACTTCGTGGGCTGGCGACTAGTTGATGGTCTAGTTAAAAAAGAATCTAATTTCGGTAGCTTTGCCGCCTTCTCATCTTGTTCTTTTTTCTCTTGCCTTTTCCTGCTTCCACTCTTATGCTTAAAAGGCATTGCTACACGTTCAGTTGTGCTGTGCTCAATGAACTGCGTTGTCGTGACCTTTGAATTGGTGTAACTATAGCGTATTTTTTCATCACATGATCAAATAGAGACTTGACATTGGACAACAACATACATATTACCCAGCAATCATCATTGCTAATCACAAAAATACCAAAGAAAATAAGAACTTATTCATTTCATTGAATAGTTTTTTGATAGTTTCTATATTATATGTAGGATAAGCATATGATTTTGGTATAAATTGCTACTTTTCCCCAAAAAACCATGACTGAGATAAGTTTGCCTTTTTAGGTGTATAAATAACATTTGACACTGGTGTTAGTTTATTAACAATGCGTAGTTGAACATAAGCATATCGGAGAGAGAGTATAGTGTTGAACCGAGGGAGGGCCCGTCGAGCGATGTTACTTGGAGGGGGGGGTCGAGCGACGCGTGCAAATCTTTGGGGGGCCCAGGCGCATCCGCTGCACCCCCCATAGCTACGCCCCTGCATCTTAGGTAGAAAATAAACCTTCCCATGTTTTGCCGTAAACACTGCATCTCCCTCTCATTTTTGTAATGGCGTTAGCCGGGTCTTGACAAATTCGGGGTTCATCCAGTCTTTTGGTCTGTGTGGGCATTTGTCGAGCTGTCTGACGTGCTGTCTGACGTGCACAACCCTTTATGCATTTCAGTGTTTCCCCCACCGTTAGAATAGGGGGGCGGGGCGCCCCCCTGAAGAAACCCCCCGCCCCCCTGTAATTTTCTCGACAGCGCCAGATCGCAAGTCGTCATTTAAGTTTCTCTTTCATATAGAACAGGTCTACACCTTGTTCTGTTATTAAACAAACTAAACGGCCGTATTTTATTGATCTTATCCACACACAGCTTGTCATTTCGGTCTCTACATGGTCGCGTTAACACTTCTCCTTTGCTCTGCGTCGCGCACAGCGGAGTTCCGCCCTGATGCGCACACACACGTGCGCGCGCACACACAGGTGAGCGCTGAGCACACAGCAGCGGACAGAGAGCGTCAAAAAATATGTCGCGTGAAAAGCAGACCTATATATGCGTTTTAAACGCTCCCAGGGTGAAGATGGCAACAGCAGCTCTCATGAGAGGAGCACCGGAGTTCTCCTCACACCGGAGCAGCTCTCCTGAACCCGGAGCAGCTCTCCTGCTCCAGGTGAAAGAGACAAAGTGCTCGTGTCTTGTACCAACAATGAGCTGCTGGCTTCACATATTACAAAAGTACAAAGTACACGGACATAAAACTAAGTCATTAATAAATACATGGAGAAAAGCCTGTACTTTCGGGTAAATGTTTACGTTACACCGTTAACAGGTTACGCTTGCGCATGCGCATAGCGACTCGCCGACTTTTGGCTCTTTGCCAGAAGTCTCCGACGTCCTTTCTGCTGCTGCGTTTCTTAAAACAGAAAACAGATCTCAGATCAACGTTGAGCATGAATTGTATCAAATCTACAACCCCGTTTATAAAAGATGTGTAGAGGCTCACTGCTCCACTAATACTGATGCAACCTGATGCTCACATATCTGCACTCATTCTGTTTTGTTTGGCAAAAAAAAAAAAGCTTATTGTTTTCCACAATGAGCTATTTAGTAGTAACAAAATATTAGTTATTCTTTGCACAGATATAACTTTATTTTCATTGTTCTAAGTGATTGCAATTTAAAAATAAAAAAATGTCTGATGGAGCAATCTGATTTACTTGAAAGTGATTGCAATTTTCTTTATTCTGTTATTTATAAAAGCACAGATGGAGTCACAAAATGAAGTTATTTACAGAAAAAGTTTGAGAACCACTACTTTAAGTGTTTATGTTGGTGTCGTCGTCGCCGTCGCCGCCGTCGCAGTTCAGCGTCAGATCCGGTAGGCCGACGTTGTTAGTCCGACACAGCCATGAGCGAAACAGCGGTGATCAAACGCCGGTATGCAGGGCAGCCATAGCCGAAACAGTCACATAAGCCTAACCTAACCGTAGGTAAACGCCGGTTGTTTGTTTGGTTAAATTGCATATTAAATATTGCCAACACAGAACTATGAATAAAGAACCACAGAGTTTATAAAATAGAAATAAATGTATATTGTCAGTTTTTACTTAAATTATTCACTTTCTTTTATATTTTCAGGCCGTGATGACAGACATTTTTTAAATAAGACAAAAATCTTTTTAAAAGTACTTTCACAAAATTACATAAACATTATAAAAACATAGAATGTAAAACTATTTAAGAAACTGTAAATATCTAGATAAAGATATACATGCAGTTCTGACATTGAACACAGATTGGAGCACTAACTCATGAAGTGGACATAGGTAAGCTACAGGTGATGAGAAGCAGGCGTGTAAAACAGTTCTTTAATTATGTTATGTGTTAGAGTGAGAGCATGGCTTTTTGCTTAGATTCTAAATATGATGAATTAAAACAGAGATTTAATATGGACAATGCTGCAATTTACATCATGCCAGTGAGCATATATGTCAAACTACCAACTGAATGTTGGTTTATTTTTAGCCAAGAGCACACATGTGAAACAAGTTCTCTCTCTTTGCTCTCCGTGGCTTAGATGTTTTTTTTATTAACAATCCCTTCAATTGCCTCCTTAGTTTTCTCCAAACTTTATGTTTTAGGATTGACTTTTGTTCATTACATTTTTCTTGGTGTTTTTCTCTGGCTTAAACAATATGATGAAGCACTTTGGAGCAAATATACACAATATGAGCCCAAAACTGGAGGCAAGAATTGCAAATATCTCCACAGCCACAGTAAATTTGCCAGGAGAACTGACATATGCTGGGATGAAGGTGACCCAGACTGCACAGAATATCAGCATGCTGAAGGTGATAAGCTTGGCTTCATTAAAATTATCAGGTAGTTTCCGGGCTAGGACCGCCAACACAAAGCAAAAGACAGCCAGCAGGCCGATGTACCCGAGCACAGCCCAGAACCCAATAGCTGAGCCTAATGCACACTCCAGGATGATTCTCTCCTTGTATGTGGTGAGGTTTTTCCTCGGAAAAGGAGGACTAAGAACCAACCAAAGAGTACATATTATAACTTGAATGAAAGTGAAAGACACTACAGTCATCCTTTGCTGTGGAGGACCAAACCATTTCATAACATTACGACCTGGGAGAGTGGCTTTGAATGCCATTAACACAACTATTGTTTTCCCAAGAACACAAGAGATGCAGAGGACGAAGGTGATCCCAAACGCTGTGTGGCGCAGCGTGCAGGACCACTCAGAGGGTTCTCCAATGAAAGTCAATGAGCATAAGAAACAGAGAGTCAGAGAGAAGAGCAGCAGGAAGCTCAGCTCAGAGTTGTTGGCTCTGACAATCGTGGATGTCCTGTGACGGTGGAACACAGCCGCTGTTATAATGGCAAGACAGGCACCACCAACTGAGAATGCAGACAGGATGATTCCTAGGGCCTCGTTGAAGGAAAGAAACTCTACAGGCTTGGGGACACAAGTGTCTCTCTTTGCATTAGGCCAAAATTCCTTGGCGCAAGGGAAACAATCAGGGGAATCTGAAAAAAAAGAGGGCTTTTAGTAGCCTTGCTCAATATTAGATGTTGTACAGTAGATATGCATTTGTAGAAACAATACCTGTCGCGTTGCTAATCTCTCCCTCAGGACACGGTATACAATCATAACAACAGATGGGTTTTCCTTTCTGCAGCACTTTACGAGTTCCTGCAGGACAGCTGTCAGTGCACACTGACACAGGCACCTGGCACATAGATACAAACAAAGTCACACATAGAAGATTCAAGAATAGGCTCAGATTATTTTCAAGTCTGTCTAAAAACATAACTCACATGTTAAAATAAGTATGTGTGTTTTGTCAATGCAACTGCTGCTAGAAAAAAATTCCACAGTTGTGTAATAAATGAGTTCTAAAGTTCAGCTAAAGCCAAAATGAGACCTCAGCAGTCTGAATTGGACAAAGCAAGCAGTTATCGTCCAAAGTTACAGTATTTTTGTTCAACGTCCTGTTTTTTTGTTAATATTCCTCAGCAAAGGAACATTTTTGGAACATAAGTGGGATTTCAGACTAAAAATGCTGTAACTTGAGAATAAATCTCTTCATAGCCAGTATGGACTGGAGGAACAGGGACCAAAGACACATATCACCAAAATTGAAATTGGAATATGTTATAATATCAATTTTGGGCTCCCTACTTCTGTGCCACCCTCCACCCAGGTGAGGTTCCTGTTGATATGGAATGCCTGGCCCACCGGCAGTGATGCATCGTAGTGCCCTACTGCCACCATCTCAATGCTGCCACTCTCACTTTTTTGCCAGTTAACCAGCTCATATGTGGCCACAGGATCCCCGTTGGCATCAAATGACACATCATAACCATTTTGTGAAAAATGGTTATGATTTCAGTTGAGTAAGAATCTGTGAGGATGAAGTAAAAGAAGACAACAAGGGAGAGGGATTTTGAAACAATGTAAGATCAAATAAATCTTTAATTTAAAAAATGAACAGTACAGCAAAAAAAGGACATTGGTGTTTTGACATATTTGTTTTTACTGACCTGTTTGGACTCTATGCTGGTGAGTTCGTCACACTGAGTGATAGAATGTGTTTCCCGACACACTGCATTATGAATGGCATGTGCTATTGCATAAACAGCCTTGTACACCATGTTAGTGATCCGGAGCTGAGATGTGTCAGTGTACGGGCTCTGGATCGTCTCTATGTCTTCACTTCCATCACACGCATTCTTGTCTGTGACTGCTGCTAAAAACAAACAAAGACACAGGAAGCTGTTTTTTAGCCTTGACAATTATATCATTATTTCTAATGTATAATGCTATTTTTTCGTTTGATTTAACCTGCAAAATGTATCTTATAAACTCTTGTATCTAAATGCTTCGAATTCACTTATAAAACATGCTTGTTTTCCATTACAATTCCAAACACTTTTTTGTCGACTTGTCTTTATCTGTTTTTTTGTTTTAAAATGTGCAGTTTCAGTTTGTATTTGTGCTCATGTTGTCAGGAAAATTATATTTTCCTTGAATTGGATACTGACTGTTTAAATGTCTTTCAAACAAATACAGTATCTATTAATACACATCAATTTAACAGTATATTTACATCAACGTACATATTGAAATAAATACTGAAACTGATACATACTAGTAAGTACATTTTGTTGTACTTCATTTCACCTAAAGTGGCCTAAAGACTCTCTATATAGTGTGTGCTTGTGTTCAGGGCTTTGGTGTTCACATCTTCTCCAAGACAGCAGAGTTTCTCAACTTGACCTGAAAGATCCTCATTACAAGTTATTATTATTATTCACAGAAAAATTATTTACACTTCATGTCCTTGTTCAATTAAAATACATTTCCCTTTAAATCACTCATGGATTGGGATGTTAAAGCAGCTGCTTCTCTAGTCAGACAGAATAAAAACACACAACACAGACAAGACACAAATGTGAGTGTCAGTTATGTTAAAGATCAGCCAATCTTTCTCACTTTTTCCCAGCCTGCAGTTGAATGCATCCTCCCAGAACTCAGTAAACAATGGAGAGGCAGCTACTTTAGAGGGAGAGAGATCCAGCAAGAAGTCTTTTAGACCGGGGATGACAGATCGCTCAATGCCAAATCCGACAGCTCCAGCACATAAACTGAACCTCAGCATTTCTGGGTTAGTTACCCAGGCCTCACTGCCTATCCACTGGCGAGGAGGAGAGGGCTTGAGCGACAGCTCTTCCAGCAGAATCCTCAAGTCACTAGACGTTATAAACGCCACAATAACCATAGCTGTCGACCTGAGAGAAATAATAGTGCATTGTATTATACCAACATGAACAAAATATATTGCAAAATATGCGTGTGTTTATATATATATATATACCTGCGGATAATGTCGGCTACTCTCTGGATCCTGCTTCGTGGGTGGTACTGAATGAAAGATTCAGAATATTCCACACAGATCCCCTCTTTGTGTGCTGCGTCCAGGAAAGACGCCATGCCATTATTTCCATAATCCGAATCTGATCGGATAGCACCTATCCAAGTCCAACCAAAGTGTTTTACCAGCTTTGCCAGCGCGTCAGCCTGGAACTGGTCACTCGGGATTGTTCTGAAGACACTCGGGTACTGCTGCTTATCGGACAGGCATGCACAAGTGGCAAAGTGACTAACCTAAATGAACACAACAGTATAATTATTTAACAGGACGAACACAAAATAGCACTGATCTATTTAAACACATTGTTTTCAGAAATTCAAAATATTTACTTGAGGAATGTTAAACGGCCCGATGATGCGAGACATGCTGATGGATGGCGTGGACCCAGACTCACCAACAATGGCCATCACCTTACCAGATTGTGAACAATTGTCGCCGGTGTAAAACACCGGGTCCATGCCACTTGACAGCTGGAATGCAACATGCACCGCTACAGGCACAGAGGCACACGAGTCGTAGATCTGATAACCGAGTTTGATGCCCGGCAGCAGCTCCGTGCTGTTGTTAATCTCCTCGATGGCGAAGATCATTGCGCTTGAGAAGCGCAGTTCACGGCTATCAATGCTGCACACAGACACTCGTGTCACTGTTTAAAATATGGTCTACATATGATTAGGACATTTCACTAATTTGAACAGATATACATAATAGGACAAATGTAAAACCAAAATTCACAACAAATATATCAGTACAACATGCACAATAATCTTAATTCATGGATTGACAATAGTTGGATATTTTAAACTCTAGTTTGAGTTTTCATATGGTTTTCAGTTAACAAATGAAAAATAGCTACACTTCTCTCTTATTTTGTGAATATAATACTTACGTATTATATAATACATTTTTTCATGACCAAACACTAATGCATTCAAAGTATATAACATCCTCTTAGCCCCAACATCTTCCTCTTACTAACCTCCCTGAGCATCTTAGTGGATCAGGCATGGTGGTGTAGTTATGCTTCATTGTGTGAATGTTGTAATGTATGGAGAAAACACCACCAATAATGTAGTCACCATCCATTGAGAAAGCAGGTAGACGAGTGGTACCCTGGAGCTTGCATTTCACAGATGAGGCCTCAGTGCTGTCCCCAACACCATTCCTATCCTCTGTGAGCTCAGCCCTTTGTTTCACATCATCCACAGAACCATTCAAGGCAAGAGCTGAGTTCAGCTCACACAAACCCGGCGACAGGATCAAGCCAATAAAGAGAGCTGAGATCTCCATCCTCAACTGTCCTCAAGTGGGCATACTCTGTTTGTACTAGTCTATATAGATATTCAGACTGAAGCTTCCCTCCTACTGTATGTCAGCTTACTGTACGTCAGAGAGAGGATGCTCTTACCCAGTGGTCTTTGATTAACTCATGTACAAGTCTTTTCCGTTAACTTTGTGTACATTATAATCTGCACCAAGTGCCCATGTCTCTTTCCTCTTCTTTTAAAGCTACCATTGTAATCACAAATATCTTCTTAATTAAGTAATACCTGTCTAGCTTTTTTGCTGTGTTTAAGCTAATATTACAGACTAACAAATGTAGCCCACTAATGAGTTGTTTGTTTGGTTCAATTGCATATGCCAACACAGAAATATGAGAAAAAAAGCACTGAGTTGATAAAAGAGAAAGAAATGTATATTGTCATTTTTTAACTTTAATTATTCACTTTCTTTATATTTTCAGGCTGTGATGACAGAATATTTTTTAAATAAGACAAAAAAAAATGTAAAAGTACTTTCAAAAAATGACGATACAATTATTACAATATTTAATGTAAAAAAAACTTTAAAATGTAAATATTTAGATAAAAAAGATGAAGATGAGCTTTATGGTAAATGTTGCTGTTGGAGCCATAATGTAGTTTTTTGTCTTTATTGTATCCTTACTGAAAACACAGAGTGAACATACATGCAGTTCTGACATTGAACACAGATTGGAGCATTAATTCATGAAGTGCATGTAGGTAAGGTACAGGTGATGAGAATCAGGCGTGTAGAACAGTTTGTTGATTATGTTACGTGTTGGAGTGAGAGCATGACTGGCATGCATCGTTTCTAAATATGATGAGTTGAAACAGAGATTTAATATGGACAATGCTGCTATTTACATTATGCCAGTGAGCATATATGTCAAAATACGGACAAAGTATTTAAGATGCGCTTTATTGTAGTCCGAGATGGACTACAGCATTGTAGTTTCACAACACTGTCTGCAGACAGACCGACGTCACTAACATTTGCCTGCCATCGCGTCATAGATAAGTCGCTTAGTGAAAGTGGAGTCGGATTTGCCAAACACCGCGGTTGTCTTTTCCTAACTCGTCATGAATTCTCCTTCCCATCTTTCCTTAACCCCATTATGTTTTCCACAGAGGTTAAGGAAAAGTGCTTAGGGTTAGACGTTAGGAGGTAATTATTTGACTATTCGACCGCAGCCTGTGTCTCCCTCTCGTTTTTGTTATGGCGTTAGCCGGGTCTTGACAAATTTGGGTCTTTTGGTCTGTGTGAGGATTTGTCGCGCTGTCTGACGTGCGCAACCTTTAATGTGTGTAGCGGGAAATGGCTGCGTTTGTTTCGGAGATGCAGTAGTTTGTGTCTGTTTTGATGGGATTGGTTACAGGACAAATTAAGAGCTAGTTGCCGTTTCGGTTGGCGAACGTTAATCAATGTAAGGTAAGTGTGGACTGACTGGTGTGCTTAGAGTGGCTTTGATGCAAGCGGTGTTCCCCTGTCAGGTTAAGTGGCGTTACCCCTTTGGGTTTCATCTTGTTTGTTGTATTAATTAATAGTGTTGCGGTGACCGCGGTTAGAGAATTTTGGCTCTGGAGCATATCCATGGTCCAGGGGAGTCGCCAGTTTCTGGTTGCTTTCCCTCACAACTGGACTTCAGTGCGTAAATACCCACTGCCATTAACAGTATGAAGACCAGGATTGAGGTTCTTTTTAGGTAGTTCATGGTTAGGAAGTCAGCTAGAGGTGCGCACTGCACTGCTGATTAAGCCATAGTCTGTAGGCTGTGCACCGGTAGCCTTCACTATTCCTTGCGTTGATTTCTGACTTAACTATGGAGAGTGTTGAGCACTTCTTTGCTTCTCCCTCAGATACGAGTTTGGATCTCTGCACGAAGGAGCAACTGCTGAAAATAGCAGAATATTATACCATTGACATTGCCGATAAACGTTTAAAAGAGTAAGGGAAATGTACCCATATGGCCCTCATTTAAAATGGTCAAAATGTTCCAAATGGCCAAAAGTGACCACAGTGGTATTGTTTTTGCCATTTGGGACAAACGGGCCATTTCGACAGTATTAACATTGGGACTTTTGGGAACTAAAGGGACATTGCGCATATATCAGGCCGTTTGGGGTACCCAAGTGTACTGAGGTGGAAAATCCACTGGAGGGTGATCTCGACCAACAAATGGATTATAGGGACAGATGGGAACTTTTGTGCCATTAGGAGTCAAATTGAACAGGTTATGCTCAGCTTGTTAAAAAACATGAAAATGGGTGGGACAAGTGCAGAATGGGCGTGTCTGGGTACAGGAAAGGCCGTTTGGGGCCATTTGGGTCAAACCTTCCTTAAATCATCTGAAAGTCCTTGAGGCTCCTGGAAATCCTTGAATAACCTAGACATTGTTGGAAATTGGTCATTTTTCATGACTAATATTGTAAATGAAATGTGGTGAACACCAGAGGACTCTCCTCAAGGATCAGTTGGTTTTAATTCACTAGCATGAGCTTGGGAGTGGGTACAACCTGAAAAGGAAAGCTAAGCTCTGACATGTTTAGAACAAAACAATCTCAGATCAGCTTCAGATTCATCAGGTGTTCTCAGCTTTGTTAAGTCAGACACTCTTCAAGTCCTGGATTCAGACAACCAAACAACTATTGTGGGTGTTTTGGAGGGGATTTCACCCCATGACCTCATTGTAGGCCCTATCCTGAGTGTCTGTGCAAAATCTGGAGTCTTAAGGACTAACATTTTAGAGATTATGAAAAAAGAATCCATTGGTCTAAAAACACCCACTTATTAGGGAATTATGGCTCCATTTCACCCTTTGGACCTGTTTTTGGGGACCTTAACTTGCAGCTTTTGGTCCCACATTTTAGGGTATTTATGTTGAGAAGAACCTCTTTTAATATGAAAAGGACTTACATCTCTAAATTGATTTAAAGTATTTAATCAGAACTAAAAGACTGGTTTCAGGGCCATTTGGGGCAATATCGGCCATTTGGGAGAAGGCATTTAGGTCAATGACTAGGGACACTGGGGAACTTATTCTCCATTTGGCCTTCCCTAATTCAAAAAAGGTCATTTCGACAGCATTTTCATGGGCAGAATAGACTGTCGAATTGTCCTACACAAGGGACACTTGGACAATACGGCAGGCACATTGTAATATACTCTGGATGGCCTTTTTTGTAATAAAACTTCCCTTATTTTAGAAAATCAACATTATCATGCCAGAACAGCCACGTGGAGATCCAGGGGGCCATGCACTGATGTCAACCCAGCCAAGGTGGCCCAAATTGCGGGTACATGCCCAGCAGAGTGACCCCCTCTCCTGGAGGAATGTGATACAGGGAATGCAAGGCACAACTATACCCAGGTTTTCTCTGGGTACAAGTTGAGTACAAAGTACCTGGGACTCTGGAGGATGATGACTTCCAGGGTACACATTGTCATACTTTACCCAGGTTTGAGGTCAGTTTCTCTGGGTACAAGTTGAGGAAATGCCCCTCTAAAGGTACCTGGGACTCTGGGTCAGAGTTAAGGGAAGTAACAGGGACACTGGGGAACTTAAGGGTCGTTTGGGGGAAGATGACTTCCAGGGCACACATTGTCATACTTTACCCAGCTTTGAGGTCACTTTCTCTGGGTACAAGTTGAGGAAATGTCCCTCTAAAGGAACCTGGGACTCTGGGTCAGAGTTAAGGTAAGTAATAAGTACACTGGGGAACTTAAGGGTTGTTTGGGGGAAGATGACTTCCAGGGCATACATGGTCTAACTTTACCCAGGAATAACGGCACATTCTCTGAGTAAAAGCTGGGGCCCAGTGACTCCTTGAACCACCTCTGGAGCTCACCCCCTAACCCGGCTCACCCTCCGACCCCGTGGACCCACACTTAAGCACACCCCCTGAGTTAAAACCCCTTGTGCGCTTTTGTTTAAAGTCCCTAGATACACAGAAGTGCAAGATGTCCCTATTGTTCCCGGAATTCCGGGAACGAAAGGGTCATTTCGGAGAGGCGGCCGTGGGCCCATTGTAATATACTCGGAATGGCCTTTTTCGAAATAAAGCTTCCCTTAGAAAACAATAAAAGGTGAGATTACCATGCCTGGAGATCCAGGTGACACTGATGTCAACCCAGCCAAGGTTGCCCAAATTGCGGGTACATGCCCAGCATAGTGACCCCCTCTCCTGGAGGAATTTGTACTCTACTTCATCATACAGTAGGTATATATAATTTGAGTTTAAGATCCAGGGCATGCAAGGCACAACTGCACCCAGGTTTAACGTCACCTTCTCTGGGTTAAGTACAAAGTACCTGGGACTCTGGAGGACGATGACTTCCAGGGCACACATGGTCTAACTTTACCCAGGAATAATTGTTCCGGAATTCCGGGAACAAAAGGGTCATTTTGGAGAAGCGGCCGTGGGATTTTCCGAATGGCCTTCCCTAATTCAAAAAAGGCCATTTCGACAGCATTCATATGGACCGGATAGACTGTCGAATTGTCCTACACCAGGGACATTTGGACAATACGGTCGATCCATTGTAATATACTCAAAATGGCTGTTTTGGAACTATAAGGTATTGCCAACATAAGGGTACTTCCATTCATATAGAAGTTTTCAGGGATAATCCACCACTTGACCTGTGGCATAGTGGTAATGTTCCTGTCTACCAGCCTAAAGGTTCATGGTTTGAACCTCCGACTGGGAAGTATAGAAGACTTTTTTCCCCTCATTACTCCGTACAATTTAACGCTGGCCCGAGATATCTACGTTTCAACGTTGTTTGTCGAACGTTGGAGAAGATAACGCAGTTTAAAATGGGCACCCCCCAAATGGCCCAATTGTTCCTGAAAGTCCCCCTAGAATTAGCCCGAATGGGCATTTTGGTCCCGCGTGGCCCGGGCCATATGGATACCAAAATGACCATTTGGGGGAAGGCATCGGAGGGTTTCCCCAAATGGCCCATTTGTTCCCGGGTGTCCCCCGCACTTCGCCACCTGGTGGCCGAAAGCTGGTACTGGGCCATTTCGACGGTGTGCTCCAAAACATTGGAATTTTACCACGCGACAACCGCTGGTCCCATGGCAACCATATTTGCCTACCTGGGAGTTGGGAAAATATGGTCTCCAGACTCATTCCCTCCCGATTTTTAAGGTCTGTTCAGAAGACCTGAAAAATACAGATTTTCAAACCTTACAACCCATGTTAACATATTCCAAGTGTCCCAGGTGGTCCTTAGGGCCGGCTAGGAAGGTTCCTAACCAAAAAGAACTATTTGACCGCAGCCACAGTGTTTACGGCAAAACATGGGATGGCCGTCTAAGGGCCGGAGCTTTATCCCTGGAGTGCACCAGGCCCAGGTGCTTCCCATTAGGGCGTTCTCCACCTCCTGTTACCTGTTGGGTGCAGGAGACAGACAGACAGACTAGGGAACCGTCACATGTCAGATATCAGATGCATTTTCAGTAAGGATACTATAAAGACGAAAAGCTACATTATGGCTCCAACCGCAACAGTTAGTATAAAGCTCATGATGTGCACATTCATTCTTCATTTTCTTTATCTAAATATTTACAGTTTATTAAGTTGTTTTACATTCTATGTTTAACTAATTTTAATGTAATTTTGTGAAAGTAATTTTAAAATGATTTTGTCTTTTTATATATATATATATATATATATATATATATCATTACGGACTGAAAATATAAAAGAAAGTGAATAAAAAAAATTAAAAATTATAATATACATTTGTTACGGACGGTGTCCTATGTTTCTGGCCTGTGTACATGTATTGTGTTTTGTGCTATTGCTTTGTTGTTGTTTTTGTCTCCCCCTCCTGTTGTCTCTCATACTTCACAGATGTACACACCTGGTTCCTGTCATCCAATCACCCCACCTGTTCCAGATCTCCAATCAATCAGTCCCCCTGTTAATAGTCCTGTTTGTTTGTTGCGGCACTCTGCCTTGGGTCTCTGGCCGTGGTGGTTGTGTTGCGTTGTGAGCTGTGGCAGAGCTCGGTTTGAGCGCTGCCAGGTTGTGAGCACTTACTTGCTTGCTTGCCTGTTTATTTTATGGTTTGTCTTTAGTTATATCCCCCTCGTTTCAACTTCCTGTCTTGTGAGCAGCCTACTTTCCTTTGTTGTTGTCTTTGTCAATTCCCTTTGTTGTGCGCACAGGGCCAATGAGGACAGGTAAGATACCCTGGGGTTTACATACTGCATACACGTAGGTTTACTTGTTGTTAATACCCTAGGTTAGAGTGAGCACCACCTCCTGTACTTTCCTGTAAATGGGGGGGGGGGGGACGGGTTTTTGTTAAGTTCTTTTCTTTGGTGCCACTGACAGTCCTTGTTGTTCCCTGTGTTGCGTTTTTTTTTTTGTAAATAAATACTTTATTATCACCTACGGACCCCGGCGTTTTGTGTGACTGTACCCTCCCTTGTCCTAACCTGCTGTTTTTATGTTGCGTCCCACTCCGAGCCACCACAGGGCGTAACATAAATTGAGGGCTCGTCCGGGATCCTTGATCCTTTTAAGCAACAGGTTTGATGAGTGTTGGTGTGCAGTGCACACGTCAAGTAGGCTGATAGTGTAGATTAGGTTTGTTGAGGTTCGGCTTAAGGCTGTTTAAAGACATGATGAGCACGTTTGATATTGCTGGTTTTCTTAGTGATCCTTCTGTGGAACAGATTGATCACTGTAAAAAAAAAGGATTTGTATGCCATTGCGGCACATTTTGACTTTGCGGTCTCAGCAAGTCTGCTAAAAGCAGAATTGAAAGAAGCGGTTGTACGTCTGTTGGTGCATAATAAAGTGCTTGGTACAGCCAGCAGTGCGACGGCTGATGAGCCTACTATTCCACTCCAATTGTTGTCATCTAGTACAGAGGATCGCAGGGAGGGAGAGGTAGTTGACGATGAGTTGGTTGAGAATGAGTCAGTTCCTTCTAATGGGGCGCTGAAGCCTCCTCGTACTGTGCCCAAATTTTCTCCCTTTTCGTTACCTAGGGTAAGCGATGATGCCCGCCATAAGCTACGCTTAGCGCATTTGCAACTTGAGGCTCAGGAAAAAGAGAGAGATGCCGCATATAGTCACAAGTTAGCTATTCGAAAGATGGAGCTAGAAATGGAGGCGAACGTCTCTAACCGCAGAATAGAGTTAGAGATGAAAGGAGGATGAAAGGAGGTGAAGCTAAAGCGCCTAGAACTGGAAGCTGCTGCTGTGCGTTCAGCTAAGTCTCTTGGTCCTACTGGGTCCATACAATCAGATCCCTCCGTGCCTACCAGAGGTTTTGAGGTGAGCAGAAATGTAGCGTTGGTACCTCAATATCGTGAGGCTGAAGTAGATTCTTATTTTACTGCTTTTGAACGAGTTGCTACCTCACTGAAATGGCCAAAAGAGGTCTGGTCGATACTGCTTCAGTGTAAACTGACAGGAAAAGCGCAGGAGATTTTAGCTGCATAGTCTCTAGAAGATAGTTTATGTTATGAGACTATTAAGGCAGCTGTGCTTCGGGCCTACGAACTAGTGCCTGAGGCATATAGACAAAAGTTCCGGACTTGTAAAAAATTGTCTAGCAAAACGTTCGTTGAGTTCGCCCGCGAGAAGGAGACTTTGTTTAATCGATGGTGCAAGGCAAGCGACGTGTCTAATTTTGACACGCTGTCACAATTAGTTCTCATTGAAGAATTCAAGAATAGTCTGCCTGACCGAATGGTGACGTATCTCAATGAGCAAAAGGTAGGGACGTTAGCGCAGGCTGCTGTGCTTGCTGATGAGTTTGTGTTATCGCACAAGCAACCTTTTGGGATGCCCCGATACGAGAGTAGGTCGTTTACTCCTTCTGCCTCGGCTAGAATGCCGTCCAGTCCGCCACGTCCATTGTCACTCCGCTCCACGGAGGAACGGGAGTGTTTCTATTGTCACCGAACAGGTCACATAAAGAGTGACTGTTTTATGTTAAAACGGAAGCGGTCACAGCCAAGCCAACGACCAAAAGAGGTTGGGTTCGTGCGAACGTTGGTGGGTCCAGTGTCACTAGCCCCGGAGATGGAGGGTGGTACTCTGGACCCCTGTTATAAGCCATTCATGTTGGACGGGCTGGTTTCCCTCAGCGCAGATCCGTTGAACCAGCGGCCAGTGCGCATACTTAGGGATACTGGCGCCTCTCAGTCTTTTATATTGTCAGGCGTGTTGCCTTTTTGTGATGACACTGTCAGTGACTCTAGTGTGATTGTGCAAGGCGTTGAGATGGGGTTTGTGTCTGTGCCTCTCCGTGAGGTACATTTGTCCTGCGGCCTGGCAAATGGAGTGTTTAAAGTGGGCGTGCGCCCATCTTTGCCCATTAGAGGAATCACATTTCTGTTAGGGAATGACATCGCTGGTGGGAAAGTTATGCCAGTTTTAGAAGTTCTTGGACGACCTGAGATTTTGCAGCCTGATGTGTTGGCTCAGGACTTCCCTGAAGTGTTCCCAGTGTGTGTGGTCACCCGTGCTCAAGCACGTAGTTTGGGTGAAACAGTTGATTTGTCGGATACTCTGTTCGCGACTGAGTTGTCTGGGCAGACTGTTTCCCCACCTGTAGTTACTCAGTCTACTGTTGAGCCGAGTGTCCCGCTTAAAGTTCAGTGTGGTACTTCCACCTTAGAGACAGCTAGGTTGCCTATGGTTCGAAGTAATCTTATTGCTGCTCAGAAGGAGGATGCTACTTTAGCCAAATGTTTTGCTGCAGCTCTTGCTCCAGAGAGCGCTCAGAATAAAGAAATGGAGTATTTCGTGGAGAATGATCTCCTGATGCGGAGATGGAAATCTCGCGCTGATTTGGATAACGATTGGAGTAATGTCTTTCAAATTGTTGTGCCTACACCGTACCGACAGTCTGTTTTGTCTCTGGCTCATGAACATCTCTGGTCTGGTCATCTAGGTGTTACAAAGACCTATGACAGAGTGTTGCAGCAGTTCTTCTGGCCAGGATTGAAGCGAGATGTGTCTTTGTTTTGCCGTACATGCCATGTATGTCAGGTCACAGGGAAGCCTAATCAGGTTATTAAGCCTGCGCCTCTTCACCCGGTTCCGGCTATTGGGGAACCGTTTGAGCATGTTTTAGTGGATTGTGTTGGCCCTCTGCCAAAGACGAAGTCTGGTAACCAGTTCCTGTTAACAATCATGTGTGTAGCTACCCGGTACCCTGAAGCGATCCCTCTTAGGAGTATAACAGCGCAGTCAGTAGTTAGGGCCCTGATCAAGTTCTTTTCTACTTTCGGCCTCCCTAAGATCGTGCAAACCGACCAAGGTACCAACTTCCTTTCGGGTATTTTCGAGCAGGTGTTAACGTCACTGTCGATAACACACGGGGTCTCTAGTGCTTATCACCCAGAGTCGCAAGGGGCACTCGAACGATGGCATCAGACGTTTAAGTCAGTGTTGCGCAAGTATATCATGGAGAGCGGTAAGGAATGGGACGAAGGAGTCCCTTTAGCTTTATTTGCCGTTAGGGAAATAGTGCAAGAGTCACTAGGTTTTAGTCCAGCAGAGCTGGTATTTGGTCACACAGTTAGAGGCCCTTTAAGAGTGTTAAAGGACCAGCTAACGGGCGAGAGTTCGCCCACCCAGCGAAACGTGCTGACCTACGTGAGTCGCTTCCGAGAACGACTGCACAATGCTTGCCGTATTGCTAAGGAGAGTCTCTCTGTTGTACAGGGTATGAAGCGGCAGTTCGATAAGAAAACACTTCCACGTTCATTTTTGGGTTTTAAGGGATGGTTGGAGGTATCGTCAGCCATGGGCTGACTCTTTATGGGGGGGAGTGTTACGGGTTTTTGTTAAGTTCTTTTCTTTGGTGCCACTGACAGTCCTTGTTGTTCCCTGTGTTGCGTTTTTTTTTGTAAATAAATACTTTATTATCACCTACGGACCCCGGCGTTTTGTGTGACTGTACCCTCCCTTGTCCTAACCTGCTGTTTTTATGTTGCGTCCCACTCCGAGCCACCACAGGGCGTAACAACATTTCTTTCTCTTTTATAAACTCCGTGATTATTTAATCATAGTTATGTGTTGTGTGAGAAAACGAGGTTTAAATAGTGTGCCTAGTGGCAGTTACAAAGTATTCCAATGTGTTTACAGGTTAAAGGTCAAGCAAAAGAATTAACACTGAATGTATGCAATGAAATCAAAGAAGTAAAACTGGATGTATTATGCAAGTATAGTATTGAATAACACTGAATGTAATGGGTGAGTTTAGCAGATAGAATTATTGGACGGTTGACTGCAAGTGAGGTAGAAAGTAGAGAACACAATCAGGAATGTGAGGTGCAATAAAGAGGGGGATGCAGATTGAAACTGAACAAGTAAGGACCGTCTGAAGAGGAGCAAGAAGAGGAGGACTTTCTATCTTGACAAAACTAGGGACTTTCTGAGAATCAACGGCTTTTCTTGCGGCCTATCGATCAGACTATAGAAAACGGTAGTCTGGACGATTGGATGCTTGTGAGGCCTAGTTCTGAGGAATATTCTTTGTCATATTTCAAAGCGTTATTCAATCTGTAATTGTTATTATTCAATATACTTTTCATAAAAAACTTTTGTATTCACCATCCGTGAATGTGAAGTCTATGAAGAGTAGTCTTGCATAGGTGTCCTTGCCCTCTAAGTGCGGGAGGGTTGTGTGGATGACGTTGTTGACTGCATCGTCAGTGGACTGGTTCTGGCAATACGCAAACTGCAGTGGGTCTACGGTGTCTGGGATGGTCTTTTTGATGTGGGTCATGACTATTCTCTCAAAACACTTCATCACTATTGGGGTGAATGCCATGGGGCTATAGTCATTCAGGCAGGTCACAGTGTTTTTCTTTGGGAGGGGCACGATGGTAGAATCCCTCCAGCTTGAGTCTGTATGGTCTCTTGGCTCCTCTGATGGATCTGGTCAGGTCGTATCTGGCCTTCTTGTAGTCCTCAGCATTGCCTGAGGCAAATGCAGTGGAGCGGGCTCGTAGCATGGTCCGAACTTCAGTTAATCCAGGGTTTTTGATTGAGGTAAGTCCTGCAGCGCTTTGTCAGCACAATGTTCTCCACACATGTGCTGATGTAGGCCGTTACAATGGATGCATATTCCTCTAAATCCACAGTAGAGTCATCCCTCAGAGCAGCAGTTTTAAACATGCCCCAGTCTGTACTCTCAAAACAGTCCTGAAGCACCAGTTCAGTTTCTTCATTCCACACTTTAACAGTTTTACTTAGGCCTGGGGCTTGCTTATGGAGTTGTCTGTACGCTGGGTAGAGGAATGCTGAGGTGTGATTGGACTGTCCAAAATGGGGCCGGGGCACAGCCCTGTAGGCCTTCACGTTGCTGTAAACATGATCCAGAGTGTTATTGTCCCTTGTCGGAAAGTTCACGTGTTGATGGTATTTCGGGAGGACATTCTTGAGGTCGAAATCACCGGCTACAGGAAACACAGCGTCCGGGTTTGCAGTCTCTTGTTTACTGATGACGTCATGCAGCAGCCCCAATGCAGTCGCGGAGTCCGCTCATGGCGGGATGTAAACAGCCAGTATAAACACTGCACTGAACTCCCTTGGCAAGTAGAAGGGTCTACATTTCACCACCAACAGTTTAACACTAGCCGAGCAGTGACTTTCAACTACCTGTACGTCCGAGCGACACCTGTCCCCACGGTATGGCTGTGCAGTATACCGGTTTCAAACGTATGAATTTTTCACATACCGTCATACCAGTGGCGCATTGCTGTAGCGACTGCCACTTTTCAGCAGGCAGAAACATTTAATATTCACAGCTTTAACTCAGGGCGCAGCGGGTGGAGCTACTTATGTGTCAGGGTACAAAGTTCAGTCATGGTTTCACATTTATACAATTACACGGCCAAACTGCATGCTGGGTCATCCTGTCAGACTCAGTCACGACGGAATAACATTATAAGTGGGCGAGCTTTACCCAGCATGCAGTTCGGCGGTGTAATTTTATAAATGTGAAACCATGACTGAACTTTGTACCCTGTCACATAAGTAGCGCCCGCTGCACTCAGCTGTATTCTGTGAAAATTAAATGATGCTTCCTGCCCAGAGCAACAATGCATCATGGGTATGATGTGTATGAGAAATCTGTACCTGCGCTCTCCTTGGTCCTAAGTCCCTTCAAGTTAGTTTCCTAACACACTACCAACGTCCAATTGTGAGCTTGTTGGCCAGCGAGTGGTGAACAACGATGGCGGCCGTTCTTTTCGGCGTCAATGAATCAATGTTTACTTGAAAAAAAATATGCCTGAATCCTAAATACTGTAATATGAATTTTTGGCCATACTGCCCAGCCCTACCCCACGGTAGACAGAATGTGTTGCAAGCTGGATGGTAGCGTCGGGAATGCTGTCTCTCATACAGCATTCTCTCATCTCAGCTGGGTTGTAATCCTGGTTCTCAGCTCATCCATCTTGATTTCGAGAGAGAGGACATTAGCTACCAACAAGCTAGGTAGTGGTAGCTATGAGTGAGCGAGTGAGCTCAAGGTGAGGGACAGAATTATTTATCAGTAGGCCTTTCTCACTCTTAAAGTCCTTACAAGAACATACTCACCACGCGTGCCACTGACGGGCATCGCCCCCCATTACCATCATGTTCTTTATCACTTTGTGTCAATTTCCCTTTTCCAGAATAGAAGTTAACTGAGACTTTTGTTAGCTTTGAGGCACTGCTGGCCTTTCAATGTCATGTATTAATGCTTTGTAAGACATAGATAGTCCTCACTTTAGATGAGGTCACACAAAATACTTAACTACCGACTAGTAACTACCTGAGTTAATCATGAATTTCAGTATTAAAACATGTTTATAAAGCACTTGTTAACATAGTCCCTAACCATTAGTGCATATCTAAATCACCATGAATAAATTATATAAAAAAAATTATACTATGAATATGTGTTTCTTTCTCTTGAATAAACAGTGCTTATTCATTCTTCTTTATGTGTTATTATGGCATTATTTAATATGCAATTTAACCAAACAAACAACTCAGCCGAACAAATGTACCACACTAGTACATTTGTTCGGCTTAACTGTAATATGAGCTAAACACAGCAAAAAAAGGTATACAGGTTTTACTTAATTAAGAAGATATTCGTGATTATAATGGTAACTTTACAAGAAGAGAAAAGAGACATGGGCACTTGGTGCAGATTATAATGTCCACAAAGCTCACAAAAAAGACTTCTAAAAGAGTTAATCAAAGACCACTGGGTAAGAGCATCCTCCCTCTGACGTACAGTAGGAGGGAAGCTTCAGTCTGAATATCTATATAGACCAGTAAAAACACAGTATGCCCACTTGAGGACAGTTGAGGATGGAGATCTCAGCTCTCTTTATTGGCCTGATACTGTTGCTGGGTTTGTGTGAGCTGAACTCAGCTCTTGCCTTGAATGGTTCTGTGGATGGTGTGAAACAAAGGGCTGAGTTCTCAGAGGATAGGACTGGTGTTGGGGACAGCACTGAGGCCTCATCTGTGAAATGCAAGCTCCAGGGTACCACTCGTCTACCTGCTTTCTCAATGGATGGTGACTACGTTATTGGTGGTAGTTTCTCCATACATTACTCCATGCACGCATTGAAGCATAACTACACCACCATGCCTGATCCACTAAGATGCTCAGGGAGGTTAGTAAGAGGAAGATGTTGGGGCTAAGAGGGTGTTATATACTTTGAATGCATTAGTGTTTGGTCATGAAACATTTTATTATATAATATGTAAGTATTATATTCACAAAACAGTAGATACTTTTTTATTTTTTATTTGTTAACTGAAAACATTATGAAAAATAAAACTAGAGTTTAAAATATCCAACTATTGTTAATCTATGCATTACGGTTATTGTGCATGTTGTCCTGATAGCTGTGTTGTGAATTTTGGTTTTACATTCTTATCTATTATGTATTTCTGTTAAAATGAATGAAATGTCCTAATCATATGTAGACCATATTTTAAACAGTGACACAAGTGTCTGTCTGCAGCATTGATACCCGTGAACTGCGTTACTCACGCGCAATGATCTTCGCCATCGAGGAGATTAACAACAGCACGGAGCTGCTGCCGGGCATCAAACTCGGTTATCAGATCTACGACTCGTGCGGCTCTGTGCCTGTAGCGGTGCATGTGGCATTCCAGCTGTCAAGTGGCATGGACCCGGTGTTTTACACCGGAGACAATTGTTCACAATCTGGTAAAGTGATGGCCATTGTTGGTGAGTCTGCGTCCACGCCAGCCATCAGCATGTCTCGCATCATCGGGCCCTTTAACATTCCTCAAGTAAATATTTTGAATTTCTGCAAACAATGTGTTTAACAGACCAGTGCTATTTTGTGTCCGTCCTGTTCAATAATTACACTGTTGTGTTCATTTAGGTTAGTTACTTTGCCACTTGTGCATGCCTGTCCGATAAGCAGCAGTATCCGAGTTTCTTCAGAACAATCCCGAGTGACCAGTTCCAGGCTGACGCGCTGGCAAAGCTGGTAAAACACTTTGGTTGGACTTGGATAGGTGCTATCCGATCAGATTCGGATTATGGAAACAATGGCATGGCGTCTTTCCTGGACGCAGCACACAAAGAGGGGATCTGTGTGGAATATTCTGAATCTTTCAATAAGTACCACCCACGAAGCAGGATCCAGAGAGTAGCCGACATTATCCGCAGGTTTTTACATTTACTGATTATGTGCTTTTGTTCCCTGTGCTCACACTGATCGTATACACACAAATCCACAACAATGTTCTGTAAAGTATAAGATAGAAGAATATCATACAATGCACTATTATTTATCTCAGGTCGACAGCTATGGTGATTGTGGCGTTTACATCCCCTGGAGACTTGAGGATTCTGCTGGAAGAGCTGTCACTCAAGCCCTCTCCTCCTCGCCAGTGGATAGGCAGTGAGGCCTGGGTAACTAACCCAGACATGCTGAGGTTCAGTTTATGTGCTGGAGCAGTCGGATTTGGCATTGAGAGATCTGTCATCCCAGGTCTGAGAGACTTCCTGCTGGATCTCTCTCCCTCTAAAGTGGCTGCCTCTCCAGTGTTTACTGAGTTCTGGGAGGATGAATTCAACTGCAGGCTAGGAAAAAGTGAGAATGTTTGGCTGATCTTTAACATAACTGACACTCACAGCTGTGTCTTGTCTGTGTTGTGTTTTTTATTCTGTCTGACTAGCAGCTGCTTTAACATCCCAATCCATGAGTGATTTAAAGGGAAATCTGTTGTTATTGAGCAAAGTCATGAAGTGTAAATAAGGTCTCTGTGAATAATCTAACTTGAAATAGGATCTTTCAGGTCAAGTTGAGAAACTCTGTTGTCTTGGAGAAGATGTCAACACTAAAGCTCTGAACACAAGCAGACACTATATAGAGAGTCTTTAGGCCACTTTAGGTGAAATAAAGTACAACAAAATGTACATACTAGTATGTATCAGTTTCCGTATATATTGTAAATATGTACGTTGATCTAAATATACTGTTATATTGACGTGTATTAATAGATCATTTATTCGTTTGAAAGACATTTAAACAGGTCAAGTCAGTGTCCAATTCAAGGAAAATACATTTATTTCCTGACAACATGAGCTGATATACAAAAGGTAAAAAAAAAAAGGTAAAAACATAGGGCCATATAAAAACTGAAACTGCACATATCTCACGTCGGGACTAATATATATATATTTATATATATATATTCAAGAGGTTATAAGAAGGTTTTGCAGGTTAAATAAAACAAAAAAATAGCATTATTCATAAGAAATAATGATATAATTGTCATGGCTAAAAAAACACCTTTCTGTGTCTTTGTTTGTTTTTAGCAGTCACAGACAATAATGCGTGTGATGGAAGTGAAGACATAGAGACGATCCAAAGCCCGTACACTGACACGTCTCAGCTTCGAATCACTAACATGGTGTACAAGGCTGTTTATGCAATAGCACATGCCATTCATAATGCAGTGTGTCAGGAAACATATTCTATAACCCAGTGTGAAAAAGTCTCCAGCATAGAGTCCAAACAGGTCAGTAAAAACAAATATGTCAAAACCCCAATGTCCTTTTTTTGCTGTACTGTACATTTTCCGAAATGAAATATACATTGTATTATACATTTCTGCCTTTATCCGTCTTCCATTACTCACAGGTTCTCACTCAGTTGAAGAAAGTTAAGTTTTCCCAAAATGGTTATGATGTGTCATTTGATGCCAACGGGGATCCTGTGGCCACATATGAGCTGGTTAATTGGCAAAAAAGTGAGAGTGGCAGCATTGAGTTGGTGGCAGTAGGGCACTACGATGCATCACTGCCGGTGGGCCAGGAACTATATATCAACAGGAACCTCACCTGGGTGGAGGGTAGCACACAAGTAGGGAGCCCAAAATGTATATTATAACATATTCCAATTTCAAATTTGGTGACATGTGTTTTTGGTCCCTGTTCCTCAAGTCCATACTGGTTGTGAAGAGATCTGTTCTCAAGTAACAGCATTTTCAGTTTGAAATCCCACTTAATGGTTTCAACAAAAAGGTTCCTTTTCTAAGGAATAGTAAAAAAAATGACAAAAAGACTGTAACTTTGGAAGATAACTGCTTGCTTTGTCCATTTTGGCTTGAGCTGAACTTTAGAACTCATTTATTACCAGTGGCGGGCCGTCAGGGCCTGCTAAGCCTTCTCTGCTGACCTAAACATTATAACTTTTTTAATTTTTATAATTAAAAGTTATATATATATTTTATAATGTAATTATTTTTCATAAATGCACTACATGTATTATAATTATTTTTCCGCCGAACAGCATCCCGTCATGCGCGTATTTATGTATACGATATCAGACAGCAGGCTTAGGTACAAGAGCAGTTGCATTGACAAAACACACATACTTGTAGTGACATGCAAGTTATGTTTTAAGACTGACTTGAAAAGAACTTAAACATATTCTTGAATCCTCAGAGTTTTGAAGCACATCTGAATATGTGTGACTTTGTTTGTATCTATGTGCCAGGTGCCTGTGTCAGTGTGCACTGACAGCTGTCCTGCAGGAACTCGTAAGGTGCTGCAGAAAGGAAAACCCATCTGCTGTTATGATTGTATACCGTGTCCTGAAAGAGAGATTAGCAATGCTACAGGTATTGTTTCTCCAAATGCATATTGCACAACATCAAACATTGAGTATGACTACTAAAAGCCCTCTTTTGTTGTATTTTTTCAGATTCCCCTGATTGTTTCCCTTGCCCCAAGGAATTTTGGCCTAATGCAAAGAGAGACACTTGTCTCCCCAAGCCTGTAGAGTTTCTTTCCTTCAATGAGGCCCTAGGAATCATCCTGGCTGCATTCTCAGTTGGTGGTGCTTGCCTTGCCATTATAATAGCGGCTGTGTTCCACCATCACAGGACATCCCCGATTGTCAGAGCCAACAACTCTGAGCTGAGCTTTCTGCTGCTCTTCTCTCTGACTCTCTGTTTCTTATGCTCATTGACTTTCATTGGAGCACCCTCTGAGTGGTCCTGCATGCTGCGCCACACAGCGTTTGGGATCACCTTTGTCCTCTGTATCTCTTGTGTTCTTGGAAAAACAATAGTTGTGTTAATGGCATTCAAAGCCACTCTCCCAGGTCGTAATGTTATGAAATGGTTTGGTCCTCCACAGCAAAGGATGACTGTAGTGTCTTTCACTTTCATTCAAGTTATAATATGTACTCTTTGGTTGGTTCTTAGTCCTCCTTTTCCAAGGAAAAACCTCACCACATACAAGGAGAGAATCATCCTGGAGTGTGCATTAGGCTCAGCTATTGGGTTCTGGGCTGTGCTCGGGTACATCGGCCTGCTGGCTGTCTTTTGCTTTGTGTTGGCGGTCCTAGCCCGGAAACTACCTGATAATTTTAATGAAGCCAAGCTTATCACCTTCAGCATGCTGATATTCTGTGCAGTCTGGGTCACCTTCATCCCAGCATATGTCAGTTCTCCTGGTAAATTTACTGTGGCTGTGGAGATATTTGCCATTCTTGCCTCCAGTTTTGGGCTCATATTGTGTATATTCGCTCCAAAGTGTTTCATCATATTGTTTAAGCCAGAGAAAAACACCAAGAAAAATGTAATGAACAAAAGTCAATCCTAAAACATAAAGTTTGGAGAAAACTAAGGAGGCAATTGAAGGGATTGTTAATAAAAAAAACATCTAAGCCACGGAGAGCAAAGAGAGAGAACTTGTTTCACACGTGTCCTCTTGGCTAAAAATAAACCAACATTCAGTTGGTAGTTTGACATATATGCTCACTGGCATAATGTCAATAGCAACATTGTCCATATTAAATCTGTTTTAATTCATCATATTCAGAATCTAAGCATGCCAGCCATGCTCTCGCTCCAACACGTAACATAGTCAAAGACCTGTTCTACACACCTGATTCTCATCACCTTTAGCTTACCTATGTGCACTTCATGAATTAATGCTCCAATCTGTGTTCAATGTCAGAACTACATGTATGTACACTCTGTGTTTTCAGTAAGGATACAATAAAGACGAAAACCTACATTATGGCTCCACCATCAACAGTTGGTATACAGCTCATGATGTGCACATTCATTCTTTATCTAAATATTTACAGTTTATTAAGTTGTTTTACATTCTACATTTTATTTTTATTTTAATGTAATTTTGTGAAAGTACTTTTAAAACAATTTTGTCTTAATTCATTACATTACATTACATTACATGTCATTTAGCTGACGCTTTTATCCAAAGCAACTTACAATAGTGCATTCAATCATGAGTAAACACTCAGAACAACAAGAATCAATAATCAATAATCACTAAAGTACAGTTTCTTCAATAGAGTTAAATTACAAAAATTACAGAAAATTACAAAAGTGCTATCAATAAGAGACATCAAAGTGCTACTAGAGTGCTAGTACAGTGCTACCTTCCTTATTCAAGGTGTAGTCGAAAGAGATGCGTTTTTAGTTTTCGACGGAAGATGTAGAGACTTTCTGCTGTCCTGATGTCAATGGGGAGCTCATTCCACCATTGAGGAGCCAGGACAGCAAACAGTCGTGACTTTGTTGAGTGTTTAGCTCGTAGTGACGGAGCTACAAGTCGATTAGCAGAAGCCGAGCGGAGTGCCCGAGCTGGGGTGTACGGTGTTACCATGTCCTGAATATAGATAGGACCCGATCTGTTCGTGGCACGGTACGCAAGTACCAATGTTTTGAAGCGGATGCGGGCGGCCACCGGTAGCCAGTGGAGTGTGCGGAGGAGGGGGGTAGTGTGGGTGAATTTCGGGAGGTTGAAGACCAGTCTAGCTGCTGCATTCTGGATGAGCTGTAAAGGTCGAATGGCGTTAGCGGGTAGACCTGCCAGGAGGGAGTTACAGTAGTTAAGTCGCGAGATGATCAGAGCCTGGACCAGAACCTGTGTCGCCTTCTGGGTGAGAAGGGGACGTATCCTCCTGATGTTGTACAGCATGTACCTACAGGAACGCGTTGTTGCGGTAATGTTGGCAGTCAGGGAGAGTTGACTGTCAAGTGTCACACCGAGGTTCCTGGCAGTCGGGGTCGGGGTCAACACTGAGTTGTTGAAGGTAATAGTCAGGTCGTGAGTGGGAGAGCCCTTTCCTGGAAGGAAAAGTAGTTCCGTCTTGTCAGGGTTGATTTTCAGGTGGTGCGCGGACATCCACTGAGAGATGTCAGTCAGACAGGCAGAGATCCGTGCCGCTACCTGTGTTTCTGACTGGGGAAACGAGAGGATCAGTTGGGTGTCATCAGCATAGCTATGGTAGGAAAAGCCATGGGCGCGAATGACAGAGCCGAGAGAGTTGGTATACAGAGAAAAGAGAAGAGGACCCAGGACGGAGCCTTGAGGGACCCCAGTAGTGAGAGGACAAGGCTCAGACACAGATCCTCTCCAGGTTACCCGGTAGGTGCGGTCCTTGAGGTAGGATGAGAAGAGGGAGAGCACAGTGCCTGAGATACCCAGGTCCTGGAGGGAAGAAATGAGGATCAGGTGGTTCACTGTGTCAAAGGTGGCAGAAAGGTCTAGAAGGATAAGGACAGAGGAGAGAGAGGCTGCTCTAGCGGTGTGGAGCTGCTCAGAGACAGCAAGGAGGGCAGTCTCTGTTGAGTGGCCTGCCTTGAAGCCAGACTGGTGAGGGTCCAGAAGGTTGTTCTGGTGGAGAAAGGACGAGACTTGGTTAAAGATAGCTCGCTCCAGAGTTTTGGAAAGAAAGGGAAGGAGAGAGACCGGTCTGTAGTTGTTGACTTCCGACGGGTTGAGAGTGGGTTTCTTTAGGAGAGGGTTAACTCTTGCCTCCTTCAGAGAGTTAGGGAAACAGCCAGTTGAGAGGGAGGTGTTGATAAGCTGGGTGAGAAAGGGAAGAAGATCAGGAGCAATAGACTGGAAAATGTGAGATGGGATGGGGTCAAGGGGGCAGGTGGTTGGGCGGGCAGAGGTTACCAAGGTAAGAACTTGATTGGGAGTCAGGGGGGTGAAAGAGGAAAGCAGAGGGGAAGAAGATGAAGTTAATGGCGGTGAAGTTATGGAAGACGGATTGTTAAATGAGGAGCGTATGTCTTCTATCTTTTTTGTAAAGTAGTCAACAAAGTGGCTCGGTAGAAGGGTGGAGGGAGGAGGGGGTGTCCCCCTCCTCCCTCCAACCAATGGGGGGGTCAAGGAGGTTGGAGAAGATAGAGAAGAGTTTTTTGGGGTTAGAAAAATTGGATTTGATTCTAGATTGGTAGAACAGGCTTTTGGCTGCAGAGATAAAAGCAGAGAAGGAGGAGAGAAGAGCGTGATAGGCGAGCAGGTCGTCGCCATGTTTGGATTTTCGCCATTTCCTTTCCGATGCACGCATGGTGGCTCTCTCGGCTTGCACCGAGTCAGACAACCACGGAGCCGGAGAGGACTTGCGGACCTTTCGTGCTGTAAGAGGACAGAGAGAATCTAGAGAGGAGGACAGAGTAGAGAGGAGCATTTCTGTGGCAGAGTTAGGATGCAGGAGTGAAAAGGAGTCGGTTGACGGAAGGGCTGACAGAACAGACGAGGCCAGAGAGGAGGGAGAGAGGGAGCGAATGTTGCGACGGACAGGTGCAGAGTCTGTTGGTGTGACAGGTTTGTCAGTTCCAATGAGTGGGAGAGAGTAAGAGATAAAGAAGTGATCGGAGACATGTAGAGGGGTTACGGTGAGGTTGGATGTAGAGCAGTTTCTGGTGAAAATCAGGTCGAGGTGGTTGCCAGCTTTGTGAGTAGGAGGGGAAGGACTGAGTGAGAGAGCAAAGGAAGACAGTAAGAGTAGCAGGTCCCATGACTTCTCTGTCTGGATGTTAAAGTCACCCAGAAGGATGAGCGGAGGGCCGTTTTCTGGGAAGTTTGATAGGAGGACATCTACTTCTTCCAAGAAATCTTCCAGGGAATCAGGTGGACGATAGAGAACAACAATGTTTAGTTGAACCGGATGAGTAACCGTCACAGCGTGAAACTCAAAAGACAGTGGGGTAAACAGTGGAAGCGTGTAGACAGAAAAACTCCATTTGGGAGAGATAAGTAGACCTGTGCCACCGCACCGACCACTGGGCCGAGGTGTGTGGCTGAAGGAGAAGGCAGAGGAGAGAGCAGCAGGGGTAGCTGTGTTGTCTGGTGTGATCCAAGTCTCAGTGAGAGCCAGGAAGTCCAGTGATTGCTTGATAGCTAAACCAGAGATGAAGTCTGCCTTGCGGTTAGCTGACTGGCAGTTCCAGAGCCCCCCTGTGACGAGGTGTTGGATCTGTGTGGAGCGGGTGGGATAAATAACAGAGGAGGCATTTTGATGCAGGTGTGAACGAGTCCGAGGTCTGTAGTATCTACGTGTGGAAGTGCACACAGGTATGGACGGGTAACACATATTTTAACAGAGCAATACGTGTACTCAGCCACCCCCTGAAGACTCCAACGAAAGACTCCTTTGTCTTTATCCTCGGAGTCTTCATACAAGGAGTATTCTTCGACGCTACAAATTGACAGAATTCAAAAGATATTCTGTCATCACAGCCTGAATATATAAAAGAAAGTGAGAAGCCTGAATATAGAAAGTGAATACAAAAATAATAATATACATTTCTTTCTCTTTTATAAACTAAGTGGTTCTTTATTCATAGTTCTGTGTTGGCATTATTTAATATACAATTTAACCAAACAAGCAACTCATTAGTGGTGTACATTTGTTAGACTATAATATTAAACACAGCAAAAAAGCTGTACGGCTATGTCTTAACCCTATATATATATATATATATATATATATATATATATATATATATATATATATATATATATATATATATACCATTATTAATGTATAAATATACCGAGTATACTTTATATTTACAATATTGCTGTACCTTGCATAAATGCATGAACCCTTATGACACAATTCTGTAAATTTTTAGCCCCACCGTATTGTATAAACCTATCCTGAGCTTGTCTACTAGGTTTCTCTGGAGCAGGGGTGCCCACGCTTTTTTGGCTCGCGAGCTACTTTTAAAATGACCCAGTCAAAAAGATCTACCTACATTAATAATGGTAAATAGCTATATATATATATATATATATATATATATATATATATATATATATACCGAGTATACTTTATATTTACAATTCTGTACATTTTTGGTCATTATATTTTACTCTGATGACTTCACTGAATGGAACCATTAGGGTTGCATAGTCCGGACAGTAGCTGCTGGTAGCCAGCCTCAGGCAGACTTCCAAATGGTCGTCAGTCATGATGGAATGGTGTTTGTACTTAATATTTTTATAATATTATTATATAGTCGGCCTTCTCCAGATGCGCACGGAACAGCCGTCTCTGACGAGCTCTCGCTCGAACAGAACAGGCGATCTTCGTTGCCACATCCATGATCTCTTTCATGTTTAGCATTTTAGCGCATAATGCTTGTTGGTGTATTATGCAGTGGTAATTAAGGAAGTTGGGGAAAATATCGTCCTCCCTGTACTTGGCAATAAATCCATTCAAGCTGCCAACCATTGCGGGCGCACCGTCCGTGGTGATTGACAATAATAAGTTTGTTCGAGATGAGCCAGTTCTGCACAGAATCGATCGCCGGTGATCGGCGCGCAATGCATGCCAGTTGGATTTTAGTCAGACTTGATCCCGACTTGCTCTGACGTCATGCACACGTGGTCAACGTTATTCTCACGAGAGCAAGGCAGCCCCCGATTTCAGAGCCAGGTGCCGCAGTAGCTCTCCACCGACTGTGTGGCGCAGTACATGATGGGAAACGCCTGGCTGTCGCCACATCAGAGAGCTGATTGGCTCTTAGATTTGACAGCAAACACGTGTTGTAGAAAATCCTTATTTTATGTGTAGTTGTAATACTTAACACTCAATTGTTGACTATTAGTCTCAGGTTTAATCTAAAAACACATCTTGCTTTATTTCGAAAAAGGCCATTCCGAGTATATTACAAATGGGCCCACGGCCGCCTCTCCGAAATGGCCCTTTCGTTCCCGGTCATTTGGCCCGTGTGGGCATTTGTCGCGATGTTTGACGTGCGCAACCTTTTATGCGTGTAGCGGGACATGGCTGCGTTTGTTTCGGAGATGCAGTAGTTTGTGTCTGTTTTGATGGGATTGGTTACAGGACAAATTAAGAGCTGGTTGTCGTTTCGGTTGGCGAACGTTAATCAATGTAAGGTACGTGTGGACTGACTGGTGTGCTTAGAGTGGCTTTGATGCAAGCGGTGGTCCAGGGGAGTCGCCAGTTTCTGGTTGCTTTCCCTCACAACTGGGCTTCAGTGCGTAAATACCCACTGCCATTAACTGCATGAAGACCAGGATTGAGGTTCTTTTTAGGTAGTTCATGGTTAGGAAGTCAGCTAGAGGGGCGCACTGCACTGCTGGTTACGCCATAGTCTGTAGGCTGTGCACCGGTAGCCTTCACTATTCCTTGCGTTGATTTCTGACTTAACTATGGAGAGTGTTGAGCACTTCTTTGCTTCTCCCTCAGATACGAGTTTGGATCTCTGCACGAAGGAGCAACTGCTGAAAATAGCAGAATATTATACCATTGACATTGGCGATAAACGTTTAAAAGAGAACGGGAAGGCCATCAACTTTATTGGGGGAAAAGGTTTTGATGGAGGATATATCAGCGTCACTTCCTCCCAGTCACATTATACACACAGCCGACAAATTAAAAGTAATAAAAATAACAATAACAATCCCATTTAAAACCTGTGTTCCTGTTAAGGCCGCCGATTCCATTGCCAGTACAGCACTTAGTGTAAAAGAAAATAAACAAACGTGTTTCCTCTTTTATCAGTGCCGTAACAGAGGCCGGTGTTGCGGTTTAACAGGTGACCCTGTTAACTGGTGACTTTCAGTCGTTTTCGTAGTTACGACAGCTGTTGAGAATAGGAAGACAACATGTAGTTGTCCTCGTGAAAGCCACATTGTTTAATTTGTATATGTATATGAGAAGGTTTGACACTGTATTGAAAAAATAAACAACACAGTATTCACGAGGACAGCTAAGTCTTATCTTGAAAGTCGGCAGTTAACACAGTTGCCTGTTAAACTGTAACACCGGCATATGCGATCTTTACAACGTTACCGTTAGCGTCGATGTAGCATAGCATCAGCTGACAGTGGGTCAGTCAGTCATCTCGTCTGCTTGAATGGCGATAAAATCAGCGTTCTTTACTTGTAATCCCTTATAACCGACATCATACAGTCCAACATGTCCGCATGTGCTGCTTCCCTTTCATGCTAGTCTGGTCTGCTGAATTCAGGAGCTGATCTGGGACCAGGAGTTTCTCCGCCATAGTTCTTCTCTCAAACGGGTCTTGGAGGAGAGATTTGATCTAGTTAGGGTTGAGTCTTCTTGCAAGAGTAGCGCTGCTGCTGGGATGTTCCATTGTCAAGTCGTTAAAATTGCGTTGCGAGAGAAGAGAAGCCGGCGAGAACACAAGAGACCGGCGTGACAAGAACACGTGAGATTTGAACGAGACACCCTGAGAGAACAGAGTCACGGGAACGCGCAGCCTGGGGCAAGATGATAATAGGCCCTCCGGAAGTCTTTTTTAGGGCGCTGATTGGATCAATTGTATGTCATTCATTTATTTCTTTAATCAGTGATTGGCTAAACTGCGTATTAGACCCGTCTTGGGCAAAATCAATCTAGCCCCACGATGCACTGGAGCAGCTGAGAGGTGCACTAGCAGAGTGGACAAGCAGGAAAAGCATATATTTGGCGCCAGTGGCGGGCGGTGGGTTTGGCAACTACACCCGCTGTCTGTTTTAATAGCTGATGGCCCAACACCTGACAGCCCAACCCCTTAAAACCGCACCATAGACACATCAACGCAATGCCACCACAGATGAAAACACACAAAAAGCAGGAAACTTACCAGATGCTGTTCATTAAAGACAAAGTCCATCCGCTCTCCTTAAAAAAAAAGTTCAGCGACACTGTTCGACATCTGTGCGCTTCAGTTCCAGGGTGTGGACTGACACACTGACCAATCACAGCGCACATTAATGGTCACGTGGGCCGTGTGGCAAAACAGATGCTAGCAGGCCTTAATCAGCACCTCCTACTGCTTATCCCACCACTGCCACCATGTGTGAAGGACCACGGTAAGCAAAACTGGGAAGGCAGGGTAAGGTGTAGAAAAATAAGGATTTTATTGCCCCAATGCTAATTACATGTTTTCAGATGGGAAACAAAATCAGGACAAAGTGACAAACTAAAAATATAATAAACGGACATACACCGCGTTCCACATTATTATGCAAATTACACTTTGCTCAGATTTTAATAATGTAATGCACAGTCAGTCAGTATCATTTTCAAGTCATCAACTGTTAGAGTATAAGTCAAATTCTATTGAACAAACCTCGTAATGATAACAGTATTTTTTTCAAAAATAAAAAACTCAAAATGCAGTGTTCCAAATTATTATGCAGAATTTCAGAGTTTCAAGATATTTTATAGGTTGTAAAGAACAAAAAATTGTCATTTGTTGAATTTGCAGCATTAGGAGGTCATATTTACTGAAATCAAGAAAAGTTTGAATCAAAAACATCTTAACAGGTCAAGTTACATGTTAACATAGGACCCCTTCTTTGATATCAACTTCACAATTCTTGCATCCATTGAACTTGTGAGTTCTTTGATAGTTTCTGCTTTAATGTCTTTGCAGGATGCCATAATAGCCTCCCAGAGCACCTGCTTGGATGTGAACTGCCTTCCACCCACATAGATCTTTTGCTTGATGATGCTCCAAAGGTTCTCAATAGGGTTAAGGTCAGGGGAAGATGGGGGCCACACCATGAGTTTCTCTCCTTTTATGCCCATAGCAGCCAATGCCCCAGAGGTATTCTTTGCAGCATGACATGGTGCATTGTCATGCATGAATATGATTTTGCTACGGAAGGCACAGTTCTTCTTTTTGTACCACAGAAGAAAGTGGTCAGTCAGAAACTCTACATACTTTGCCAAGGTCATTTTCACACCGTCAGGGACCCTGAAGGGGCCTACCAGCTCTCTCCCCATGACTCCGCCACCTCCTTGTTGATGTCTCAGCCTTTTTGGGACATGGTGGCCATTCACCATCCATCCACTACTTCATCCATCAGGACCATCAAGGGTTGCACGGCACTCATCCGTAAACAAAACAGTAGTCCTGAGCCCACTGCAACCTTTTTTGCTTATGAGCTTGGTTTAGCGGTGGCCGAATAACAGGTTTAAGGACCCTTGCAAACCTCTTGAGCATCCTACATCTTGAAGTTCGCGAGACTCCAGAGGCACCAGCGGCTTCAAACACCTGTTTGCTGCTATTCAATGGCATTTTAGTGGCTGCTCTCTTAACCCTACGCATTTGTTTGGCAGAAATCTTCCTTATTTTGCCTTTGTCTGAACGAACCCGCTTGTGCTGAGAATCGGTGACAAATTTCTTCACCGTCCGATGATCACGCGCAATTCTTTTGGAAATATCCAATGTTGTGATACCTTGACCAAGGTATTGCACTATTTGCCGCTTTTCAGCAGCAGAGAGATCCTTTTTCTTCCCCATTTTGCCTGAAACATGTAGCTTGCTTAATAATGTGGAACATCCTTCTTAAGTAGTTTTCCTTTGATTGGGCTCACCTGGCAAACTAATTATTATTATTACTATTTGGATGATTTCAATCATCCAAATAGCCCTGAGACACAATACCATCCATGAGTTTCATTGAAAAACCAAAAAATGAATGTTTATGACCCTTAAATACAATTTGCCGAATAATGTGGAACGCGGTGTAGTGAGGTCTCCATGAAGGAAGCGACACTCATAATGAGCACTCCATGGAACCGGAGACACTCAATGAGCGCTCCTTGGTAAAGGAGACACTCCAGAGCCATCTCCCACGGCAAGGTATATAGCAGTCGGCTGGTCCATGCTAATTGGAGGGGGGAGGAGCCCCTCTCCCCAGTGCAGAACAGCCCGGCCGCTGAGGACACCCGTCTGGCCGAGGCAACATGGCACGGCCCAATCATCCAGGCTAGCCTATTTAGGCAGGTGTGCTGCAGCGGCGCCAGTCTCTTTAACGGATCATCCCCTGCAGGTAATTGACAAACTGTTAGCACTCATCTCAACTCCATATATCTAAATTGCGTGCACTCAATAAAGACAATGGGTTTACACAAGTACTTTTAGTTCCCTCTAAAAGGGGTGTTCATTGCAGAGATCTAAAAACAATCACCTCCAATGGGCCTGTCGCTGTGACGGCTAGTTCCAGCCGTCACACCCTCTATTGGCCGGCCGCCACTGCTTCTAAGTGGTAAAAGCTAAATGTGACTTTCTACTCTGTTACGAATACAGGTTGTCATAAGGCTCTTATGACAACCTACTACTCCTGATTGTTTACATCCTTCTAAGTATCGTAATTTACACATAGACATTCTTTAATAACAAGCGTGAGTCATAGTAAATTATAAAATTCTACAAGGCACAATTAAAGAAAGAGTTGGATGTGGAACATGCAAAGTTGGAGGTGGAGCAAGCTAGACTGGATTTAATTAAAGAGTGAAAGTGGTCGGATGTTGGGTTGAATAGGAAGTCTTCTTCAGAACAGCCTGTGGATGACTTTGATGTCTTGGTAAGGCTCCTTCCAAAAAAATTGTTTGCAATGTTTGAGTGTGTGGCTGATTTGCGTAATTGGCCAGATTCAGCGCGCACGCTGATCAGGGGCGTCTCTAGGATTTTGACACATCTGGGGCTTAGCCCAGAAGAGTGAAGCAGCGAAATTTTTAGACATAGAAACACTCTCCACATACCCTACAGGTACCTGCTCTTCTGGACTGAATTGAATTGAGGCATTTCATGGTTACCAGTTAATACCAAATAGGCTAGCAATTTTCACAAACTTCCCTCAATAGCCCAGGCACAAAAATGCCCCATTCATCATGTTGAACATACCAACAGCAACCATTCAGCAACAGTAAACATTGAGATGTTTAATGAACCATGCATCTTGTCATGTACAGTGTTTACATTGTACATGTAATGCTCTTTACATACTCATATGTATTTATTCTTTACATATTCTTTAACATTATTTAACATAACATACTCTTTAACATAATATTTAGACATAAGATGCTAATAATGCTAATAGTGCTCAACCAACACAAACACTTAAAGTAGTGGTTCTCAAACTTTTTCTGTAAATAACATTTTGTGATTCCATCTGCGCTTTTATAAATAACAGAATAAAGAAAATTGCAATCACTTAAAGTTTCAAGTAAATCAGATTGCTCCATCAGAATTTTTTTTTTATGTTTTAATTGCAATCACTTAGATCAATGAACAGGAAGTTGTATCTGTGCAAAAAAAAAATACTAATATTTAGTTACTACTAAATAGCTCATTGTGGAAAACAATAAGCTATTTATTTTTTTGCCAAACAAAACAGAATGAGTGCAGATATGTGAGCATCAGGTTGTATCAGTATTAGTGGAGCAGTGAGCTGCTTTCCTCTACACATCTTTTTAAAACAGGGTTGTAGATTTGATACAATTCATGTTCAACGTTGAGATCTGTTTTCTGTTTTGAGACACGCAGCAGCAGAAAGGACGACACGGAGACTTCTGGCAAAACGCCAAAAAATAAGGGAGTCGCATGCGCATGCGTAACCTGTTAACGGCGTAACCATTTACCCGAAAGTACAGGCATTTCTCCATGTATTTATTAATGACTTAGTTTTATGTCCGTGTACTTTGTACTTTTGTAATATGTGAAGCCAGCAGCTCATTGTTGGTACAAGACACGAGCACTTTGTCTCTTTCACCTGGAGCAGGAGAGCTGCTCCGGGTTCAGAGAGCTGCTCCGGTGCGAGGAGAACTCCGGTTGTTCCTCACATGAGAGCTGCTGTTGCCATCTTCACCCTGGGAGCGTTTAAAACGCAGATATAGGTCTGCTTTTCAGGCGATATATTTTTCGATGCTCTCTGTCCGCTGTTGTGTGCTCAGTGCTCACCTGTGTGTGCGTGCGCACGTGTCTGTGCGCATCGCGGTGGAACTCCGCCGTGCGCGATGCAGAGCAGAGGAGAAGTGTTAACGCGACCATTTAGAGACAGAAATGACAAGCTGTGTGTAGATAAGATCAATAAAATATGGCCGTTTAGTTTGTTTAATAACAGAACAAGGTGTAGACCTGTTCTATATGAAAGAGAAACTTAAATGACGACTTGTATAATAGGGGGGCGCACACTGGCGCACACTGCAAGTGCGCCTGCTGCCTGACGCCGCTGTTTTTTTTTTTAAATTAATTTTCGGGGCTAATTAAAAAACATCCGGGGCTTTAGCCCCGGATGTTTTAGCCTAGGGACGCCACTGACGCTGATGCTGCAATGCATGCCGACCGGAAGGGCGCTGGAGTCGTACTCCTTGTTAACTGATGCGGACAGTCAGCAATATTTGTCTGTGAAAGCGGCTGTGTTAAAGGTCTATGAGTTGGTTCCTGAGGCCTACCGGCAGTGGTTTAGGAACTTGAAAAAGGGAGAGAATCAGTCATCTAGAATTCGCACGTGATCTGACGATCCATTTCACTCGTTGGTTCACTGCTTCAGGTGTGCGCGATTATTTACCAGTTGTGTGAACTTATGGTCCTGGAGCAATTTAAAAATGTTGTTCCGTCGCGTGTTGCTGTGTACATCAGTGAGTAGAAGGTAACGAACGCTGCTGCAGCCACAGCACTCACTGATGATTACACGCTTACGAGGCGGGTTTGGTGAGCCCAGGGCTGGTGGTAGCAGAGACGTTGGTGCTGCTGCTGTCGGTGAGTCATTTGGCCTGCAAGGTAAAAACCTTTTCAGCTAAAGGTAGAGGTAATCTACGCCATGCAGAAAGAACGTGTAATTATTGTCATAAGTGAGGACACTGAAAGGTAGAAGGTAGTCATTTGTTGAGAATCCAACCTAAAAATGTTGCTTCCTGTTTCCATAGTAAGGCTGTTGGTTTGGCCACGCCCATTCCTCAGGACATCACTCCTGTCGGTCATTCAGGCTGGAGTTCTTCCCTTGTCCAAGGAGTCTGAGAAAGGAGACTTTGCCCCCATTCGGGGAATGGATTTGAATCTTCTGTTGGTTCCATTTCACAAAGTAATGCTCCATTGTGATTTGTTCCAGGGTGAGGCTGAGCTAGCTGTGCGCCCAGCTTTTCCAATCATGGGGATTTCTGTCATCCTGGGTAATGATTTGGTTGGTGCACGTGTCTGGGTGGATGGACCACCTCCGGTGTTGTCACCTGTGCCACTGAAATCGGAACCAGGCGAAGAGGAACAGGACTTTCCTGAGTGGTTCGCGGCCTGCGTAGTGACTCGTGCAATGACAGCTTCAAGACCTGTGTCTCAGTCAGATGAGGAATATGTAACATCTTGATGTTGCTGCCCCTCTGATTTTCCTGTGTCAATATCCCGCAGTGACCTGGTTGCGGAGCAGCAGGCTGACCACTCTCTGAAGAAGCTGTTTCAACAGGTTCGCCCTGAGGCTGAGGTGTGTAGAATTGTAATTGTAGTCTCTTTTTGGACTTGCACATGTATAATAAAGAAATGTTTAATGTGTACATTACAATGCATAAGAGGGATATGATAATTAATAAGGGATATTATGAAGAATATTATGAAGGATGTGTATTGGTATGCATAAGAAGGTCACTGTACGTTTTGTATTACTGTATAAATGATATAGGTGTAAGATGTCGCAGGAGGAAGGCAAACCATATTTCTGTGATGTATTATCGCGAAGATATGAATATTTAAAAAACGTAGACACTGTCAAAACGCAGACTCGCGTGGGCAGGGTCAGAAGAGTTAAAGGGTTAAGACATAGCCATACAGCTTTGTTGCTATGTTTAATATTATAGTCTAACAAATGTGCACCACTAATGAGTTGCTTGTTTGGTTAAATTGTATATTAAATAATGCCAACACAAAACTATGAATAAAGAACCACTTAGTTTATAAAAGAGAAAGAAATGTATATTTTTATTTTTGTATTCACTTTATTTTATATTTTCAGGCCGTGATGACAGAATATCTTTTGAATTAAGACAAAATCGTTTTAAAAGTACTTTCACACAATTACATTAAAATAAAAATAAAAGTAGAATGTAAAACAACTTAATAAACTGTAAATATTCAGATAAAGAATGAATGTGCACATCATGAGCTGTATACCAACTGTTGCTGGTGGAGCCATAATGTAGCTTTTTGTCTTTATTGTATCCTTACTGAAAACACAGAGTGAACATACATGCAGTTCTGACATTGAACACAGACTGGAGCACTAATTCATGAAGTGCACATAGGTAAGCTACAGGTGATGAGAATCAGGTGTGTAGAACAGTTCTTTGAACTGTTCTACACACCTGCAAACGTTGGTTTATTTTTAGCCAAGAGCACACATGTGAAACAAGTTCTCCCTCTTTGTCCTCTGTGGCTTAGGTGTTTTTATAGAAAAATCCCTTCAATTGCCGTCTTTGTTTTCTCCAAACTTTATGTTTTAGGATTGACTTTTGTTCATTAAATGTTTCTTGGTGTTTTTCTCTGGCTTAAACAATATGATGAAACACTTTGGAGCGAATATACACAATATGAGTCCAAAACTGGAGGCAAGAATGGCAAATATCTCCACAGCCACAGTAAATTTACCAGGAGAACTGACATATGCTGGGATGAAGGTGATCCAGACTGCACAGAATATCAGCATGCTGAAGGTGATAAACTTGGCTTCATTAAAATTATCAGGTAGTTTCCGGGCTAGGACCGCCAACACAAAGCAAAAGACAGCCAGCAGGCCGATGTACCCGAGCACAGCCCAGAACCCAATAGCTGAGCCTAATGCACACTCCAGAATGATTCTCTCCTTGTATGTGGTGAGGTTTTTCATTGGAAAAGGAGGACTAAGAACCAACCAAAGAGTACATATTATAACTTGAATGAAAGTGAAAGACACTACAGTCATCCTTTGCTGTGGAGGACCAAACCATTTCATAACATTACGACCTGGGAGAGTGGCTTTGAATGCCATTAACACAACTATTGTTTTTCCAAGAACACAAGAGATGCAGAGGACGAAGGTGATCCCAAACGCTGTGTGGCGCAGCATGCAGGACCACTCAGAGGGTTCTCCAATGAAAGTCAATGAGCATAAGAAACAGAGAGTCAGAGAGAAGAGCAGCAGGAAGCTCAGCTCAGAGTTGTTGGCTCTGACAATCGGGGATGTCCTGTGACGGTGGAACACAGCCGCTGTTATAATGGCAAGACAGGCACCACCAACTGAGAATGCAGCCAGGATGATTCCTAGGGCCTCGTTGAAGGAAAGAAACTCTACAGGCTTGGAGAGACAAGTGTCTCTCTTTGCATTAGGCCAAAATTCCTTGGGGCAAGGGAAACAATCAGGGGAATCTGAAAGAATACAACAACAAAAATGGCTTTTCGCAGTGATGCTCAATATTAGATGTTGTACAGTAGATATGCATTCGGAGGAACAATACCTGTAGCGTTGCTAATCTCCCCCTCAGGACACGGTATACAATCATAACAGCAGATGGGTTTTCCTTTCTGCAGCACTTTACGAGTTCCTGCAGGACAGCTGTCAGTGCACACTGACACAGGCACCTGGCACATTGATATACAAACAAAGTCAAACATATTCAGATGTGCTTCAAAGCTCTGATGATTAAAGAATAGGTTCATATTATTTTCAAGTCTGTCTAAAATTATAACTTGCATGTCACTTTAAGTATGTGTGTTTTGTCAATGCAACTGCTGGTGGAAAAAATCCAGAGTTGTGTAATAAATTAGTTCTAAAGTTCAGCAAAAGCCAAAATGAGACCTCAGCAGTCTGGATTCGACAAAGCAAGCAGTTATCTTCCAAAGTTACAGTCTTTTTGTTCAACATCCTGTTTTTTGTTACTATTCCTGCACTGCAACTCAGCAAAAGAACATTTGGTAACACTTTATAATAACTATACGCTAATAAACATTAGTTAAGTATGAGTAAATACTTAATTCATCATTTATAAAGGATTGTTCCAACATTAACACTCATTAGTATGCAATTCATAAACACAGTTATATATGATTTATTCTTGTTTAATAAGCTTGACTATTATGCGTTTTATGATTGGGTTTTCATACCTTATAAATGCTGTATTCCCCATTTACAAATGATGTAATATATATTACAAATCAATTAATAATGACTTATAGATAATGAGATAATTTATAAAGTGTTAGAAAATTATACAAACATTATTTAAATGTAATTTATTCATGATGATTTAGATATGCACTAATGGTTAGGGATTATGTTAACATGGGCTTTATAAATGTGTTTTAATACTGCAATTCATGATTAATTCAGGTAGTTACTAGTCGATAGTTAAGTATTTTGTGTGACCCCATCTAAAGTGAGGACTATCTATGCCTTACAAAGCATTTATAAATTACATTGAAAGGCCAGCAGTCCCTCAAAGTGGTGAGTATGTTTCTTAATTTGCTGGCACGTACACATTATTGATTATGAATATCTAGCTAAATAGCCATTTAGCAAGCTGTGACTAGTCTCTAACTAGAGGTCCTGAGACAGGCACGCGCCACCCGCGTCACCTTAGTTGTAAGTAGACCAATCCAGGTGATAGCTAGATACTCGTAATCTATAATGTGTATGTGCCAGCAAACTGAGAAACATACTCACCACAGGGCATCGCCTCCCATCACCTGGCCGGCATTATTTCTGGCTCGGGTCCCATAACGTCCTTTTCACAGTGGTGACACATCATCAACGTGGGACACATGTTTACGCTACAAGAACTCTGGACCAGGGTCAGAAAGAATGCCTGCCAGGTGACGGGGGGTTGATGCCCGTCAGTGGCCCGAGTGGGGATTATGTTTCTTAGTTTGCTGGCACGTACACATTATTGATTATGAGTATCTAGCTATCACCTGGATTGGTCTACTTACAACTGAGGTGGCGCGTGCCTGTCTCAGGACCTCTAGTTAACGACTAGCTTTCTAGCTAGCTGTGACTAGATACTCATAATCAATAATGTGTACGTGCCAGCAAACTAAGAAACATACTCACAACTCGTGCCACTGACGGGCATTGCACCCCCCATCACTATCATATTAATGTTCTTTATCACTTTGTGTTGTGTCTATTTTCCTTTTCTCTTATAAGATAACTGAGACTTTTGTTAGCTTTGAGGCACTGCTGGCCTTTCAATGTAATTTATAAATGCTTTTTAAGGCATAGACAGTCCTCACTTTAGATCAGTGGTTTTCAAACTTTGGGGTGCGCCCCTCTAGTGGGATGCGGCGGTATTACAGGTGGGGCGCGAGGGGGAAATGCAGAATTTCTTTATTTCAAAACCTTTATTGAGAACTTCACAAATTATAAAAGTACACGGACATGAGTGGCGGGCCGTGCAGTTAGTACCTAGGCCTGCTGTCTGATATCTATACTTAAATACGGGCATGACGGGATGTTGTTTGGCGCGCACCCCGGCACTGTTGCTTTGGGGGTGGGGGCAATTTTTTTGTTTCAGCCACATCAACCCGTGGTGCATAGCCACAAAAACAAGCACCTTGGGAGGCAGCACCATTTAATTTTCACAGAATACAGCTGAGGGCGCTACTTACGTGACAGGGTAAGAACTTCAGTCAGGGTTGCACATTTATGAAATTACACTGCCGAACTGCATGCTGGGTAAAGCGCGCCCACTTATCATGAAGTCTCCTGTGCGACGGAGTTTGACAGGACGACCCAGCATGCAGTTCGGTGGTGTAATTTTATAAATGTGAAACCCTGACTGAAGTTCTTACCCCTGACAGCTAAGTGGCTCCGCCCGGTTCGCCTTGAGTTGGAGCTGTAAAAAGTAAATGTTAGCTCCTGCCGAAGAGTTACAACAGTCAGGCAATGTGCCACCTGTCCGTCCAGGGTGGGCCCGGCACTCCAAAGCCCGCCCATAGCGCTGGCCTGTTTAGGCCAGCAGAGAAGGCTTAGCAGGCCCTGACGGCCCGCCACTGACGGACATATAAAGTCATTAATAAATACATGGTGAAATGCCTGTACTTTCGTGGAAATGTTTACGTTACGCCGTTAACAGATTACACTAACGGCGTGAGGTCGGCTTTTCTGCTGTTGCGTCTCTCAAAACAGAATACAGATCTGAGCTCAACATTAAGCATGATTTGAGTGTGGCCTACAATCCCATTTTAAAAAGATTTGTAGAGGAAAGCAGGCTCATTGCAGCCACTAATACTAATAAAACGTGATGGCTCACACATCTGCACTAATTCTGTTTTGTTTGTTATTGTTTTTATCTTGAGTGTAAAACTGAATATATATATATACAGTAAAACCTTTTATTGACAAATATTTTAACTTCTTTTGTTTAGTTTTTCACAGGTTGCACTTTATTGCTATTATCTTGAAAATATATACAGTGCAAAACAGGTTAATATCAGCCACAATAAGCTATTATTTTCCAAATATGAGTTATTTTTTGCAAAGATATAACATTATTTGCATTGTTCTAACAAAGTTATAGCACATTTTATTTGTTTGTGTCTGATAGAGCAATCTGGTTAGCTTGTAAGTGATTGCAATTTTCTTTATTCTATTATTTGAAAAAGGAGTCACAAAAAGCTATTTTAATAAAAATCCAGCATGGAACAGTTTGTTACAATTTTGTTGGGGATGTGGGGCATGAAAAATGTTCTTCCTCCAAAGTGGGGTGTGATCAAAAAAGTTTGAGAACCACTGCTTTCGAAAAATACTTAAATATCGACTAGTAACTACCTGAATTAATCATGAATTGCAGTATTAAAAGATGCTTATAAAGCACATGTTAACATAGTCTCTAACCATTAGTGCATATCTAAATCATCATAAATAAATGGCATTTAAATATTTTTTTATCATTTACTAACACTTTATAAATTATCTCATTAATCATCTATAAGTCCTTATAATTGGTTTGTAATATATATTACTTAATTTATAAATGGGGAATCCATCATTTATAAGGTATGAAAACCCAATCATGAAACGTATAATAGTTAAGCTTAGTAATCAAGAATAAAGCATGTATAACTTAAGTTTATGAATTGCATACTATTGAGTAGTAATGTTGGAACAATCCTTTATAAATGATGAATTAAGTGTTTATTATACTTAACTAATGCTAAATAGCGTGTAGTTATTATAAAGTGTAACCGAACATTTTTTTTTAAACTATTAAGAGGGATATCCGACTGAAATTGCTGCAACTTAAGATCAGATCTCTTCACAGTCAGTATGGACTGGAGGAACAGGGACCAAAAACACATATCACCAAAATTGAAATTAGAACATGTTACAATATACATTTTGGGCTCCCTACTTGTGTGCTACCCTCCACCCAGGTGAGGTTCCTGTTGATATGGAGTTCCTGGCCCACCGGCAGTGATGCATCGTAGTGCCCTACTGCCACCAACTCAATGCTGCCACTCTCACTTTTTTGCCAATTAACCAGCTCATATGTGGCCACAGGATCCCCGTTGGCATCAAATGACACATCATAACCATTTTGGGAAAAATTAACTCTCTTCAACTGAGTGAGAACCTGTGAGGATGAAGTAATGGAAGACGAAGAGGGGGAGAAATGAAACGATGTGTAATACAATTTATAATTCATTTAGGAAAAGGTACAGTATAGCAAAAAAAAGGACATTGGGGTTTTGACACATTTGTTTTTACTGACCTGTTTGGACTCTATGCTGGTGAGTTCATCACACTGGGTTATCGAATGTGTTTCCTGACACACTACATTATGAATGGCATGTGCTATTGCATAAACAGCCTTGTACACCACGTTAGTGATCCGGAGCTGAGATGTGTCAGTGTACGGGCTCTGGATCGTCTCTATGTCTTCACTTCCATCACACGCATTCTTGTCTGTGACTGCTGCTAAAAACACACAAAGACACAGGAAGTTGTTTTAGCCTACAATTACAATTATATAATTATTTGTATATGTATAATGTTCTTTTTTAGTTTTATTTAACCTGCAAAACATGTTTTATGAACTATTGTATCTATCTTCTAATTTACTTACAAAACATGCTTATTTCCCATCTCAATTCAAAACACTTTTTTCCCCGACATGTGTTTATCTGTTTTCTGTTGTTTTAATATATGCAGTTTCAGTTTGTATAGGGCCCTATGTTTTTAGTTATGTTTTACCTTTTGTATATCATATAGCATATATGTTGTCGAGAACCTTTTTTTTTTTTTACCTTGAATTGGATACTGATTTGACCTTGTCTTTTGAAAGAATAAAGGATCTCTAAATCCACATCAATATAACAGTATTTTTAGACCAACGTACATATTTACATATACTGTAACTGTACTAGTAAGTACAATTTGTTGTACTTTATTTAGCTTGGTGGACTAAAGACTTTCTATGGTGTGTGTTTGTGTTCAGGACTTTAGTGTTGACATCTTCTCCAAGACAGCAGAGTGCCTCAACTTGACCTGAAAGATCCTATTTTGCTTTTAAATATATCTTAAAAATGCTCTTGTTTTATTCTGCTCTGTAGCACTTTGAGATTGCTCAAATATAAAGTGCAATACAAATACAATGTATTATTATTATTATTATTATTATTATTATTATTATTATTATTTCAAGTTAGATTATTCACAGAGACCTTATTTACACTTCATGTCTTTGTTCAATTACAACAGATTTCCCTTTAAATCACTCATGGATTGGGATGTTAAAGCAGCTGCTTCTCTAGTCAGTCAGAATAAAAAACACAACACAGACAAGACACAACTGTAAGTGTCAGTTATGTTAAGGATCAGCCAATCTTTCTCACTTTTCCCCAGCCTGCAGTTGAATGCATCCTCCCAGAACTCAGTAAACACTGGAGAGGCAGCCACTTTAGAGGGAGAGAGATCCAGCAGGAAGTCTCTCAGACCTGGGATGACAGATCGCTCAATGCCAAATCCGACTGCTCCAGCACAGAAACTGAACCTCAGCATGGCTGGGTCAGTTACCCAGGCCTCACTGCCTATCCACTGGCGAGGAGGAGAGGGCTTGAGTGACAGCTCTTCCAGCAGAATCCTCAAGTCTCCAGGGGATGTAAACGCCACAATAACCATAGCTGTTGACCTGGAGAGAAATAATAGTCCATTGTATTATACCAATATGAACAAAATATGTGTGTGTGTATGTATGTATGTATACACACACATGTATATCTCCATATATTTACATATACAGTATATATGGAGATCTATGGATATACATTTCGGTCTCAATCAATTTGCCTTGAAGGGGAAAAAATACTCTTCTATCTTATACTTTACACTACCGAACATTGTTGTGGATTTGTGTGTATACGATCAGTGTGAGCACAGGGAACAAAAGCACATAAACAGTGATTGTAAAAACCTGCGGATAACGTCGGCTACTCTCTGGATCCTGCTTCGTGGGTGGGTCCGATGGATAGATTCAGAATATTCCACACAGATCCCCTCTTTGTGTGCCGCGTCCAGGAAAGACGCCATGCCATTATTTCCATAATCCGAATCTGATCGGATAGCACCTATCCAAGTCCAACCAAAGTGTTTTACCAGCTTTGCCAGGGCGTCAGCCTGGAACTGGTCACTCGGGATTGTTCTGAAGAAACTGGGGTACTGCTGCTTATCGGACAGGCATGCACAAGTGGCAAAGTAACTAACCTAAATGAACACAACAGTGGAATTATTTAACAGTACCGATACAAAATAGATCTATTAAATACAGTATTCAGAAATTAAAAATATTTACTTGAGGAATGTTAAAGGGCCCGATGATGCGAGATATGCTGATGGATGGCGTGGACCCAGACTCACCAACAATGGCCATCACTTTACCAGATTGCGAACAATTGTCGCCGGTGTAAAACACCGGGTCCATGCCACTTGACAGCTGGAATGCCACATGCACCGCTACAGGCACAGAGGCACACGAGTCGTAGATCTGATAACCGAGTTTGATGCCCGGCAGCAGCTCCGTGCTGTTGTTAATCTCCTCGATGGCGAAGATCATTGCGCGTGAGAAGCGCAGTTCACGAGACGTAATGCTGTACACGGACACAAACAAACACATAGTTGAGTAACTGTATAAGTATGACCTACTTATGAGGATAATTCACAACAGAAATACACAATACTGAACACCAAACTGAACACCAAAAATCACAACACAGAATTAGATACTAATCCAACATGCACAATAATTGTATTGCACGGATTAACAAAGGTCAGCTAATTTAAACTCTATTTTTAGTTTTCATAATGTTTTCAGTTAACAAATACAAAACATCTGTTCACTACTATTTTGAGAATATAATCCGTATTTTTTTATGCCTAAATACTAATGCATTACAAATTCAAAAATCAATATAAACATTTCCATCACCACAGAGTACATCATCCTCTTACTAACCTCCCTGAGCATCTTAGTTGATCAGGCATGGTGGTGTAGTTATGCTTCACTGTGTGCATGTTGTAATGTATGGCGAAACTACCACCAATAATGTAGTCACCATCCATTGAGAAAGCAGGTAGACGAGTGGTACCCTGGAGCTTGCATTTCACAGATGAGGCCTCAGTGCTGTCCCCAACACCATTCCTATCCTCTGAGAGCTCAGCCCTTTGTTTCACATCATCCACAGAACCATTCAAGGCAAGAGCTGAGTTCAGCTCACACAAACCCAGAGACAGGATCAGGCCAATAAAGAGAGCTGAGATCTCCATCCTCAACTGTCCTCAAGTGGGCATATTGTGTTTTTACTGGTCTATATAGATATTCAGACTGAAGCTTCCCTCCTACTGTACATCAGCTTACTGTACGTCAGAGAGAGGATGCTCTTACCCAGTGATTAAAATATTAAAATAAATCATAATGGGACACATTATGATTTATTTCAATATAGCTGCTTTTAATCTGACCTCACTGCAAATAATCAGCATTTAACATTTAACAATGATTGACCGCATTTTCAAACAAACCGCGGTCTGACAGATGTCAGTCTTCACTCTGAGTTGTTGAGAATGCAGCAGTGGTGGCTGGTGGCAATTTTTTTTGGTAGGGCCATCTAATCAATTTCAGCAAACATCCGTGTATGATTCGATGCAAAAAGGTATCACGCATTATACTTTGCAGTTAAATATTTAACATTTATTCCAACACTTTGACATTATAAGGACATCTTATTAATACAATTCAGTATATTAATATATATATATATATATATATATATATATATATATATATATATATATATATATATATATTTAGCATGACAGAATTTGAGAAATAACCAAAAAGGTGTCTTAGTCCGGATGATAAATTAAGCCATACATAAGGTATAACGTTTAGAATGATGCTAAAAAACATCCTAATCTAAATGCATCACAGCAGAACTGGTGAGAGGTGTTCTTAAATATTGCTGTGTTCACGTTACACACACCAAACAATCAAACTCTACTTCATCTGTCGATCTGATATTTTCACCATCACTCTTCCCAAGAAATCATCATAGATGGGTTCTCACACTCCGGTACGCTAGGTGGCGGAATGCACCTAGTCAAGTTGGTTGCGATCCGCCATTAAACTGAAAACTGTCTGTTCATTCTGCCTTGTCTGTCTGCGTCTGGTCTGGCCAGCGAGCTGGTCCACCTCAACACGCTCCTTAACGCTCTTTATCCAATCAGATCTCACCTCTGTTTCTCTCTATGTTTCTCTCTCTTCTCTCTCTCCGCCGGTTAAACACATGGTGACGGCCAGCGAGGGGGTTCTGTACTGTGATTCCTCACAGAGACAGCAAAGCACCCTGCAGGCCTTCACACACACTCTGGTACATTAGGTGGCGGCGGCGGTATGCACCTAGTCAAGTTGGTTGCGATCCGCCACTTAAAGTTGTAGAAGAAGAAGAAGCAGCTACAGCTGCAGAGACTTTCATATTTATGTATACGACACCAGACAGCAGGCCTAGGTAGGAAATGCACGGCCCGCCACTGGTGAAATCCGTATTTAAATCGACAAACTCTATCCCAGCAATCATTCCTGGCGGCACTACAAAAAATCTTCAGCCCCTTGACATCAGTGTTAATCGTCCGTTCAAAGTGGCACTGTGCACTGAATGGGAGCAGTGGATGACAAGTGGTGAGAAGTCTTTTACGAAAACCGGACGCACGCGATGAGCCATCTTCGCGGAGGTCTGTCAGTGGGTTGTGACAGCATGGGGAAAAGTGAGGAACTCAACGATCATCGACGGATTTCGAAAAGCTGAAATGTTGAGTGCTTCCGTAGAAGATGATTCTTCAGCAGGATTCTCGACCCAGCATGCCCTAGATTCGTCCGATAGTGAATACGAGGCTGGGTTCATCGATCCACAAAATGAAGAAGCAGTATTGTTGCTGTTCAACTCGGATGACGAAGACTTCTGTGGCTTCAGCGGGGACCGTAACGATGATGAATACAATGTGAGTGTCAGAAGCATTTGATTGTGCAGTGTACAGGGTATCTCTGATGTTCCAAAAGGGTTATCTTTGTATTACTTTGTTGTTCCGTTCATTTCCGGTGGTCATTTCAAGAGTTTTTTTGTCATCTAATCTCAACAGCGGTTTATAAACCGCCGCAGCTTGTTTATGATTAAATACTTTTTATTTTACTTAGTAGATGCATCTTATAAACGGGTGCGCTTTGTAATCTGAATTTTACGGTAGAAAACATAGTGAGGTAACCTGTCTTCTGCTATCTGTTGTACCGAATTCCCAAACTCAAGGATCCACCCAGGTCCACAATACTGTCATTTTATTGCTCATGCTGCTACTACCACCTAGTGGGCATGTTAGCCAGACTAAAGAAGTATAAGACTGTGAATTGGTTATGTTCACAGATATGCAACTCTGTGGTTAGTTCAAATCTATGTGACTGATATAATGTAAAGCACACCTCATAACAGCATTTTAAAAGCATCATAGCATACAGTAACATGAATCATATTGGTGGCAAACGCAACAAAAATAACACAAATCTGTATTACAAATCTGTATTACTCGATTGCTTATGATATCAACACAAGGAATAGCCATGAAAAAAGTCCTGAAATGTCACGGATAAAAAGTCCAAGAAACTTGTAAAATGAGATCCCATCAAAGAGTCAATGGGCGACCTTTCACACAAGTGCCCAACCAATCAGTAAGCAACAAGTTTATATACCCCTCGCTGTTTGTTGGAAGTCGCTTTGTACAAGCATATTTTACGAGCTAAAAACGTTCTCTGTCAATGCTAATTCTCCAAAAGCTGAAGGAATAGACTTTGCATTCATTTTGAAAAGGTCTTCAGGTCATGCAGAGCTGTCATAACAGATTTTCAAAACCCATTTATTAAAAACCCATTTATTAAAACCCAATCATGAAACGCATAATAGTCAACCTTATTAACCACAAATAAAACCTTTATAACTGTGTTTATGAATTGCATACTAATGAGTGTAAATGTTGGAACAATGCTTTATAAATGATGATTTACACATACTTAACTAATGCTAAATAGAGTGTAGTTATTGTAAAGTGTTACCCAATGATGAAATGGACACAAACAGCATTTCATAAAACCTGCATATAAAATAAAGTACATCAAGATTAGAGGTAGGTAGCGGAGTAGTTATGAGGGCACTATATGACAATGTTTTTCTTTTGTGTCTCCCAGATCTTGCTTTTGTTATCTTCTTTTCTGTCTCTATGTCTTCCTCTCTTTCCTCATCATATAATTTCCTAAGACAGTTTCATCTCAATGGGTACACAAGACTGGCGATGTGGTTCTGGGTGGGCTGTTTGAGGTCCACTGCACCACTGTCTTCCCTGAGTGGACATTCACTTCAGAGCCACGTCAGCCCACCTGCAGAGGGTAGGTTTCAAACGCTTACACCTTCAATATATTAAGAAAATAACATGAAATATCTCTGCTCAAATTTTTATTATGTATAGTGATATTGGTCATAATAAGATATTGAGATATTTAATATTTTAAAAGCAGCTTTAAAAAGCAATACATGTTGTTACAGGATGTTTTGGTAATGTGGATAAGATGTATACTTGTCTTTTGACAATATTTATTTGCGGTTAAAAGAGACATTTCGTGTTTTAGCTTTGAAAGTCAAGGGTTCGGGGATGCCATGACGAGGGTCTTTGCTGTTGATGAGATCAACATGAATTCCAATCTGCTACCTAATGTGACTCTGGGATACAGTCTTTATGACAATTGTTGATTGTTATTAGTGCTGTCATATTACCGCGTTATTAACAGCGTTAACGCAAACCAATTTTAACGCCGTCAATTTTATTAACGGCGTTAACGCATTTTAATTTTTCTAATTTTTTTTTCCGCGAGCACCACGCCGGATGTAGGTCAACCGGAAGCAAAACAATAGGCACGCCGTTTGGGCTTGGAAGCTAGGCTAACGTTACGGTTTGAAATGAATGAACAGTGAGCGCGATACGGCAAAATGAATGATATTCAGTGAACTGCGAACAGGTGCGCGTGCCAGAAGGGAGCGCGAGTGAACACATTGAACACAGCAGGAGAGAACGCAACGTTAGCCAGCTAGCTAAAGCTCTGGTGGGAAATTATTAGCTAACGCTAGCTACAGCTTGATGAATTGAGTCATTGAACACAGCAGGAGAGAACGCAATGTTAGCCAGCTAGCTAAAGCTCCGGTGGAAAAAGATTAGCTTATGCCGTGTTCACACCGGACACGCCGCGTCCGGTGTGAACACGGCATAACGCTACCGTTTTTGAGGAGGTAGATTTTGAGGTGAGGGGACTGACAAGGCAGAAGGTAAAGTGGTCCACCGTTCTATCAATAAGCAGACCTGCCAACCTGTACGCAATTTGCGTAGCGGATACGCATTTTGACGTCAAAGTACGCTGGTAAAAATGAGTCTAAAATTAATTTTAGACTAATTGACCAGCACACATTATATGCAATGCAATATAATGCATGACGAGTATTTAATGACTTATCAATATATAGGTTATATATCAAGGTTGGCAGGTCTGAATAAGGCTAAACTAGAAGTTAACACCAATACAAACATTATTTTTCCAGAATGAGTGTGTTAGGGGAGAAGGATGCAGCCATTGTTAAACAGCTGGATTGAAATGCAGCTGGAACTGGTCGTGGCTAAAACTGGAAGGCGAGGTCTCAATAAAAGGGCAAGAGGTGTCCTTTCATCTAGGAGATGTATTCTCCAAAATCAACAGGCAGGGATTCGCCAGATGCATTCTCTGCATCAAAGATATAAATGATGCTAACAAAGGCAGCCATGCTCTCCCTTACCACATTGTGCCTCATATACTGTAAATATTAGACCCAGTGACAGGCTGCCATGAAATGGCTTGCATAATACTTAGTAAGGAGGCCATAATAATTTTTGACTCATGGCTGAAGTTAAGTTTCTCCAGCTCTCCCCAGGTTGGCAAAAAAGCATCTCAAAATGCATCAGATTGACGCTTTAAAATATGGAATATTTACATTTTTCTTACGGGGGAGCATGCCCCCGGACCCTCCTAGAGGGGTAATATCCTTCTCACCTTTTTCACCCCTGACCCGTTTTTATGCCTGGTGCACTCTATAATTTTATTTTGTAAACCCTTGTTTACCTGAAATGTGCAGTGATTTTATTTTGTACCGCCCTGTTTGGCAGTTGTTTTTCAATAAAATAAAGCAAGCCAATTGCGATTAATCGCGAGTTAACTATGACATAAATGCGATTAATCGCGATTAAATATTTTAATCGCTTGACAGCACTAATTGTTATATGCCTGTGCACATACTGTATGTCTCTTTTCAGGTGAGTTATTTTGCCACAGGTTCCTGTCTGAGTGATTGTCAACGGTTTCCTTCCTTCTTTAGAACAATCCCAAGTGATGTTTTCCAGGTGAAACTATTAGCAAACATAGTACTGTGTTTGTTTTCCAGGGAGTACAGCAAACATGAAATACATATTCCAAATGAAACACTTGTGACTTGAGGAAATGCATGCTTTGTGCATAATTAATGAAAATATATTGAGAGGACAATGCTGAATATTCTCTATCCACTTATAGCGCGTGCTATGATTCAGATTCTAAAACGTTTTGGCTGGACTTGGGTTGGCCTTCTTGTCAGTGATGATGACTATGGACTCCATGTTGCTCGTTCCTTCCAATCCAAAATTCCAATTTATTAATCCCTTGGGGAAATTCTTCTCTGCATTCGACCCATCCCTGGTTAGGGGTGAGGCACCCAGGGAGCAGCTAGGGGTTCAGTGTCTTGCTCAGGGACACTTCGACACGTGGGCTATGGGGGGGACTGGGGATTGAACCGGGTACCTTGTGGTTGCGACCACTCATCCCCCTGAGCTACAGCCGCCCTGAATCTATGTTTATAAAGGTTAATGTTTTCAGGTTAATGTTTTCAGTAAAGGTTAATGTTTTCAGTATTTTTTTAAAGTTTTTATTTTTTATTTTGTATATGTCTACATGTGTGTCCTCAGATATAGAACATATGTAGCAGTTGCATACATAGTTAGCTTATTAGCTTATAATAATAAAAAATGTCTGCATTCACAAAAGGAAACTATTCCTTTTTTCTTCCTTCTACTGTTGGAAAAGTAAACAAAAAATACACAGGAGTTGAGGCAGAATGTGGCAGGTCTGCAGTGGATGGCCAGTGAAGCTTGGACATTAGTTGATGTACTCCAGACCCCCGACTTTATGCCGTTCCTGGGTGGCACAATGGGCATTGCCAGGAGAAATAGCAGTTCAAGGACTTCCTGTTTAGAATACACCCTAATCAATATCAGAACAACTATGACAATAGTATCGTAAGAGTTGCATCTTGCAATCTGCACTTAAACTGTAGCAGAAAAATATTATTATTTATTTTTATTTTTATTTGTTCATCCTTTTTTTTTGTCAGATTCTATGGAGTGCACCAGTTGTCCAGAGCACTTCTGGTCCAATGTCCAGCATGACCACTGTGTTCCTAAGAAAACAGAGTTTCTCTCCTACCATGAGCCTCTGGGTATCTGCCTGACAACAACCTCATTGTTGGGAACATGTATCTGTGCTGTTGTCCTGGGAATCTTCACCTATCATCGTAGTACACCCATGGTACGCGCCAACAATTCAGAGCTAAGTTTCTTGCTCTTCGTGTCACTTAAATCATGTTTCCTGTGTTCACTGCTGTTTATCGGCCGTCCCAGGCTGTGGACATGCCAACTGAGACATGCAGCATTTGGGATCAGCTTTGTGCTTTGTGTCTCATGTATTTTGATAAAAACCATAGTGGTTCTGGCTGTGTTCAAGGCCTCCAAGCCAGGAGGAGGAGCCAGCCTGAAGTGGTTTGGTGCTGTGCAGCAGAGAGGAACAGTTCTGGTTCTGACTTCTATTCAGGCAGCAATCTGCACTGTTTGGATTGTCTCTGCCTCACCAGCTCCCCATAAAAACACTCAATACCACAATGACAAGATAGTTTACGAGTGTGTCGTTGGGTCCACCGTTGGTTTTGCAGTGTTACTAAGCTATATTGGCTTACTGGCTATCCTCAGCTTCCTGTTAGCATTTCTGGCAAGGAATCTACCAGACAACTTCAATGAGGCCAAGCTCATCACTTTCAGCATGCTGATCTTCTGTGCTGTGTGGGTGGCCTTTGTCCCTGCTTATATCAACTCCCCAGGAAAATATGCTGATACTGTGGAAGTATTTGCCATTCTGGCCTCCAGTTTTGGTCTCTTGTTGGCACTGTTTTGACCCAAATGTTATATAATGCTGCTGAGACCAGGGAAGAACACATATAAAGCAATCATGGGACACAGCATCACCAAGACATAAAGCAGCACGTATAACATGCCTGCTATTGTTAATATACATTTATTTAAGATTGATCTGCTCATAATTGAGCTACATTAAAAGTAGCATACAGTTCTGCATCAGAACTGTATTTATCCTACACGAAAGAAGGAAATGGAAAGGAATAAAGCTGTTCATGAATAACTGAGATAATCATCATGATTGCCTATGTTTTGGTTATTTACTCTTTCTTGGGATTTGATAGAAACAAGTGTTTTACTGTCTGACTCTGTTGGATAGTTATACTTTTGTCATGTTGACATAATGTATGACATACTTTCATTCCACATGTTCTGGCACCAGTATTTCACTCACTTACCTTTTGATTCATCTTTACTCTTTCTGAGATATAGGCCAATCCTTAATTGCCCATCATGTCAACCCAAAAAGGCTAACACCACAAACCCTCTTCCTGGGTTTAGACTATGAAGAACCCACACTAAAGACTGAATCCACCAGGGAAGGCACCGCCACATCCTACATGTAAAACCAAATAATTGTGTTGGGACTCCCAACTTGCAGCGACGCAAATTCAATTTACAGCAATGCCCCTAAGGAGGTCCCATGAAGTGACCATACCCCTGGTAGAATGTGTTTGCATGCCTCGTGGAGGCTGTAAATCCTAGCTGTCAAAAGCCAGCACAATAGCGGTTAGTTCTTAGAACACCTTGCCGGAATTACCCAACTCCAATAGCACAAAAAACAATAAATCACATAAATTATGTTATCATTATATTCCACGCCTGGTGAGCTAATTTGATATGAGTTTGTCCTGCCTCCCACATGACTGCCTGTGCTCTGATGGGTGGTGTGAAACGATGACCAAAACCACCAAAGGGGATGACTCAGACCTGCATATAAAAGTAAATAATTCATCATGAAGCTCAGAAAGGGAGGGCAGATATGGGGCCATTTCTAGACAGGTTTTTGTTCTTGTATGTCTACCTGATCTTGATTTTGTTCTCTTCCTCCTTTTTGGTATCAGAGTCTTCCTCTCTTTTCTCATCTTGTAAATTAAGGAGACACTTTTATCTTAATGGGATGCATAAGCCTGGTGATGTGGTTTTGGGTGGGCTGTTTGAGGTCCACTACACCTCTGTCTTCCCTGAGCTGTCGTTCACCTCAGAACCAAAACAGCTCAGCTGCCAAGGGTAAGTTTCTTAGTCATGTAGCAGACAACATGTGTACATGATTATAAATAATTAATTGCTTTTTAGTCGTTAACCATTACATTTCATGTTAGCTTTGACACTGCAGGGTTCAGGCATGCCATGACCATGGCCTTTGCCATTGATGAGATCAATAAAAACTCCAATATTGTACCTAATGTGACTCTGGGATACAGTCTTTATGACAACTGTGCCACACTTGTAATTGGATTCAGTGCTGCATTGTTGCTGGCCAGTGGCCAAGAGGAGCAGTTTCTGCTTCAGGAGGAATGTTTGGGGACCCCTCCAGTTCTGGGAATTGTCGGTGATTCCTTCTCAACATTTACTATCGCCACCTCTGATGTGATAGGTTTATTCAATCTGCCCATTGTAAGTTCACCTTCTTCAGTCTTGCTTATAGCTGAGCTTTTGATGTGCCATATTTGTATGTATTTAGAATTGTACATTCATTCTCAGCTCCAGCTTCTCCAAAAAGCCTGTATTTGGTAAGAAGGGATATTCTTAATTTAGATTTGAAAAAGGGGATTTGTTTAAGTAGGTTTAAATTGTTTGCATGTTTCTGTTAATTTGCATGAGAAGTAAAACCTGCATGCGTACTATGTTTCTTCATAGGTGAGTTACTTTGCCACATGCTCCTGCCTGAGTGATAGGCAAAGGTTTCCATCCTTCTTCAGAACGATCCCAAGTGATGCTTTCCAGGTGAAACTCAGGTCTAGAAATAGAAAATGCAAAATATATTTCAGATGAAGTGAAATGAGCTTTAAAACATGTTCTGCCAATCAAAGGGAAATTGTGTCTTGAAAAGAAAAATACTGTATGTCTTTGTCCATCGTTGAGGAAGCTATATGGATCTAGGAAAAAGAGTATAATTATATCAACTAACTGTAATTTTATTGTGCGACATTAATGGGTATGTTTCCTCTTAATGATCATTCAAAACCTTGCACTAATACCCCCGCTCTCTATTCTATAAGGTGCGTGCTATGATTATGATTCTTAAACGCTTTGGCTGGACTTGGGCTGGTCTGCTGGTCAGTGATGATGACTATGGACTCCATGTTGCCCGAACCTTCCAATCAGACTTGGCTCAGTCCGGTGGAGGTTGTCTAGCCTACTCAGAGATTTTACCCTGGGGTGAAAACCCTGTGGAACTAAAGAGGATTGTGGAAATAATGAAGAAATCCACAGCTCGAGTGGTCATTGTGTTTGCGCATCAGATCCACATGATTCAACTCATGGAAGAGGTATCTTATCTTCTCAATATGGTCTCACTCCCAACTCGCTAAATACTGCCACTTGGTCAGTGCCCCTCGACACATGATACTGATGCATTGAGGGAACCTTTAGCGTATGTATGCAATGAACCAAGCTTTCAACTAACTTCAATGTAAACCGATCCGCTTCAATATTAGACATTCTAAGCAACTGATGTAGTATAAAGTGAGTAGTCAAACAAATACTTAACTGTTACACAGAAGACCACTGACTGTGTGAAACAAAAATAAAATGTTGACTTATTGTTTCAGGTCAGTCCTGTGACCCATTAGTCACTTGTTTGTCATATGAGTCGCTAGTCAAGTAACTCATCGGGCACTCGCTAGTCACATGAGGCGTTAATCACTTGGTAGTCACGTGGGTTGTTTGTCAGTCAAGTTAACCGTAACCACAAACTTTTCCTAACCTAACAGAGTAGTTTTGTTGCCGAAACTTAAATTCCTATGAAGAGAGAAGTTTGTTTTGAAAAGATACTATGCATGTTACGAGTGAAAACTGACACTTTGTCGCTGACACGTCCAAAACTGACGCCAGAGGGGTACCGAGAGTGTCATGGTTTGAAGCTCAGGGCCAATGACCAAGTATTTGACGAGGTGGGGGTGAGAACTTGTTGATCTCTTTTCTAATTCAGTCCTACAAAGTAGACTATATTTGTTGTATGAAAATAAATCAATTTGATTCAATGAAATACACAGGTGGTGAGGGAGAATGTGACAGGCCTTCAGTGGATTGCCAGTGAAGCCTGGTCAGCAGCTGCTGTGCTCCAGACCCCCCGCCTTATGCCATACTTGAGTGGCACACTTGGCATCGCCATCCGCCGAGGAGAAATACCAGGGCTCAGGGATTTTCTATTAGGAATACGTCCTGACCTACGTATAAGTAGTAGTACTAATAATTATGGACATAGCATGGTAAGATTGTAACTTTACAATCATATTTGTAATTACAATAATAATATTGTCATTTCTGTTAAGACTTTGTTATGAATACATTTCAGGTCATGCAGTTTTGGGAATACACATTTGATTGTAGATTTGCACCACCTCCAGCAGGTTGGGTGGAGGCTGGGGGAGAACTATGCACTGGACAGGAAGATCTAGAGAGTGTGGGGACTAAGTTGTTGGATGTTTCTGATCTCAGGCCTGAGTACAATATTTACAAGGCTGTGTATGCCCTAGCATATGCCCTTGATGACATGCTGCAGTGCCAGCCAGGAAAAGGGCCTTTCAGCGGACACAGCTGTGCCACTTTGCAAACATTGGAGCCATGGCAGGTGTGATATCCGTTTACACTCAAGCTGTTTAGTTTTTTAAAACAGTCGCTGTATTTTGAGGTGTAACTGAAATATGTTCTGTGGAAAGAAGACATTATTAATGATGCCATTAGTAGGCCAGTTTGACCCTCCTGATTGTCTTTGAGAAGAAGAATAAAAGTTGAAAGACAAGATAAAATGTACTTTATTTATCAAATTTAGAGAGCTTATATTGCACTATATTTGAAAGCTTACAATCACAGAACATCTGAAAGATGCACAATCAACAACAGTATATTTGTATTTGAGTCTACCCTTTTTTTATTTGAATTATTCCATGTATAGCTGATGCATTACTTGGAAAAGGTCAACTTCACCACATCATTTGGTGATCAAGTTTCCTTTGATGAAAATGGTGATGCCTTACCAATATATGATGTCATGAACTGGCTGTGGCTCCCTGATGGAAGAACTAAAGTTCAGAATGTGGGGCTTGTTCAGAAGTTGGCCTCCAAAGGTGAAGAACTCACACTCGATGATGACAAAATCTTCTGGAACTTTGACTCCAAACAGGTTACACATTTGTATTGTTGATTTTACCATACTACTGAATGACACAGAATAACTGAATCAAACAGTTTAGAATAACTGTGATATAACTCTTACAATCCCCTCAGTCACCCCTGTCAGTGTGCAGTGAGAGCTGTCCTCCAGGTACCCGCATGGCCAGAAAAAAGGGGCAGCCTTTTTGCTGTTTTGACTGTGTACCATGCTCTGAGGGAAAGTTCAGCAATGACACAGGCTGGTATCATTCTAAAACCATATGTTAAATTATTGAAAATTAATTTGTATTTGGGAATCTTGCCCTTATTGGTGCCCAGGTGATGCATATCCATCGTAAGTCTCAGTGTTTACAGATGGGAGAGACAATGTCCTTGATGCTCTGTTCTCGTGTTTTCATATAGACTCCATGGAGTGCACCAGTTGTCCGGAGGACTTCTGGTCCAATGTCCAGCGTGACCACTGTGTTCCTAAGAAAACAGAGTTTCTCTCCTACCATGAGCCTCTGGGTATCTGCCTGACAACAACCTCATTGTTGGGAACATGTATCTGTGCTGTTGTCCTGGGAATCTTCACCTATCATCGTAGTACACCCATGGTACGCGCCAACAATTCAGAGCTAAGTTTCTTGCTCTTGGTGTCACTTAAATCATGTTTCCTGTGTTCACTGCTGTTTATCGGCCGTCCCAGGCTGTGGACATGCCAACTGAGACATGCAGCATTTGGGATCAGCTTTGTGCTTTGTGTCTCATGTATTCTGGTAAAAACCATAGTGGTTCTGGCTGTGTTCAAGGCCTCTAAGCCAGGAGGAGGAGCCGGTCTGAAGTGGTTTGGTGCTGTGCAGCAGAGAGGAACAGTTCTGGTTCTGACTTCTATTCAGGCAGCAATCTGCACTGCTTGGATTGTCTCTGCCTCACCAGCTCCCCATAAAAACACTCAATACCACAACGACAAGATAGTTTACGAGTGTGTCGTTGGGTCCACCGTTGGTTTTGCAGTGTTACTAAGCTATATTGGCTTACTGGCTATCCTCAGCTTCGTGTTAGCATTTCTGGCAAGGAATCTTCCAGACAACTTCAATGAGGCCAAGCTCATCACTTTCAGCATGCTGATCTTCTGTGCTGTGTGGGTGGCCTTTGTCCCTGCTTATATCAACTCCCCAGGAAAATATGCAGATGCTGTGGAAGTATTTGCCATCCTGGCCTCCAGTTTTGGTCTCTTGTTGGCACTGTTTGGACCCAAATGTTATATAATCCTGCTGAGACCAGAGAAGAACACAAAGAAAGCAATAATGGGGCGAGGTGAATGTAACAAATAATCCTATCCACGGTGTAGTTTGCATTCAACAAACACAACTAAAAGAAATACATAAAAAAAGATATCTTTCATTATTATTGTTATTTTTGTATGATCCATTTTTTTTAATACAATCCCATGTCTAATTTTATAGCAGTAAATTGACAAAAACTAACATAACGAAATATACATACCCTCCTCGCGTTCTAATTAGTCAAATCAGATACATTTAACAAATTACTACGAAAAGTTCAATCAAAATGGCCATTGGGAAAATGGATGTTTGTGTGTATAGATGCAGCTATGTTAAATGTATTACTCATAATTAAAAAGGAACATAATCCTGGATCAATTGCAGTACCACCTTCATTTTATATATGCTGTCCTGCCCACTATAGAGAAAACTATAGAGGAAAAAACTGAAAACACTTGAAACTGGATTTTTGAAGACAAAGCCGCTATCAGTTCTGAAAATAACTATGCAATGGCCAAATATTAATCCTCCCCCCCAAAAAAATGTATTCCCTGTCTAATTAAGCCGGAATGGAAAATAAGATCTGATTGAAAGACTACTTTCAAGTACCATATTTCTAATTATAATACGGGTAGATCAAATCAAGCATTCTGATTGGTTGAGAGTGAGTCACGGGGTGTACTTTATTCAGCCATAAAGTACTGTACAGCCTGTTTACATTTAGAGTGTTCCTTATCAGTGCGCACTTAAAATAACAGGTAGATTTAAATTCCGTGACCGTTAGTTGTCATTTTAAGCTTGACAGTTACCAAACATGTTTTGTGTAAACTTTGATATTGTCACGTCCGCAGTAACGACTCGCAGACGTTGGTTTCCTTAACTTGCAGGTTTATTGCTTGAGTGTTCACAGTATGGCAACGGGGCTCTTCGCTAACAGTAGCTCAAACGGAACAACTAACAAGCTCACTCAGCATCCCCCACACTAGCATAACGAACGACAACACACACGTCACTTCCTCCCTAACCACCCGCCTACCCCCCCTACTCCGCCAATCACAGGCCGCAACCGTACCAAGAAGCACGCTGCAAACTAGTTAGCGGGGAGCGAGTGCATAAAACCAGAAACTAAAAAGATGAGGAATGAAAAGGGTTTGATCACAAAATCGTGATAATTTCCAGTGAGAGATAATTACGTCGGTAATTTCCCGACGCGAGGCGAGTTCTCTAAACATCATGGAGGAGAAAAATGACGGAGAAAAGACGGACAGAAGCGGCGAGAGCACTTCTTTACATCGGTGGCTGAGTGTCATCCGCCACCCTGCTTTCAACCGGCCTGGTCAGTTTTATAGTCCCGTATGTGTATGGCGGCAACCGGGACTATTTTCTCTGTCGCTGAAATGCGATACACAACGTTTGGTGGCTACAACTATTTTGTGCTGAAAGGGAGCTTACTATTACTATTTATAAAGTCGCAGGTACCCGTATTATAAAAGCAATAAGGTACTCGAGGCAGTACTGTATCTACAATAATGTACAGTTCAAGGGTTTGCCTAACAACTCCCTTGAACAGTACATTATTGCACGATACAGTACTGCCTCGAGTACCTTATTGCTTAATTAAACATGCTAGCTGTATAATTTTATGCACTCGCTCCCCGCTAACTAGTCTGCTCTCAGAGCGTTATCTGCTCTGCTCTCCTGATGGTGAGCCGTATCAACGTTCGACTGTACAGCAGGAACAGGGACCACAAATACATTATTCACCGCTGACATTCTCATCAAAAGTCATTCCCCCCAAAATATCAAAGTTTACACAAAACATGTTTGGTAACTGTCAAGCTTGAAATGACAACTAACGGTCGCGCAATTTAAATCTACCTGTTATTTTAAGTGCGCACTGATATGGAACGCTCTAAATGTAAACAGGCTGTACAGTACTTTATGGCTGAATTAAGTACACCCCGTGACTCACTCTCAACCAATCAGAATGTTTGATTTGATCTACCCGTATTATAATGTATGCTATATTCTGCTACAATTTAGGTAACAGGGAATGGAGCTGGGTAAGATCATCCTGCCTGGAAAAGTAGGCATGCACTCATAAGTAATCACCCTTCCAGTTGTCCTGCCTGTAATCACAGAAATACAACAGACGAATGTGGAAATATGTCTTTCCCACATTTTTCTGCAGAACTGATCATATTTAAGACATGCCAAGTTACTGTGGGTGCCAACCAGACACCATAATCCTCCATCAAACAGACAGTCCAAGGGAGGATGTATTATTTCACCAAATATCTTGGTATGCTGCTACCATCTAGTGGACACACACATCCTATACACATCCATGGACATACCCAGGGCTGATTTGAGCATTTAGTGTTTTTAATTTGGTTTGCTTGTCACACACAAATTTGGGATTATACACAGTGTAAAGTAGCTCTTCCCATACTCTACATGTATTAAACTACAGAGTGAACCTTGTATTTTACAACAAGGCAAGTAGATGTTTTACTGAAAGGTGAAAGTCTCTATAATATCTGCAACCCAATATAGCTATCAAAGTCAATTGACATTCAAACAAACTAATAAACACAATATAATATGGCTGTTGTGCAAATTTCAATAAACATGGTAAACGGCTCATTACAAAATAATTCTCCACTGATATACAATTTAGGCCCTGCCCTTACTTCTGCGTATGCCTGATGGGTGGCATGTAGGATTAAACAATACTGCAAGTGAATAAAAGGGCTTGCGGTGGGTCATTAAAGTGGTAAACAGGAGGAAAGTCATGTGGGCATTTATGGATATCAACCTGCTCTTGTTTGTGCACTTGTTGTTGTTGTATTCCTACTTTCCTTCATCTGTGCCCTCTTATCTTTATTCCACCTCCTGCCGGTTACAGGGGCAGTTTCATCTAAATGGGATGCACAAGGCTGGAGATGTAGTTCTGGGTGGTCTATTTCAGGTCCACTTCTTTTCTGTCTTTCCTGACCTGTCTTTTACCTCAGAGCCCCAGCAGCCTACCTGCCACAGGTTAGTCTGTCAGGGAAACATTGAAAAGAAAGTGGGGGAGGTCAATCATAATAGTGCATGTATTGTATTTATGCCATTTTGGACACATCACTTTTTTCCATAGCCTTTTTAGTATTGTAATGAGTGTTGCTATTCAACTGGTTAAATTGTTTTAAAATATGTAATTGTGCAACATGTACATGTCAGCATAATTACTATATTATGTTTTTTTTTTTCAACTGTGGTATTTTTGTGTTAGTTTTGATGTTCTAGGATTCAGGCAGGCCCAGACCATGGCCTTTGCTATTGATGAGATCAACAGAAACACCAACCTGCTCCCTAATGTGACTTTGGGATACAGTCTTTATGATAACTGCGTCAAACTAGGAATTGGATTCCGTGCAGCATTGTCATTAGCCAGCGGTCGAGAAGAGCAGTTTATATTAGACGATACCTGTGTAGGAACCCCTCCGGTCATAGGAATTGTGGGTGATTCTTCCTCTACACGTTCTATTGCCATCTCCTCTGTCCTTGGTTTGTACAGAGTACCTATGGTAAGGTTTCCGCCGTAATTTGTTTGGATAATTTTGATTTAGTTTCAAATTTAATGTCAATCGTACACATGAACTAAACCACCTTAAACGGTGAAAGGGCCGGTATGTTTTTAGGCTCTACAGTTTGTGTCTTTCACAGGTAAGTTATTTTGCCACATGTTCATGCCTGAGTGACCGGCAAAAGTTTCCATCCTTCTTTAGGACGATCCCAAGTGACGCTTTCCAGGTGAATAAAAAAGCATTAAAAAGAGCATTTGCACTTAAACATTCCTCAGAAAGAACCTCCCTGTAAGGCAATGAAAACAAGTATCTCTTTTGTGTCACATTCTTTGTGCCATTGATGAAGCGGTTTTGTCTGACAATGCTAACAATGCTAAAAATGCAAAAAATTAACATGGTCCATTGTGGAACCTGTTTATCAGGTTCCCCACTGAAAGAGTATTCCAGCATATGCACTAATCCCACCACTCTGCATTTACTTAGGTGCGTGCTATGATTCAGATTCTCAGGCACTTTGGATGGACTTGGACAGGTCTGCTGGTCAGTGATGATGATTATGGACTTCATGCTGCCAGTTCCTTCCAATCTGACTTGGCTCAATCTGGTGGAGGGTGTCTGGCCTACCTAGAGGTTTTACCCTGGGGCAATGACCCAGCAGAACTAAGGAGAATTGTGGATGTGATGAGGAAATCTACAGCTCGTGTGGTCATTGTGTTTGGACATGAGAGTCACATGATTAACCTCATGGAAGAGGTTGGGATTGAAGTAGTTAAATCATAACATAATATAATTATATTAATGTTTTATTTATCAAACTGAAAGATTTGAGTTGCAATAAAACATATTTAATGGAATAAATCACACGTATTATTGTGCAAGGTGTAGCAGGGTATTTATTAGACTGAAATCACTAACTGAGACAAATTACATTGACCTCCAGTTCTAATGACATGTATCACTTTGCTCGTAATACTGTGTAAAACACAGGATTTGACATATGCTTCAATCGTGTCATGACAGTATGAATTTACACATTTTTATATAATGCATTGCACAGGTAGTGAGGCAAAATGTGACAGGCCTGCAGTGGATGGCCAGTGAAGCCTGGATTGCAGCTACTGTGCTTCAGACCCCTCAACTCATGCCGTACATAGGTGGCACTCTGGGCATTGCCATCCGTCGAGGAGAAATACCAGGTTTCAAGGACTTCCTGTTAAAAATACGACCTGACCTACAACACAACAGCTATGGAAATAGCATGGTAAATGTAACCTTGCAATCTGATCCGGTATTTGTAATACAAATACATAATATTGTCATCATTAATGACACTCTTTTTTGAATACATTTCAGGTAAATCAGTTTTGGGAATACACATTTCAGTGTAGAGTTGCACCACCTCATGCAGGTTGGGTGGAAGCTGGAGGATCACTATGCACTGGGCAGGAAGATCTAGAGACTGTGGCGCCTGAGTTCTTGGACATTTCAAACCTTAGGCCAGAGTACAACGTGTACAAGGCTGTGTATGCCCTGGCGTACGCTCTTGATGACATGCTGCGCTGTGTGCCAGGGAGAGGGCCTTTCAGTGCGCATAGCTGTGGTACTTTGCAAAGACTGGAGCCATGGCAGGTGGGATATCAGTTTACACTCCACCTGTTTAGGTGACTAAATCCTGTGCTTTAGCAGTTCTTGTGGAGTAGCGTTAGGGTATAGAATTAAATACAAAGCTATGTGTTTACTAATCTTAAACAAATAGCTGAAAGGATTTCCCCTACCGCTGGGATAACAATATCAAGTCAGAGGCAACAACTTTTGTCACTGGGTATACGGTATTATCAGTTGTGTGACTTCTCTTTAAAGTAAATGCTATGTTTGAATTGTTAATTTCTTCAATACTAAGCACTGATGTGTTCACCGTGGTTATTTTTTATCTGTCCTTTTTTATTTTCCTCTATCCCTTATTTCGATATTTATAGCTTGTGCATTATTTAGAAATGGTCAATTTCACCACACCATTTGGTGATCAAGTGTCATTTGATGTGAATGGTGATGCCATACCAATATATGATGTCTTGAACTGGCTGTGGCTCCCTGACGGAAGAACAAAGATTCAGAATGTGGGTCAGGTTAGAGAGTCAGCCAAAGGTGAAGAACTCACACTTGATGAAGACAAAATCTTCTGGAACTCTGAATCCAAAGAGGTAACTCCTGATTATTTAGACAACTATTTTGTGTCCGATGGATGACTATAGCATTGTAAAGTAGTATAGAAAAACAGATATTTATATAGCCACCCAGGTCAGTGTGCAGTGAGAGCTGTCCTCCAGGAACCCGAATGGCCAGAAAGAAGGGGGAATCTGAGTGCTGTTTTGACTGTATCCCTTGTTCTGAAGGAAAGATCAGCAATAAGACAGGTTGGTATTCAGTTTTAAACATTGCAGTTTGGAGATACAATTTAAGCATGTACCTCAACACTTTCCTTGTCTTTTTAGACTCCCTGGAGTGCACCAATTGTCCAGAGGATTTCTGGTCCAGCCCCCAGCGTGACCACTGTGTTCCCAAGAAAACAGAGTTCCTCTCTTATCAAGAGCCTCTGGGTATTTGCTTGACCACCACCTCGTTGCTGGGCACATTCATCTGTACTGTAATCCTGGGGATCTTTATCTATTATCACAGCACTCCTATAGTACGCGCCAACAATTCAGAACTTAGTTTCCAGCTCTTGGTGTCACTTAAATCATGTTTCCTGTGTTCACTGCTGTTTATCGGCCGTCCCAGGCTGTGGACATGCCAACTGAGACATGCAGCATTTGGGATCAGCTTTGTGCTTTGTGTCTCATGTATTCTGGTAAAAACCATAGTGGTTCTGGCTGTGTTCAAGGCCTCTAAGCCAGGAGGAGGAGCCAGCCTGAAGTGGTTTGGTGCTGTGCAGCAGAGAGGAACAGTTCTGGTTCTGACTTCTATTCAGGCAGCAATCTGCACTGCTTGGATTGTCTCTGCCTCACCAGCTCCCCATAAAAACACTCAATACCACAATGACAAGATAGTTTACGAGTGTGTCGTTGGGTCCACCGTTGGTTTTGCAGTGTTACTAAGCTATATTGGCTTACTGGCTATCCTCAGCTTCGTGTTAGCATTTCTGGCAAGGAATCTTCCAGACAACTTCAATGAGGCCAAGCTCATCACTTTCAGCATGCTGATCTTCTGTGCTGTGTGGGTGGCCTTTGTCCCTGCTTATATCAACTCCCCAGGAAAATATGCAGATGCTGTGGAGGTATTTGCCATCCTGGCCTCCAGTTTTGGTCTCTTGTTGCCACTGTTTGGACCCAAATGTTATATAATCCTGCTGAGACCAGAGAAGAACACAAAGAAAGCAATAATGGGTCGGGGCTTCCAGTCATAAAACATGCACTGTAGTTTCCCAAGAAATAATTGATGTATTTTCTCTAAACAATACAAAAATACTAATAGCGATGTTTAGTTATTGTGAACGCAATAATAACTATTCTGGTGCACTTTGAAAATAAAGGCCAGATCTAAGAAGAACGTTGTGCTCTTGTAAACAATTGTTCCAGCAGAGGTGGAATGTTCCCAGAGAGGGTTATTTGGTTATTATTTATTTCACAAATAGTGTTATTTATTTCCTGACTTTTTTCTGTGAAGATCCCAGAGAGGGGTATTTGGTTATTATTTATTTCATAAATAGTGTTATTATTTATTTCATAAATAGTGTTATTTATTTCCTGACTTTTTTTTCGGTGAAGATCCCAGAAAGGGTTATTAATATTTGGTTATGTGTGGCTTTCTGGAAAACAATAAATGTTTACATTTAGGCACCCCTGTGATCGTCACACTTTTTCTGTTACAAACTGACCCCGGCCCCCATCAGAGAAGGGAAAAGTTATGTGGCCCTTACAGGAAAAAGTTTGGTCTATAACATCTGAAAATAAATACAATATTTAATTGAATGACCAGTCATATAGAAGCATTACAAAAATAAAATACATCTTTTTTTTCTTCTCGAGCATATATTTTTATTTTTATACTGTTGTTAACTTGCTGTTGCTCCATAGTGCCTGTTATATTGTTCTGATAACATTACTTTAAAATAAAAGCGCGCAATACACTAGTTTTTACTTCATTATTGAATTTGGTGCATAATGCGATTAATTGCAATTAATCACGATTAATCTCAGAAAAATAATGCGATTAATCAGTTTATTTTTTTCAACTTTGCTCAGCCCTAATATATATATATATATATATATTGTGTTGGAAGTTTTCCCTACTAAATCTGTTTAAAAAGGAATGGAGTCTCTGAATCAAAGTTGTCTTAGGTCCGTTTATTCTTCGAAGAAGGAAAGGTCTGCAGCAACTGCTCAAAACAGTTGTGACACAAGTTTCAAAGAAGCACAGTCATCAGTCGCCTTTTAACACAATCAGGTCTCCGCCCCCAAACCCCCATGAACGACCCAAAGTTCCTAGTCTGCTCGAGAAACGTAAACACCCCCGCTTCCCGTGGCCAGAGCAGGAAAACATTTCCCTTTGAACTGGGAAGTCAGCCTCTTTTACGACCCCCCATATTCAAATGAAGGACAATCAACAGTCCTTTGATCCCAGCCATTCGGTCTTCATCTCTGAGGGTCATTTAAGGTTCGATTCGGGCCCTCTTGTCCTTCAACATGACAACACTATATTTTACCATTACATTCCACTCTTTTGATTACATCATAATCACACAGTATGCAAAAATATAGCTTGTACATCATATTACGGAATCCTATAAGGTACAAATTCATTCATGGTTTAAAACACTACATTACTAGACAACACGTGAAAAATAAAAAAAACAATTTCAAAGAGAGGTATTTCTTGGTGCGTAGCAAGCATACATAAAACCCTTTTTGTTTTACACAGGAGATTCGTCGTCAGAGGATGAGACCTCGTCAATGTCCTTAGAGTCGTCGTAGTAATCTGGACTAGGACATAAATCAGTCGTGTCGAGTCGTATGTCACTTGAGTCTGAAAGTTGTGTGTATTGCACCATCTGTATGGAAATGAGCTGTAATACGCAACGTTTCACCAAGGGAATAATACAGCATGTACAAACACATACACACAGTAGAATCAACCCACACGGAACGATCAACCTTGCCACCCAAGCGTGCCATCCTCCCCCTGAAAGCCAAGACCACCAGTCCCACCCCGAACTGCCCTCATGCACATCACGTCTCTTCATATCAGCTAAAAGTTCATTGAGTTTAGTTACAGTGTCAGAAATGTTACCTGTTGTGTCTGGGATGTATGTACAACATTGATCACCAATAACGTGACAGAGTCCCCCTTGCGCTGCTAGAAAAATGTCCAACCCCATTTGATGTTGCAGGAGCATGTTTCTCATGGCCCGCATCATTGGGGTGAGCGCAGAGAACCCCTCAATCATTAATGAAGTGATGTTTTCCAGTGATTCGTGTATCGCATCTATGTTATGTGCATTGTTTACTGCGCCGTACCAGGGAATCAAACCCGAAACAAATTTTTCCCCCTCTGTGGTGATTTTTCTTTTACTTCGAACAAACCCACCTGATGGAGGAACATATTGCGGGTAATGATGTGTGGTGTGAAAAATGGTATCCATCACTGTGATGGAAGGTGATAAGTAAACCAGAGCACAGGTTCCCGCCCATGCTGGAGTTAGCACCTGAAACCAGTGATCTCCACACAGCCAAACATGCCGTGTGAGACTCCCTGCACCTAAATCAGCTGGCCAGTGAATTAAGTGTTTATATGTGGAGTTAAGTAAACTTGCATTGGCCCTACCTGGTTTCCGTGGCACTAGACATTCGCTAGTATTGAACGGAGCGTGACTACATGTCGCATTATGGGTTACTACACACCCAGTGGTTGTCCCTAAATACCTACTTTTAGTCTGTCTGCTGCGATAAAAACAAAGTGGATGAGATAGCTGTTTTACCGCAGAGTGGTGGAACTGTCCTATAGCGTCGAATACCTCGCCATTCTTAGAACTGAGTGCAGTGCCATTAGGAGATCTAATAGTTGCGTTAGCCCAGGCAGAACATGGTTCTGGTAGCGATCCGTCTGCTACAAATCGCTTCTGAGTGTTATCTGTCATGATAAGGGCTGTGAAGGCACAGAGTACCTCCATCGCTTTGACTGGATTAGGTTTGACAGGAGTCGTCTGTTTATGCGAGTGTGGGAAAAGGGAACAAACAAAACATGATTCATTATAGCCGGCGTCTTTAGTGAATTTACTTATTGTCGCCATCCAAACGTTGGTGCTTAGGGACCCTTCATTATCAGCATATTGCACCCATGGAGCGATGTGTTTAAGTTGTTGGACTATCTGTGTCTGTGCGATCAGCTGAGTTTTACCCGTTTCCACTACATCAATGTAAAACGCGCCGCATGGATCGGTGTCCTCTAGATAAGCACACACAACATAATAACCACTGTCAGATATTTTAGCATCCCTTAACGTAAGCAAGACTACTGGGGAAGTTGAATTTATTTTTACCAAAGAGAGGCGTTCAGTTAGTCTTGTGGTATCCTGCGGAACCCTGTAGCCCCAATTATTATGTCCCGTCTGCCACACTGCATAGTACCAAGAGACACATAGTGGACCCTTTCCAGTGATGACTGCATAACAGACATAAATCAGAGCCCATCCCAAAACTTCAGGTCCCTTTGAACATGCAAAATATTTACAAGGGTCTAGAGACACGGTGGAGGTGGTTCTTGTTCGCACGGTTATGTTTGGTTGGTTATTGTTGTTATACTGCTTTCTCCATATCTTTCGGGACATGGCCTTCCCTCCGTCCAACCTAACTATGCGTCGTTTAATTCTCACATGTATGCCCTGTGAGTGCGGTCGTGCCATCATCAAGGTCACTCCTAAATGTTGGTCAAAGTATCGTGTGGTGGAGTTAGTGATGTGGTTATTTTGTTCAACAGGTCGGTCAGTCGAGTTGGGAAGTCTGGTTTTATGTGGGAACTGTACAAAAACAAAAGGCAAAACTACGGCACATGCTACAATAAACATCAAACATATACTCAGCCGCGTTCCGCAAAAGCAACGGAAAGGATTCCATGGTCGATTCATTTCAGGCATGATGATGAAACAGCCAACCAACTGTTTTGTGTAAAAAATGCTGTTTAACTTCCTCGTTGGCAGCGGCTTAGCTACTTGTAGCTTCCTGGTCCCTCGTTGGCAGCGGCTTAGCTACTTGTAGCTTCTTGGTCCCTCGTTGGCAGCGGCTTAGCTACTTGTAGCTTCTTGGTCCCTCGTTGGCAGCTGAGTTGGTGACACAGAACCGTTCCAGTTCGTCACTCGGTGTCGGTCGGTTCAGCTGGAGCTGGGACGTGTTTGCAGTGGATGGCATGTATCCAGGTGGCTCGTTCTGCCACCTTAACTGCTGTGTGGGTCACCAACAAGATCTGGAATGGACCTCTCCACCGTTTCGCTTTCCAGTTCTTCCTTCTGAAATCTTTCACCACCACGAAATCACCGGGCTGCAGTTTATGCAGAGGCCCTGTGGCTTCCTTCGGGAGTGCCGCTACTACCTGTTTCCTTATGTCAGACAAAGTGGAAGAGAGGTTAGCGCAATAGGTCAACATGTCGTTTTCACACAGTGTAGTAGAAGGGAGTGGTGTTCCTGGAGCTTCCACACCAATGTGGGGCGGCACTGCAAAGAGGATTTCAAATGGACTCAAGTTGCTGCGTGTTCGTTTTCTCATCCTCATGTACATCAAAACCAAGGGTAGCGCTTTTGTCCAGGATAAGCCTGTCTCTGTGCAACATTTGGCTAATTTAGTTTTCAGCGTTCCGTTCTCTCTCTCTACCGCTCCTCCACTGGCAGGATGGTATGCGCAGTGTGTTTTTAAATCAATACCCATGTATGCACTTAACTCTGTGATTGCTTGGTTAACAAAGTGTGAACCATTGTCACTGGAAATCTTACTTGGGATTCCCCAGCGAGGAATGATTTCTGAAATCAGTGCCTTTGCTACAGTGGCCGCTGTCTGTTTACTGGACGGGAAGACTTCAACCCATTTGGACCACATGTCTACCATTACTAGACAGTGTTTCTTACCTTCTGATGGGGAGAGTTCCACAAAATCCATCATAACATGTTCGAATGGCCTTGTAGGTGGTGGATGTGCCGCCTGATGTGACACTTGTACTGGACGACCTACATTGTGTGTTGCACATGTTATGCATGCTTGACAAAACTTTTGTGCACAAGCTGCAAAGCCCTTTGTGAACCATGTTTCATTAATAGCACTTAACATCCCTCCTTTTGACACATGATCCAAACCATGTGTCAACTTTGCATAATGTGGGAAAAAATGTTTAGGTAAACAAGGGTTACCGTTCGGACCATACCATACACCGTCAGTGAACGTGGAGTCGGAGGAGGACCAGAGGCGCCTCTCATCCGGAACGGAGAGCGACTGCATGGCTACAAGAGAGGACGGAAGTGAAATCATAGCAATAACTGGCTGCGGTGTAGGTGGGGGACGTCGTGCAGCAGCTTTTGCCGCTGAGTCTGCACGATCATTTCCCTTCGAGATGTCATCAGTGTTAGATGTGTGTGCAGCACATTTACAAATAGCGATGGCTGAAGGCAACAGAATAGCGTCCAATAGCTCAGCTATTAGTGTGTGATGTAGCACTGGTTTGCCATCTGATTTAAGGAAATTCCTGTGTTTCCACAATGCACCAAAATCATGCACGACGCCAAAAGCATATCTGGAATCAGTGTGGATCGTTACTGTTTTACCCTCAGCCTGTTTACACGCTTCTGTGAGTGCGACAAGCTCTGCTGCTTGGGCTGATAAATGACATGGGAGAGATCCGGAACATAGAACAGCTGAGTCTGAAACAACAGAGAAACCCACAAGATTAGTACCAGTCAGTGGATCCCGTGAAGCAGATCCGTCAACATACATTACCAAGTCACTGTTGAGTAGAGGTGTGTCCGAGAGGTCAGGGCGAGGAGCGCACTGAACTTGGAGTTCAGCCAAGCAGTTATGCTCCTCTCCGTCCTCAGAAGTGGGGAGTAGAGATGCAGGATTAAGAACATTGCAGCGTTTAACCGTGACATTCGGCATGTCAAGGAGACACGTATGATAACGCAGGTAATGTGCTGCGGAAAGGTGAGACGATTTCTGTTCGAGGAGAATTAACGAAACCGAATGTGGAACCAGTAAAGTTAGCGGAGCATAACCTACTATGTCACGAGAGGCCGTGAGAGCTTTCTCTGCAGCTGCCACTGCTCGGAGACACTGTGGTAAACCTGCAGCGACAGGATCGAGTTTAGCGGAGAAATATGCAACTGGTCGCAATTTATCGCCATGAGACTGTAAGAGAACCGATGTCATACAGCCAGAACGTTCATCAACTGTTTGAGTGAACGGTTTGTGAGGATCAGGCAGACCCAAAGTGGGCGGAGTCTGTAAGGCGCATTTCATGACTGTGAAAGCTTCTGAGGCTTCAGGGAGCCACTGAATTGAGCGTTAAGATTTTTACCGTGTATCAATGCGGACAGAGGTTGTTCAAGCTGAGAGTAATTTGGAATAAATGACCGACAGTAAGAACACATGCCCAAAAATGACATCATTTGTTTTTTCGTTTGAGGTTTTGGAAGCGTCACAATTGAGGCAATGCGTTTAGACGAGAGTGTTTTGCCTTTACCGGAAATATCGTGACCTAGGAAATGGACATTTTGCGAAACAAACTGTAGTTTAGACAAGCTGGCTTTATGTCCCTCCGCTGCCAGGTGTTTAAGCAGTTTGAGCGTGTCCTGCTGGCATTGTTGTTGCGTTGGAGCTGCAATGAGACAATCATCAACATATTGCAGAAGAGCTGAACCTGGAGACAAAGTGAGACTCTCTAAGCTTTCCCTGAGCGCCTCGTTGTAAATAGTAGGTGATTCAGTGTAGCCCTGACATAAACGAGTGAAAGTGTAAGGCTTGCCATTGAAATTAAAAGCGAACCAGAACTGACTATCAATGTCCACAGGGACACTGAAAAAAGCATTTGAGAGGTCAACCACAGAAAACCATTGAGCATCAGGTGGAACCTGTGCCATAATGGTGTAAGGGTTCGGGACATTTGGGGCTCGTGCGTGGACGGCGTTAACCGCTTTAAGGTCCTGCACGAAGCGCCACTCTGTTGGTTTGCCTGCATCCCTGATCTTTTTAACAGGGAAAATAGGTGTTCTTACCGGAGAGTCAGGACATGGAACAATGACCCCGGCCTGTAAGAGGGAGTTGAACACCGGTGTAATACCGTCAATGGCCTCTTGGCGCAGTGGGTATTGATGTTTATGTGGACGGAAGTCTGAGCGAGGTGTGATGACCACAGGTTGGCAGTTTTTGATAAGTCCCACGTCATATTTATGCGATGCCCACAATGTTGCTGGAACAGAGCTGAGGGCAAGGGAAATAGAGAAGACATCAGTCACAAACATGTCAGTGTGTGCGTCAGGTGTATCAATTTGATCCATTCCATAAACAGATCTGAGAGCAGATATAGAAAATGGAACTGGTTGTTTAAAGAAGCCTGTCGAATGAGAGCACATGATTGTTGGATCAGCTGTCGGCTGCCAATCTGTCAGCATCTCACACGAGGCAACAAAGGGTCCCAAATCTCTCCATTTGTCCGTCAGTCCTTTAGACAAAGAGATGTGTGGGAAGGAACCAAGCACCTGGAAGAGGTGCTGCTGAGATGGGGTGAGAGAAACAGAAACAGCTGATTTAAATGTAGACCAGAACAATGTTGTACATTTAATTTGATCATTTAGATCCTGGAAAAACAGTTCCTCATATTGTCTGTCTACTTCAGTTGACACATGCGTGGTACAGTGGAGTTGTGAAGAGGCCATGCACTGTGCTCCAGGCTGGACGCGTAATGCTGCCAGGTGGGACAGTTGCGATGGTTGGTCAACAGGAAGCCACCACTGGTACACAAACAGAGGATCGGTAATGGCTGTTTTTACCATCTGTTTTACAGTTCTGCGTCTCACCACTTGCAACCCTGTGGGAGTGGAGATAAGGCTTATGCCAAAAGAACACATGAGATCCCTGCCCATTAGATTAATGGGACAGACAGAGGACAGTAAAAATGAATGTTTCGTCATTATGTCAGGTTCAGGGTCAGTGGAGTCAGTGTGTGTACTTGACATAGGTGCAGTAAAATTCTCAACAACTGTTAACCTGAGGCCCCTTGAGAGTAAACATGTCTACCACTTAATTTCTGTTTTGGAAAATGTTTCTGTTGTATTACAGAATGTGTAGCCCCTGAATCTACCAAAAAAGATAATTGTTTCCCTTGAACCTGAACCACAGTGGTGGGCATATCTTTAAATGATCCTTCTAAAAACTTTGCATAAGTGTGTGTAAGCAAAGGCTTTTCTTGTTTCTCTATATATTCTCTGATGTCAATGAGAGCTTGTTGTTGCTCTGGTGTGTGCATGTATGGACGTGCGGTTAGTGCAGAAAGCGTTTCTTCATTGCAGGCGGCGGTGTATGTATGAGTGTGTGTGTGTGTTTTACTTCCCCTGTCATGACGAGGCCCAGGTGTGCTGGTTGCCGTCTCCTCCACACATGCAGCCTCCTCCTCCCCCGCATCATGTCAATCTGATTGTGTGTTGCCATCTTTTCCTTGCCTGGCTCCCCCACGACCCCATTGTCCTTGCTGATTGGCTCTCTGTGGACATTCTTTGAACCAATGACCCTGTTCACCACACTTGAAACATGTGTTATTGTCAGCGGGTAAATCTCGCTGAGCTCCTCTCTGGTTCCATGAGAAGCGTCCCTTTCCTACGCCACGTCGACGCCCCCTGAATCGGCCCCTTTGGTTGGAGTCATATGAGCGGTCGTTCGTGGTGAGTTGAGTGACAGCTTGGAGCATAGTGAGCTGAGCCTGCTCATATTGTTTATTGCGTTTCTTATCTTCCGCACCAGTTTTCTCCCCTGCGATGCTTTGAGCATGCGCAGCATGTTTCTTCACCTCGATGAGTCTTGAGTCATCCATACCTGCGACAGAGCGTTGAACGGCCATTTTGATGTCGGGCAGCAGTCCATTCATGAAGGCATTCTTTAGGTGTGATTCCCACGTCCCCAATTCGTCTCCTAACGCTGCTGGTTGTACAATGCCGCTGTTAAGATTAAAAATGGTTAGAATCCTTTGGTAGTAATCATGGACAGATTCACCTGTATTTTGTTTGGTGTTGTTGATGGGTGACATATCAACTTTGTCCTGGAACGATGCCCTTATGCCCCCGCACAGGGCTTCCAGCACGTCTCTGTACGGCTTGTTGACGTTGTCGTCCCAGTTTATTATGACCGGTGCTGAGTCACCTACCAACAGAGCGTTGAGCTTCTGGTAGTGAGTTGGACCCACGTGACTCATTAGCAGGCGACGTACTTCTGCAAACGTGGGGAGAAATTGTTTACAGAAGTCCATGAACGCCTCAGCGAACAGTCTACCTGAATTCTGGATTGGTGGGAGATGAGCCATAGCAGCTCTGATGTCCATGTCAGTCCAAGGACGAAACACAAGGATGGCACCCTCTGGACCTGGAACTTGAATCATTGGGGCTGTAACCACGGACGGTTCTGGGTCTGGAGCAATGAAATTGAACAATTTCTTCGGCAGAAGGCTTAATAATGGGGAAGTGACACTTGTTGTTGCTGTGGAGCAAGACGGAGTAGCCTGCTGTCTCATGACCTCTGCTTCGTGCGCTGCAGTCTCTTCTCTTATCTGCTGTTCCCGTGCTGCCTTCACAGCTGCTTCTGCTGCTGCTTTCAGTATTACAGCTGCTTCTGCTGCAGCTTTCAGTACTACAGCTGCTTCTGCTGCTGCTTTCAGCTCTGCCTCTGCTGCTTCTGCTGCAGCTTTCACGGCGAGCTGTAGTTGAAAACGGGTGTCATGGGTGTGTTGCACCATTGGTTGTGGCGGTGGCGGTGGTGGTGGTTGTTGTTGTGGAGGGTTATACGGTGGTGGCAAACATGTGTCGAGGAGAGGGCCGCCAGAACCTGTTAGACTCGGATACATAGCAGAAGAAGCAACTGGGTTATCTGATCCAAATGCATTTAGATCTTGCCTCTCCGGCACTATGGTCTTTACACACGTCAATTCTTTAGCCGTTTGCTTTCTACTCCTACAATCACATTCTTCCTCCCAAAACATTAGACATTTCTTATGTCTCTCTAATTTTTCTAAATCTTTGACTTTGATCTTTTCCCGACCTCTTAAATCCTTCTCCTTTCCCTCTAAGTCTTTTCGTAACATTCCCAGTTTTGTTCTACTGAAAGAACCATCTTTAGGAAACCCATAACATTTTGTCCACACAGGCAGACAGTCTAAGGATCCCTCTCCATATTTCTGCTTCATCACATCCACAATGGGTCCCTCAGGAGGACCCACTTCCTTTTTACTCTGTGAACCTCCCATTTTCGTTAGGGTGGTCTAAGTATACTTATTTATTAAATATAGTCGTCACTATAAGTCCCAATTTGAGAAAAATCAAGTGAAAACCGTCAATTCTCTCGATTGAACAGTCAAGGACCTGGAACTACGACCTTCAAGGACCCTAATTGAGTCCTGTATTATATCGCACCACTCAGTCCTGTCTTCCGTGTTAGTCAAGGACCTGGAAATACGATCCCCTACAGGACTCAATTGAGTCCTGTATTTTATCGCATTACTCAGTCCTGTCTTCCTTAGTAAAAACGGAATGGATGATGATGAATCAGGAATATTTATCATTCCCCATTTTTAAACACCTTTTAACCCTTCGTCCACGGAGCCCGCGGTTTCGCGTGGTGACACTTGAAACTTTTCTCTAAGTTTCTAAAATATTCACAGCACCCCGATAATACATCGCAAAAATATAATTTTACGTCTGGCGGAAAGAGACGGCTTCCTGCTTCCGGGTGCCTGCCCAGGCAGAGCCCAGCATAATTTTAACATCATCAGGCAAGCGAAAGGGCAGCAGTGTGTCATCTGACGCTGGAAAAAAAAAAAAAAAAAATCCTTCTCTGTGATTAGTTGAGTCATATGTCCGTCGCCATTTCGTGAACTAAACAACCAATGTACACTCAGGAAAATCTCAAAAGGACAACCCACTTGTACAGCATGTACACACTACAGTTTACAATCAACAACATGACGACAAAGAGATTCAACACGCAGGAAGCAAAGCACATGATTCTGGAGAGCAGCGAGGAGGAGGACGACGCGTCGTCGTCAGAGCTCGAAGGCTTTAGTTCTTCTGAGGAAGATGGGTAAGTGTAGTTACTAAACTTTGTTACGTGTCTGTAAGGCTGCATGGTGCAAACTAGTAATGTGTACAAACTAGTAATGTGTACAAACTAGTAATGTGTACACTGTGCACGAGAGCCAGCCACGCGGTGCACACTGCTGTTCACGTTACTACGTCATGATCTGAGTAATGTTTATACACAGTCTGCTTTGTACAACACTCTGCTTCACGTTACTACCACTAATATTTATACATCCAATGCGGAGCACTATGCTAAAATTACTACCACAGTCATGATCTGAATAATATTTGCACATCCAATGTCATCTTTCTTACGTCATCTTTCTTTCAACTGACTAGTCTTGATTTATTTTACAGAGAGGAGCACCAGCCGCCCCGACCAGCCTGGCCAGCAAAGAGGCAGCGTGTTGGACGGCAACTACCACGACCAGCAAAGAGGCAGCGCGTTGACCGACGACTAAAGACACCATCTCCAGCAAACAGGGCGCGTGCTGCCCGGCGACTACTTTCACCTCAGGCCAGATCAAGAAAGACAGCAGCACGTGCACCACCTGCACCTACGCTGTCCTGGAGGACGGATGAAGACCCGGACACTGCTCCCCCCGTCATCAAGTTCCAGCCCGGACACCAGGTCCACATGTCAGTGCCACAGCAACACCCATTGAACTCTTCAAACTGTTCTTCCAACTAAGTCCACGGTGGGTCGCAGGGTTTGCGAGCTTTGCAGCATGAAGAAAGTGAGCAAAGACACGGCGTGGAAGTGCGAGGCGTGTAACGTTCCCCTCTGCCTGCAGCTGAACAGAAACTGTTTCCATGACTGGCATGCCATGGCATGAGGATATGCCATTGAAGCATATATACTTGTATATTGTAAATGGTCTAGTCTTTGTTCTGTTTTATATTTCTGAATATATATTCTGTACATATTTTCTTTTTTTTTTATAATACATATTTTTATTTAAAAAAAAAAAAAATTGTTGTGATGGTCATTTTTCATTTGCACACACTCCCTGAAGCTTTATCTGCACTATGAAGTCATTTCTCAGTCCCATTTTTATCATTTTGGTGAAAGCTGTGAAAGACCATATTTCTACTCAAAAAGCGATAATAAAAACTTTAGTTTTAGACATTTATTTACATGTATCTAACATTTTATTCATATATTTCACTGCTTTTGTGAACCTAAAACCTTTGGTAAACCAATTGCCATCACCTAAACAGAGTCACCACCTGAGTAAAGTTAGGTTTTTTCAAGCGATATGAAGAATTTCCAAAAATCGAGATTCCATTTTTCAGCTTTAGTGTCATATTATAAAGTTTTTTTCTTTACACTTTTGCCTTACGACAATGGTGCCTCATTATATAGATAGCTGAGATTGTTCTGCAATTTATGATGTAAAACATGGGTATATATCTTATATGCAAGTGCCTTAAAAGGTGAATCTAAGAAAATTATGGCAAATCGAGAAAATCGACTGAAAATGACCTCCAGTGTGCAGTGAGTTAAACAGTCTAAAGATTCATCCCCATATTTTTCCTTTTCACATCCATTTCCCTTTTACTGTGAAGTCAGCCTCTTTTACGACCCCCCATATTCAAATGAAGGACAATCAACAGTCCTTTGATCCCAGCCATTCGGTCTTCATCTCTGAGGGTCATTTAAGGTTCGATTCGGGCCCTCTTGTCCTTCAACATGACAACACTATATTTTACCATTACAATATATATATATATATATATATATATATATATATATATACCCATACTGGGTTTATTCACCGAAACCGATAATGTAGCCAATTTGGGTCCCACTTAAAGCCCAGTCAGATCCCTCTTAAAGTCGGTGAATAAACCGGTGAATAAACCCAGTATGGGCAAACACAGGTGAGGCCACCGTGGAAACTGCGGACAAACCCACTTGGGACCCTTATCTGCAACCCAAATTTAAACCTTATGGGCCCCACATGGACATGCTGGCTGGGATCATATGATATTTCCTATTTTTGGAAAAATCTAAAAGAAAATGTTATAGTTTCATGACACTAAACTTGAGGAATGATAAATGCATAGAAATTGAAAGGAAAGGGAAACGAAAAGGACCTGAAGAAGTCGTATTGGATTTATTAAAATGTGTGCATTGTTCCCTGTCATCGGGCCATCAAGTGTTTCTTAGTGTTTTTCTCAGGCCTAAAGAGAATGATGAAACATTTGGGGGCAAACATGCAGAGCAGTAAACCATAGCTAGAGGCCAGGATTGCAAAAATCTCCACAGCAACAACATACTTCCCAGGAGAGCTAACGTAAGCGGGAACAAAAGCTATCCAGACAGCACAGAATATCAGCATGCTGGAAGTGATTAGTTTGGCCTCGTTGAAGTTGTCAGGGAGTTTCCGAGCAAGAAAGGCCAGGAGGAGACTGGTGCAGGCCAGCAGACCAATGTAACCCAGAACCAGAGAGAAGCCCACCACAGAGGCCATGGCACACTCCAAGGTGACCTTTGACCCTTGGAAACCCAGATCACGTTGAGGCACAGGGGGGCTGAGGGACAGCCATGTCGCACAGATGATAATCTGGATGAAAAGTAAAGTGTTATCATTTTTTATATCAAGTGAAGAAATGTTATCACTAAATCAATAAAACAATATTCACACCTGTATAGATGTAAAGAGGCAGACACTTCCTCTCTGTTGGCCTGGACCAAACCACTTAATCAAGGCTCCAGCACCAGGCTGAGCTGAGCGGAAAACAGCAAGAACTACTACGGTTTTGACCAGCAGACAGGAAACACAAAGTACAAAGCTGATCCCAAAAGCTGCCTGTTGGAATCGACAAGACCAGACTAATTTCCAGTGAGAGATAATTACGTCGGTAATTTCCCGACGCGAGGCAAGTTCTCTAAACATCATGGAGGAGAAAAATGACGGAGAAAAGACGGACAGAAGCGGCGAGAGCACTTCTTTACATCGGTGGCTGAGTGTCATCCTCCACCCTGCTTTCAACCGGCCTGGTCAGTTTTATAGTCCCGTATGTGTATGGCGGCAACCGGGACTATTTTCTCTGTCGCTGAAATGCGATACACAACGTTTGGTGGCTACAACTATTTTGTGCTGAAAGGGAGCTTACTATTACTATTTATAAAGTCGCAGGTACCCGTATTATAAAAGCAATAAGGTACTCGAGGCAGTACTGTATCTACAATAATGTACAGTTCAAGGGTTTGCCTAACAACTCCCTTGAACAGTACATTATTGCACGATACAGTACTGCCTCGAGTACCTTATTGCTTAATTAAACATGCTAGCTGTATAATTTTATGCACTCGCTCCCCGCTAACTAGTCTGCTCTCAGAGCGTTATCTGCTCTGCTCTCCTGATGGTGAGCCGTATCAACGTTCGACTGTACAGCAGGAACAGGGACCACAAATACATTATTCACCGCTGACATTCTCATCAAAAGTCATTCCCCCCAAAATATCAAAGTTTACACAAAACATGTTTGGTAACTGTCAAGCTTGAAATGACAACTAACGGTCGCGCAATTTAAATCTACCTGTTATTTTAAGTGCGCACTGATATGGAACGCTCTAAATGTAAACAGGCTGTACAGTACTTTATGGCTGAATTAAGTACACCCCGTGACTCACTCTCAACCAATCAGAATGTTTGATTTGATCTACCCGTATTATAATGTATGCTATATTCTGCTACAATTTAGGTAACAGGGAATGGAGCTGGGTAAGATCATCCTGCCTGGAAAAGTAGGCATGCACTCATAAGTAATCACCCTTCCAGTTGTCCTGCCTGTAATCACAGAAATACAACAGACAAATGTGGAAATATGTCTTTCCCACATTTTTCTGCAGAACTGATCATATTTAAGACATGCCAAGTTACTGTGGGTGCCAACCAGACACCATAATCCTCCATCAAACAGACAGTCCAAGGGAGGATGTATTATTTCACCAAATATCTTGGTATGCTGCTACCATCTAGTGGACACACACATCCTATACACATCCATGGACATACCCAGGGCTGATTTGAGCATTTAGTGTTTTTAATTTGGTTTGCTTGTCACACACAAATTTGGGATTATACTCAGTGTAAAGTAGCTCTTCCCATACTCTACATTTATTAAACTACAGAGTGAACCTTGTATTTTACAACAAGGCAAGTAGATGTTTTACTGAAAGGTGAAACAGTCTCTATAATATCTGCAACCCAATATAGCTATCAAAGTCAATTGACATTCAAACAAACTAATAAACACAATATAATATGGCTGTTGTGCAAATTTCAATAAACATGGTAAACGGCTCATTACAAAATAATTCTCCAATGATATACAATTTAGGCCCTGCCCTTACTTCTACGTATGCCTGATGGGTGGCACGTAGGATTAAACAATACTGCAAGTGAATAAAAGGGCTTGCGGTGGGTCATTAAAGTGGTAAACAGGAGGAAAGTCATGTGGGCATTTATGGATATCAACCTGCTCTTGTTTGTGCACTTGTTGTTGTTGTATTCCTACTTTTCTTCATCTGTGCCCTCTTATCTTTATTCCACCTCCTGCCGGTTACAGGGGCAGTTTCATCTAAATGGGATGCACAAGGCTGGAGATGTAGTTCTGGGTGGTCTATTTGAGATCCACTTCTTTTCTGTCTTTCCTGACCTGTCTTTTACCTCAGAGCCCCAGCAGCCTACCTGCCACAGGTTAGTCTGTCAGGGAAACATTGAAAAGAAAGTGGGGGAGGTCAATCATAATAGTGCATGTATTGTATTTATGCCATTTTGGACACATCACTTTTTTCCATAGCCTTTTTAGTATTGTAATGAGTGTTGCTATTCAACTGGTTAAATTGTTTTAAAATATGTAATTGTGCAACATGTACATGTCAGCATAATTACTATATTATGTTTTTTTTTTTCAACTGTGGTATTTTTGTGTTAGTTTTGATGTTCTAGGATTCAGGCAGGCCCAGACCATGGCCTTTGCTATTGATGAGATCAACAGAAACACCAACCTGCTCCCTAATGTGACTTTGGGATACAGTCTTTATGATAACTGCGTCAAACTAGGAATTGGATTCCGTGCAGCATTGTCATTAGCCAGCGGTCGAGAAGAGCAGTTTATATTAGACGATACCTGTGTAGGAACCCCTCCGGTCATAGGAATTGTGGGTGATTCTTCCTCTACACGTTCTATTGCCATCTCCACTGTCCTTGGTTTGTACAGAGTACCTATGGTAAGGTTTCCGCCGTAATTTGTTTGGATAATTTTGATTTAGTTTCAAATTTAATGTCAATCGTACACATGAACTAAACCACCTTAAACGGTGAAAGGGCCGGTATGTTTTTAGGCTCTACAGTTTGTGTCTTTCACAGGTGAGTTATTTTGCCACATGTTCATGCCTGAGTGACCGGCAAAAGTTTCCATCCTTCTTTAGGACGATCCCAAGTGACGCTTTCCAGGTGAATAAAAAAGCATTAAAAAGAGCATTTGCACTTAAACATTCCTCAGAAAGAACCTCCCTGTAAGGCAATGAAAACAAGTATCTCTTTTGTGTCACATTCTTTGTGCCATTGATGAAGCGGTTTTGTCTGACAATGCTAACAATGCTAAAAATGCAAAAAATTAACATGGTCCATTGTGGAACCTGTTTATCAGGTTCCCCACTGAAAGAGTATTCCAGCATATGCACTAATCCCACCACTCTGCATTTACTTAGGTGCGTGCTATGATTCAGATTCTCAGGCACTTTGGATGGACTTGGACAGGTCTGCTGGTCAGTGATGATGATTATGGACTTCATGCTGCCAGTTCCTTCCAATCTGACTTGGCTCAATCTGGTGGAGGGTGTCTGGCCTACCTAGAGGTTTTACCCTGGGGCAATGACCCAGCAGAACTAAGGAGAATTGTGGATGTGATGAAGAAATCTACAGCTCGTGTGGTCATTGTGTTTGGACATGAGAGTCACATGATTAACCTCATGGAAGAGGTTGGGATTGAAGTAGTTAAATCATAACATAATATAATTATATTAATGTTTTATTTATCAAACTGAAAGATTTGAGTTGCAATAAAACATATTTAATGGAATAAATCACACGTATTATTGTGCAAGGTGTAGCAGGGTATTTATTAGACTGAAATCACTAACTGAGACAAATTACATTGACCTCCAGTTCTAATGACATGTATCACTTTGCTCGTAATACTGTGTAAAACACAGGATTTGACATATGCTTCAATCGTGTCATGACAGTATGAATTTACACATTTTTATATAATGCATTGCACAGGTAGTGAGGCAAAATGTGACAGGCCTGCAGTGGATGGCCAGTGAAGCCTGGATTGCAGCTACTGTGCTTCAGACCCCTCAACTCATGCCGTACATAGGTGGCACTCTGGGCATTGCCATCCGTCGAGGAGAAATACCAGGTTTCAAGGACTTCCTGTTAAAAATACGACCTGACCTACAACACAACAGCTATGGAAATAGCATGGTAAATGTAACCTTGCAATCTGATCCGGTATTTGTAATACAAATACATAATATTGTCATCATTAATGACACTCTTTTTTGAATACATTTCAGGTAAATCAGTTTTGGGAATACACATTTCAGTGTAGAGTTGCACCACCTCATGCAGGTTGGGTGGAAGCTGGAGGATCACTATGCACTGGGCAGGAAGATCTAGAGACTGTGGCGCCTGAGTTCTTGGACATTTCAAACCTTAGGCCAGAGTACAACGTGTACAAGGCTGTGTATGCCCTGGCGTACGCTCTTGATGACATGCTGCGCTGTGTGCCAGGGAGAGGGCCTTTCAGTGCGCATAGCTGTGGTACTTTGCAAAGACTGGAGCCATGGCAGGTGGGATATCAGTTTACACTCCACCTGTTTAGGTGACTAAATCCTGTGCTTTAGCAGTTCTTGTGGAGTAGCGTTAGGGTATAGAATTAAATACAAAGCTATGTGTTTACTAATCTTAAACAAATAGCTGAAAGGATTTCCCCTACCGCTGGGATAACAATATCAAGTCAGAGGCAACAACTTTTGTCACTGGGTATACGGTATTATCAGTTGTGTGACTTCTCTTTAAAGTAAATGCTATGTTTGAATTGTTAATTTCTTCAATACTAAGCACTGATGTGTTCACCGTGGTTATTTTTTATCTGTCCTTTTTTATTTTCCTCTATCCCTTATTTCGATATTTATAGCTTGTGCATTATTTAGAAATGGTCAATTTCACCACACCATTTGGTGATCAAGTGTCATTTGATGTGAATGGTGATGCCATACCAATATATGATGTCATGAACTGGCTGTGGCTCCCTGACGGAAGAACAAAGATTCAGAATGTGGGTCAGGTTAGAGAGTCAGCCAAAGGTGAAGAACTCACACTTGATGAAGACAAAATCTTCTGGAACTCTGAATCCAAAGAGGTAACTCCTGATTATTTAGACAACTATTTTGTGTCCGATGGATGACTATAGCATTGTAAAGTAGTATAGAAAAACATATATTTATATAGCCACCCAGGTCAGTGTGCAGTGAGAGCTGTCCTCCAGGAACCCGAATGGCCAGAAAGAAGGGGGAATCTGAGTGCTGTTTTGACTGTATCCCTTGTTCTGAAGGAAAGATCAGCAATAAGACAGGTTGGTATTCAGTTTTAAACATTGCAGTTTGGAGATACAATTTAAGCATGTACCTCAACACTTTCCTTGTCTTTTTAGACTCCCTGGAGTGCACCAATTGTCCAGAGGATTTCTGGTCCAGCCCCCAGCGTGACCACTGTGTTCCCAAGAAAACAGAGTTCCTCTCTTATCAAGAGCCTCTGGGTATTTGCTTGACCACCACCTCGTTGCTGGGCACATTCATCTGTACTGTAATCCTGGGGATCTTTATCTATTATCACAGCACCCCTATAGTACGCGCCAACAATTCAGAACTTAGTTTCCAGCTCTTGGTGTCACTTAAATCATGTTTCCTGTGTTCACTGCTGTTTATCGGCCGTCCCAGGCTGTGGACATGCCAACTGAGACATGCAGCATTTGGGATCAGCTTTGTGCTTTGTGTCTCATGTATTCTGGTAAAAACCATAGTGGTTCTGGCTGTGTTCAAGGCCTCTAAGCCAGGAGGAGGAGCCAGCCTGAAGTGGTTTGGTGCTGTGCAGCAGAGAGGAACAGTTCTGGTTCTGACTTCTATTCAGGCAGCAATCTGCACTGCTTGGATTGTCTCTGCCTCACCAGCTCCCCATAAAAACACTCAATACCACAATGACAAGATAGTTTACGAGTGTGTCGTTGGGTCCACCGTTGGTTTTGCAGTGTTACTAAGCTATATTGGCTTACTGGCTATCCTCAGCTTCTTGTTAGCATTTCTGGCAAGGAATCTTCCAGACAACTTCAATGAGGCCAAGCTCATCACTTTCAGCATGTTGATCTTCTGTGCTGTGTGGGTGGCCTTTGTCCCTGCTTATATCAACTCCCCAGGAAAATATGCAGATGCTGTGGAGGTATTTGCCATCCTGGCCTCCAGTTTTGGTCTCTTGTTGGCACTGTTTGGACCCAAATGTTATATAATCCTGCTGAGACCAGAGAAGAACACAAAGAAAGCAATAATGGGTCGGGGCTTCCAGTCATAAAACATGCACTGTAGTTTCCCAAGAAATAATTGATGTATTTTCTCTAAACAATACAAAAATACTAATAGCGATGTTTAGTTATTGTGAACGCAATAATAACTATTCTGGTGCACTTTGAAAATAAAGGCCAGATCTAAGAAGAACGTTGTGCTCTTGTAAACAATTGTTCTAGCAGAGGTGGAATGTTCCCAGAGAGGGTTATTTGGTTATTATTTATTTCACAAATAGTGTTATTTATTTCCTGACTTTTTTCTGTGAAGATCCCAGACAGGGGTATTTGGTTATTATTTATTTCATAAATAGTGTTATTATTTATTTCATAAATAGTGTTATTTATTTCCTGACTTTTTTTTCGGTGAAGATCCCAGAAAGGGTTATTAATATTTGGTTATGTGTGGCTTTCTGGAAAACAATAAATGTTTACATTTAGGCACCCCTGCGATCGTCGCACTTTTTCTGTTACAAACTGACCCCGGCCCCCATCAGAGAAGGGAAAAGTTATGTGGCCCTTACAGGAAAAAGTTTGGTCTATAACATCTGAAAATAAATACAATATTTAATTGAATGACCAGTCATATAGAAGCATTACAAAAATAAAATACATCTTTTTTTTCTTCTCGAGCATATCTTTTTATTTATATACTGTTGTTAACTTGCTGTTGCTCCACAGTGCCTGTTATATTGTTCTGATAACATTACTTTAAAATAAAAGCGCGCAATACACTAGTTTTTACTTCATTATTGAATTTGGTGCATAATGCGATTAATTGCAATTAATCACGATTAATCTCAGAAAAATAATGCGATTAATCAGTTAATTTTTTTCAACTTTGCTCAGCCCTAATATATATATATATATATATATATATATATATATATATATATATATGTATATATTGGTTCCTTGAGTACAGTATATATTGATGCTAATACTTTTTCTTCAGTAACATTTGGAATGCAGGACCTTTATTCTATAAAAACATAGTATTTTTACACTATACTCTAATTACTCATTTAATCGTAACATTGAGGCGATGACATAAGTAATGAGACTTATTTATGGGAAAATATGTCACATTCCTAAATCATTAGTACATCACTGTCACTTGCAGTGGCGGCTGGTGGATTTTTTTTGGGTAGGGCCAGCCAATCAATTTCAGCAAACATCCCAGTATGATTCAATGCAAAAAAAAGTATCACGCATTACTACTTTGCAGTTAAATATTTAACATTCATTCCAACACTTTGACATAATAAGGACATCGTATTAATACAATTCAATATATATATATATATATATATATATATATATATATATATATATATATATATATATTTAAGCAATAAGGTACTCGAGGCAGTACTGTATCGTGCAATAATGTACTGTTCAAGGGAGTTAAAGGCAAACCCTTTAACTGTACATTATTGTAGATACAGTACTGCCTCGAGTACCTTATTGCTTTTATAATACGGGTACCTGCAACTTTATAAATAGTAATAGTAAGCTGCCTTTCAGCACAAAATAGTTGTAGCCACCAAACGTTGTGTATCACATTTCAGCGACAGAAAATAGTCTCGTATGTGTATGGGACGCACATACGGGACTATAAAACTGACTGCCTGGTCAGTAAATTACTGACCAGGCCGGTTGAAAGCAGGGTGGAGGATGACACTCAGCCACCGATGTAAAGAAGTGCTCTCGCTGCTTCTGTCCGTCTTTTCTCCGTCATTTTTCTCCTCCATGATGTTTAGAGAACTTGCCTCGCGTCAGGAAATTACCGACGTAATTATCTCTCACTGGAAATTATCACGATTTTGTGATCAAACCCTTTTCATTCCTCATCTTTAGGTTAGGGAGGAAGTGACGTGTGTGTTGTCGTTCGTTATGCTAGTGTGGGGGATGCTAAGTGAGCTTGTTAGCTGTTCCGTTTGAGCTACTGTTAGCGAAGAGCCCCGTTGCAATACTGTGAACAATCAAGCAATAAACCTGCAAGTTAAGTCTCTTTGGTAGATTCAGTCGTTACTTCTGTATCCCACTGTGGATGGACAGGGAAAGATGGTTTGAATTGTTTTTAAGAACCAGAATCCTTTGTTTGGTTTCAGTCCCTTACAAATGGTAAGGCCGAGTTTTATTAAAGTTTATATCACATACAACAATTTCAATTCAATGAAACCATTTTAGTGTCACAAGAAACTAAGAGAATGGTTCAGTTCAGAGCTAGTGAATAAACACCTCTTCTCTCTTCTCTCCTCCTGCACAGATTGCCAGGCACCCCCCTCCTGATAGTAGAAGTTTTTTCCAGACTCTAAAGCTGGGAGCTCTGTCCCAACCCTTACAGATCCATGGAACAATCTGTAAATTCAGAATTCAGTACAACATTTTAAGATTTGAGTCTGCTTTTATTCTGTCGTTGGTCTTTTGACAGAGACTACAAAAAAGACCACAATTGACAATGACAGTTTTTCCGATTTATGTCAAAGGCATATTATAGATATGGCATTCATGCAATGTACAGATATGCGAAACACTAAAGGAACAATAGTTACTATATCCCAGCCAGCATGTCCATGTGGGGCCCATAAGGTTTAAATTTGGGCTGCAGATAAGGGTCCCAAGTGGGTTTGTCCGCAGTTTCCACGGTGGCCTCACCTGTGTTTGCCCATACTGGGTTTATTCACCGAAACCCATAATGTAGCCAATTTGGGTCCCACTTAAAGCCCAGTCAGATCCCTCTTAAAGTCGGTGAATAAACCGGTGAATAAACCCAGTATGGGCAAACACAGGTGAGGCCACCGTGGAAACTGCGGACAAACCCACTTGGGACCCTTATTTGCAACCCAAATTTAAACCTTATGGGCCCCACATGGACATGCTGGCTGGGATCATATGATATTTCCTATTTTTGGAAAAATCTAAAAGAAAATGTTATAGTTTCATGACACTAAACTTGAGGAATGATAAATGCATAGAAATTGAAAGGAAAGGGAAACGAAAAGGACCTGAAGAAGTCGTATTGGATTTATTAAAATGTGTGCATTGTTCCCTGTCATCGGGCCATCAAGTGTTTCTTAGTGTTTTTCTCAGGCCTCAGGAGAATGATGAAACATTTGGGGGCAAACATGCAGAGCAGTAAACCATAGCTAGAGGCCAGGATTGCAAAAATCTCCACAGCAACAGTGTATTTCCCAGGAGAGCTAATGTAAGCGGGGACAAAAGCTATCCAGACAGCACAGAATATCAGCATGCTGAAAGTGATCAGTTTGGCCTCGTTGAAGTTGTCAGGGAGTTTCCGAGCAAGAAAGGCCAGGAGGAGACTGGTGCAGGCCAGCAGACCAATGTAACCCAGAACCAGTGAGAAGCCCACCACAGAGGCCATGGCACACTCCAAGGTGACCTTTGACCCTTGGAAACCCAGATCACGTTGAGGCACAGGGGGGCTGAGGGACAGCCATGTCGCACAGATGATAATCTGGATGCAAATAAAATGTAATAAAATTGATGTCAAATATCGTATACTAAAGTTTATGCACATATTAATATAGATAAATAAAAAAGATATGCAGTACCTGTACACAAGTAAGAAAACAAACACTTCCTCTCTGTTGGCCTGGACCAAACCACTTAATCAAGGTTCCAGCACCAGGCCGAGCTGAGCGGAAAGCTGCCAGAACCACTATAGTTTTGACTTGGAGGCAGGAAACACAAAGTACAAAGCTGATCCCAAAAGCTGCCTGTTGGAATCGACAAGACCAGACTGATGGACGACCAATGAAGACCAGTGAGCACAGGAAGCACAGCTTCAGGGACAGGAGAAGCAGGAAGCTCAGTTCTGAATTGTTGGCTCGCACCTTGAGGGCAATCAGATTAACAGACAAAGATAAGAAATAAATGTGGAATTTCGAATGCATACTGTGTTATATTACTCAAGGTTCTTACCATAGGTGTTTGACGGTAACAGAGAAACACCACAAACACAGCTGTTGTCACCGCAGCACCAGATACAGCTGCTGTAGTCAGGGTGATGCCCAAGGTTTCATTAAAGGAAAGGAAGTCCAGCTGGCGAGGGATGCAGGCAGTTTGCTCAGCATTGGACCAAAGCTCATATGGACAACGATCACAGTGAAGGGAATCTGAGAGAGAGAAAAAGAGGAGTTGAGGAAAGTAAAACACAAAGAGGAAAATGGAGGGTATCTCATGGAGTAATTTCCTCACCAGTTTGATTGCTAATCTCCCCTTCAGCACATTGGATACAGTCAAAGCAGCAGAGAGGTTCTCCTTTCCTGTTGGCCTTTCGGGCACCTGGGGGACAGCTCTCCCTGCACACTGAAGTTGGTACCTAAACAACAAGTAAAACCATATTCTCAAGACATAATGCATAATCACATTTTGGTACCGGCCTCAATCAATATTGTTCTTTTTTTAACCACCTGATTGGATCCTGTACTCCACTGAATGGCTGATTCATTAAGGTGGAGGTCAAACCCGTCCACACGACCGACCAAAACAAGTTTGAGTGACCCTTCAGGGGTGTTTTGCCAGTTGACAAGGTCGTACTTTGCTGGAATGTCACCCCCTTGGAAATAAAACATTTCCCCTTGTGGTGTGGTGAAATTCAATTTGTTCAAGTGCTGCAACAACTGAAAATATAAATATATAATAAATACTCACATTGACACACTGACAGAGCATGTGCAAACTAATGTCTCTGACAAACCTATTTGGGGGATTAATATTATCATAATTTGATATGGAATTTTTGAAAGCAAAGTGTAGGTTTCCATGCTCAGGGAAATGCTGATCATCATGCTTACCTCTATGGGTTTGATGTCTTTTGGAGAAGAGCAGGTGGAGCTGTTGTTTCCGGGTGAGCTTTCTCTATTAGGACAGGACAAGAGGCTGTGAAGGGCGTGGGCTGCAGCATAAACAGCAAGGTAGACGTTATATGTCACCCTAAGATGGGAGATATCAGTGAAGTGATTCTGCACTCCCTCCAGGGACTCTGTCCCACTGCAGAGTGGCAGAGAAGCTTTCTGAGGAAATCCATTGGCAGGATATGATGTAGAAATATGTAATGGGGTTCCAGATTTGAAAGATGAGGAGGAATGTGAAAAAAGAGGTGAGGCCCCAGAACTGCACCCAAATTCTGCCTCCCAGAATTCTCTTAAGAACTCATCTTCAGGACGATGAATTGGGTGCAGCCTTCTGATATAATTTTCCAATCCAGGTATAGCTGAACTTCTAATGGCAACACCAAACACCCCTTTTGCTACTTTAGTTGAGACAACATTTTGGAGAAGATCACCACTGGTGCTCCAAGCCTCACTGGCCAGATATTGTCTGTCAGTCACCTAAAGATAGCGAGAAGACAAGATCACGATCAAATTCAGAATAACTTTTTAAAACTATATCTTCATCATGTAAAATTACTAATTTTTCAATTGCATTTACTATATTCAAAACATATATGTATTTAAATTGCTCACATTTATCTTGGCTAGTTGCAGGAACAGTTCCCTCACATCTGTGTACCAGGTAAAGATCAGAATCACTTTTGCAGTTGAGGCCTGAATTGTGAGGGCTGCTCGTCTGGCATCACTCACAATGTTTTCCCTTTGGAGAGTCTCTACAAATGCCAGACACACCCCGGCACCCTGAGTCTCCTCCTGAAAAACCTGACACATACAGTTGAAATGAGGAACATTATTAGATTTAAAGAAAGTATTGAAGTGTTGTGTAAGGCAAGGCAAGTTTATTTGTATAGCACATTTAAACAACAAGGAGATTCAAAGTGCTTCACATAATACCATTGAAAGCATCAAAACATAATGCAAAAGGAAACAAGATTTAAAAACAATTAAGAAGATTCATTAAAACATAAAAAAACTGTCAAAAAGCAAAAAATATAAAAAAGTTGCAGTGCAGTTTAAGAAATAAAATGCAGTAGTGCGATGGAGAAGTTGATAAAAATCCTTGAAACTGGTTCAATTAAAGGCAACAGCAAGCAGAAAAGTATTCAATCTGGATTTAAAGGAGCTGTGTAGATGTCTTGCATAAATGCCTTCTACAACAAATGGGAACACCTTTATTGCCACAAGGCCATAATCGTTGTTTGCTACAACTGCTCCGATCCAGGTCCAATTGAAGCGAATGGAAAGCTGGGCAAAAGCCCGCGCTTGGTAAATATCACTGGGCATGGTCCTGAAGAAGTTCGGAAATTGACGCCTGTTACTTAGACATGGGCAGCTCGACAGGTAGCTGATCTGAAATATCAGAAGAAAAAAGTTACATAAAAAAGAAGCAAGGGTGTTTGAAGTGATTTCCAGCCAGACTTATTGTCTTCATTCCCAAACGTTTTTGTTTTCCTACCCCAGAAGAAAACTTTTCACTGCAGTTTCGAGTAAAATTAGGTCCTCTCACAGAAAGAAAGAAAAAAGAGTGCCAATGATAATATATAGTGAATGCACCAGGTCCTTGAAATGAGGAAAAACAAGTTACAGTACAGTGTTTATTCTATATTCAAAATAAAACTCACTAAAGGTACAGAGAGTGGCCCCAAGGTTCTGGAGAGTATCTGCCCTGTTACGGATGAAGCACCACCAATGATCACGGGAACACGATGAGCACCTAAAGGCACCAACAAAAGATCAAATTAAGAGTTTGCTCAATGAAAAATAACGTTTACAGAACCAAAATGCATAATTGAAATGATGTTATGGACAGAATATAGATACACAACAAGCTACCTTTCCTTTCTATGATTCCTTCTCCAGCAGAATCTGGAGAGTCTGTTGATTTACAGCTGGCGTTGTCTCCTCCAACCAGTGACAGTGCTGTCTGGAGAGCCCATGGTGGTCGGCCACAGCTATCTAAGATATGGTACCCCAGCTTCACACCTGGTAGCAGCGTTGGACTGTGATTGATTTCCTCCACCGCAAACACCATAGCATATATGCACTGTAATGGAACATCTTCTAAACTGAGACCACAGAAGAGAAGAAATTAGAGAAATATCAACCAAAATGTTGAAGCCGCCAGTACTGTTCTGGATTTTGAAGTTTGTGTCGTATAAAAAAGGACCCAAGATGCAAAGATGCTAATTATAGTGCCGTCATTGCCATCATTGTCAAATAAATAATGCAGAGCAGAGTTTTACCCGGTGCAAGGTTTGTAGTGCGGCAGCTGAGTGAAGTCGTTGTCTATAGCTGGAGGTTGGTAGTGAAGATTAAAGAGCCCACCAATCACTACATCTCCATCCTGGAGCAGACCTTGGTTGTCAGGCGTAGCCCACCGAGAACAAGACACCGTCTCAACACACTGCAGTCCCACCCTGAGCCCCAGCTGCCTGCCCACAAGCCAGACAAGGAGCAGGGATGGAGCTGAGGAGGGCCACAGAGTGAAGAGGCAGGAGAACCAACACATGGATGCAGCTGTTCTGGACACTCAGAATAATTACAATATATTCAGTTAGGTTTCTCAGAGGCAGTACATTCAACATCTATAAACAGTTGTGCAGTGAAAAAGTAAAATCTCTCGCAACATAGTAGGAAAAAGTAATATGTTCTAGACTTCCACCGAGAGCAAAACAACCCTTTGAAGTTCAGTTGCGTTGCCAAATGACACAGTGTCCAAACTGTGACATACCCCCCTAGCCTGAACAGTAGAACCAAGTAAGTACTTATAATAGATGGAAAGCCTTTTGCAACCAAGTAAACAGGATGGCACACAATCCCAAATTACTCCTCTCAAGAGTGACAGTAAGACAACAACAGCATGATTGCAAATGATTAGTGTGTGTGTGTGTGTGTGTAGGAGGTGGAAGTGCAAAGCAGTGGTGTATAGTAACAAAGTAGAAATACTTCGTTACTGTACTTAAGTAGTTTTTTTGGATATCTGTACTGTACTTTACTATTTATATTTCTGTTGTCTTTTACTTTTACTTCACTACATTTGGCAAAGAAAACTGATACTTTTACTCCGATACATTTCCCCTGAAACCTTCGTTACTCGCTACAAAATCAAATCTATCTTTAGAAGAAAAAAAAACACATCCGGGACTGTGGTGGAACACAGACTCCACCAAGCAGGTTTGGAGAATCACAATATTATATGCATTTCCTCTACATCCTCTCGTCCAGCGGTCCACAACCTTTATGCTTCACGGACCGGTTACGTGAAGACAATATTATCACGGACCGGGTCCGACCTCGGGGAGACGGGAGACAACGACACCCGACGTGTGTTTGTTATGTCCAGTCTACTGCTAACTAAACCTTTAGTCCAGTCTACTGCTAACTAAACCTTTAGTCCAGTCTACTCCTAACTAAACATTTAGTCCAGTCTACTGCTAACTAAATCTTTAGTCCAGTCTACTGCTAACTAAATCTTTAGTCCAGTCTACTGCTAACTAAACCTTTAGTCCAGTCTACTGCTAACTAAATCTTTAGTCCAGTCTACTCCTAACTAAACCTTTAGTCCAGTCTACTGCTAACTAAACCTTTAGTCCAGTCTACTGCTAACTAAATCTTTAGTCCAGTCTACTGCTAACTAAACCTTTAGTCCAGTCTACTGCTAACTAAATCTTTAGTCCAGTCTACTCCTAACTAAACATTTAGTCCAGTCTACTGCTAACTAAACCTTTAGTCCAGTCTACTCCTAACTAAACCTTTAGTCCAGTCTACTGCTAACTAAACCTTTAGTCCAGTCTACTGCTAACTAAATCTTTAGTCCAGTCTACTCCTAACTAAACCTTTATTCCACTCTACTGCTAACTAAACCTTTAGTCCAGTCTACTGCTAACTAAACCTTTAGTCCAGTCTACTCCTAACTAAACCTTTAGTCCAGTCTACTGCTAACTAAATCTTTAGTCCAGTCTACTGCTAACTAAACCTTTAGTCCAGTCTACTCCTAACTAAACCTTTAGTCCAGTCTAATGCTAACTAAACCTTTAGTCCAGTCTACTGCTAACTAAACCTTTAGTCCAGTCTACACCTAACTAAACCTTTATTCCACTCTACTGCTAACTAAACCTTTAGTCCAGTCTACTGCTAACTAAACCTTTAGTCCAGTCTACTGCTTAACTTATACCCGCTGCACAAAGACAGGATGTTGAAATGGAAGCAGGTTTTCGTGCTTTTTTTGGCGATCTCAGGATACTTTGCCTTGGTTTTAATCCAGAACACCGACAGAGTTGAAACAGACTTAAGTTTCATTTTTAGGGTAACGTAACATCTTGACATGTGTCAAAGGTTCCGTCTGAGGTTACCACAGACGGATGTATCCGGTCATTTTTCACAATAAAACATCTTTCCGGCCTTGATTTTTTTAATTGAATTGAATTTTTTCATTCATTCTTTCTGTGCGGCCCAGAATGAGTATTTATAACCGCACTGTTACAACTCCTTCATAGTGTCATATTGCTTTTTGGAGAATTATGATGATAAGTTCATAGTAGATGCAAAAGTATACTTAGGTACAATATATTATGTTGAACATAATATATATGGATGGAGCACAGCCAACCCAGTTATTTGCAACACAACTCCTTGTCCTTGTCATGGTGGCCACAGCACTTAAAAGAATAAACTTAATCATTCTCAAAATTCAGGCCCTTTGCTTTTTTATTAACAGCATGTACTTGTACTTGTACTTTCAATCAGTGGTGTATAGTAACGAAGTAGAAATACTTCGTTACTGTACTTAAGTAGTTTTTGGGGATATATGTACTCTACTTTACTATTTATATTTCGGTTTACTTTTACTTTTACTTCACTACATTTTGCAAAGAAAAATGATACTTTTACTCCGATACATTTCCCCTGAAACCTTCGTTACTCGCTACAAAATCAAATCTATCTTTAGAAAAAAAAACACATCCGGGACTGTGGTGGAACACAGACTCCACCAAGCAGGTTTTGCGAATCACAATATTCTGCATTTTCCCTCTACATCCTCTAGTCCAGCGCTCCCAAACCATTATTGCGCCACGGACCGGTTACGTGAAGACAATATTGTCACGGACCGGGTCCGACCTCGGAAAGACGGGAGACAACGACACCCGACGTGTGTTCGTTATGTCCAGTCTACTCCTAACTAAACCTTTAGTCCAGTCTACTGCTTAACTTATAACGCGCTGCACAAAGACAGGATGTTGGAATGGAAGCAGGTTTTCATGCTTTTTTGGCGATCTCAGGATACTCTGCCTTGGTTTCCAGATCACCGACAGAGTTGTAACAGACTTACGTTTCATTTTCAGGGTAACGTAACATCTTGACATGTGTCAAGAGGTTCAGTCTGAGGTTACCACAGACGGATGTATCTGGTAATTTTTCACAATAAAACATCTTTCCGGCCTTGATTTTTTTAATTTAACTTACATTTTTCATTCATTCTTTCTGTTCCGGGCGGAATGAGCATACTTATAACCACACTGTTACAACTCCTTCATAGTGTCATATTGCTTTTTGGAGAATTATGATGATAAGTTCATAGTAGATGCAAAAGTATACTTAGGTACAATATATTATGTTGAACATAATATATATGGATGGATCACAGCCAACCCAGTTATTGTATCAACACAACTCCTGGTCCTTGGTCACGGTGGCCACAGCACTTAAAATAATAAACTTCATAATTCTCAAAACTCTGACCCATTGCTTTTTTATTAAAAGCATGTACTTGTACTTTTACTTTCAATACTTAAGTACATTTTATATCAGAAAAATACTTTTGATACTTAAGTACAGAAAATATCAGATACTTTAAGACTTTTACTCAAGTAGTATTTTAATAGGTGACTTTTACTTTTACTGGAGTAATTTTCCAGTAAGGTATCTTGACTTTTACTCAAGTACGGCTTGTGGGTACTTTATACAACACTGCTTTCAATACTTATTGACAATTATTACGAACAGCACGGCATGCAACGGCTGATAGTCTATGCATACAATCTGTGAGACGGGCAATGCTCGTGTGGTGATCAATGTCCGCGGCTCGAGAAGCTCTCGTAAATAAGTGATTCCTTGTCGGCAGAATCGATAGCGCTCGTACAGGAAGTCATCATGATGTGAGAACGGATCTTGGCGATCTGGAAGAACTCTCCCTATAAAACTAATATAACTAATATCGCTCCTTCATCAATGAGGAAGGGAGCTGCCTTTTTTGTCCGGTGGGAGTGGCCACCTTATCCAGTGAATTTCAGTTAGCCTGCGCGGGAGCAGGTTCAAATTTTTTGATGTGTTGCTATGGTGATTTTTTTAAACTTGCTTCGTGGAACCGAAAAGCCAGACCTGCGTCATCTTATCCTGAAAATTAGCCGGCTAACTCAGTAAGCCAGGTACGACAAATAGGGCCCAGATCTACTCATAAATGGCAATTCTGTCAATCATTGTGAAGTGCAATCTGATGCAACTCCTTCTCACTTTGATTCTCTGCTCAAAATAAACATGGATGGCACAACCTGGGATGCAAATAGTTGCATTACTACACACACAAAAACGAAACACAACCTTGAAATGTTTTTATGTATGTTTATTTCATTATTAATAGTTGTTAATATTGAAGTAATACAATAGGCCTATGTTTTCATTTTTGATTACATAAATAACAAATAATTGTTTGGTTTTTATTATAACACAAACTATTTAATTGTCTGTGTGAATACACCTGACAGTATTGGTCAATAACTAATAGTAGCCAGCAAAAAGGGGAAAAACTGAATCATTTCAGGATATGTCACATTTTAGGAAAATCTGGAAAAAAAACAACACCTGCTATATATACATAATATAAATGCACGTATACGTATGGACGTGTTATTAATTTCTCTGCTATCTGGCCATCAGATGTTTCCGAGTATTTTTCTCAGGCCTCAAAAGAATAATGAAACACTTTGGAGCGAAGATACAGAAAAGTAAACCATAGCTAGATGCGAGAATTGCAAAAATCTCCACAGCAACAGCATATTTTCCAGGAGAGCTAACATAAGCAGGAATAAAAGCTATCCAGACAGCACAGAATATCAGCATGCTGAAAGTGATCAGTTTGGCCTCGTTGAAGTTGTCAGGGAGTTTCCGAGCAAGAAAAGCCAGGAGGAGACTGGTGCAGGCCAGCAGACCAATGTAACCCAGAACCAGAGAGAAGCCCACCACAGAGGCCATGGCACACTCCAAGGACACCTTTAACCCCGGGACATCCAAGTCAACTTGAGGCACAGGGGGGCTGAACAGTAGCCAAATAATACAGATGAAAACCTTGATGAAAAAAAACATTGTACAATATCATGTTAATGGAAGCAAAAATGTTAACACTTTATAATAACTACATACTATTTCGTATTAGTAAAGCATCAGTAAAGACTTAATTCATAATGTATAAGGCATTGTTCCAACATGAACACTCAACACAAACTATTTAACTAATACTTAACTAACGACTAGTAAATACCTGAATTAATCATGAATTGCAGTGTTAAAACATCTTTATAAAGCACATGTTAACCATTAGTGCATCATCTATAAGTCCTTAATAATTGGTTTGCAATATATATTACTTAATTTACAAATGGGGAATACATCATTTATAAAATTTGAAATGCATACTAGTCAAGCTTATTAATCAAGAATAAAACTGTGTTTATGAATTGCCAATGAGTGTTCATGTTGGAATAATGGTTTATAAATTATGAATTAAGTGTTTACTCATGCTTTAGCATTAGCATTAGCTAAATAGTGTGCAGTTATTATAAAGTATATACAAAATATTGTAATAAGTATTCATTTTGTTGTTAAAAAGCTTTTCCGCATCTCTGACCTGTATAAAGGAAAAGAGGCAGACACTTCCTCTCTGTTGGCCTGGACCGAACCACTTAATCAAGGCTCCAGCACCAGGCTGAGCTGAGCGGAAAGCTGCCAGAACCACTATAGTTTTGACTTGGAGGCAGGAAACACAAAGTACAAAGCTGATCCCAAAAGCTGCCTGTTGGAATCGACAAGACCAGACTGATGGACGACCAATGAAGACCAGTGAGCACAGGAAGCACAGCTTCAGGGACAGGAGAAGCAGGAAGCTCAGTTCTGAATTGTTGGCTCGCACCTTAAAATAAGAATTGGGATTAATCTAAAAAGACAAGCACATTAACAACCCAAGATAGATTAATTCTGATTATTTCAAACACATATTATAATGTATAGTTATGCACAATTCTCTTTTGTCTGAGTAAATATACTACTATAGCGACACATTGTTAGTTTATTATTACAAACCGAAAATCTCTGGATTCTTACCATAGGTGTTTGACGGTAGTAAAGAAACACCCCAAACACAGCTGTTGTCACCGCAGCACCAGATACAGCTGCTGTAGTCAGGGTGATGCCCAAGGTTTCATTAAAGGAAAGGAAGTCCAGCTGGCGAGGGATGCAGGCAGTTTGCTCAGCATTGGACCAAAGCTCATATGGACAACGATCACAGTGAAGGGAATCTGAGAGAGAGAAAAAGAGGAGTTGAGGAAAGTAAAACACAAAGAGGAAAATGGAGGGTATCTCATGGAGTAATTTCCTCACCAGTTTGATTGCTAATCTCCCCTTCAGCACATTGGATACAGTCAAAGCAGCAGAGAGGTTCTCCTTTCCTGTTGGCCTTTCGGGCACCTGGGGGACAGCTCTCACTGCACACTGAAGTTGGCACCTAAACAACAAGTAAAACCATATTCTCAAGACATAATGCATAATCACATTTTGGTACCGGCCTCAATCAATATTGTTCTTTTTTAACCACCTGATTGGATCCTGTACTCCACTGAATGGCTGATTCATTAAGGTGGAGGTCAAACCCGTCCACACGACCGACCAAAACAAGTTTGAGTGACCCCTCAGGGGTGTTTTGCCAGTTGACAAGGTCGTACTTTGCTGGAATGTCACCCCCTTGGAAATAAAACATTTCCCCTTGTGGTGTGGTGAAATTCAATTTGTTCAAGTGCTGCAACAACTGAAAATATAAATATATAATAAATACTCACATTGACACACTGACAGAGCATGTGCAAACTAATGTCTCTGACAAACCTATTTGGGGGATTAATATTATCATAATTTGATATGGAATTTTTGAAAGCAAAGTGTAGGTTTCCATGCTCAGGGAAATGCTGATCATCATGCTTACCTCTATGGGTTTGATGTCTTTTGGAGAAGAGCAGGTGGAGCTGTTGTTTCCGGGTGAGCTTTCTCTATTAGGACAGGACAAGAGGCTGTGAAGGGCGTGGGCTGCAGCATGAACAGCAAGGTAGACGTTATATGTCACCCTAAGATGGGAGATATCAGTGAAGTGATTCTGCACTCCCTCCAGGGACTCTGTCCCACTGCAGAGTGGCAGAGAAGCTTTCTGAGGAAATCCATTGGCAGGATATGATGTAGAAATATGTAATGGGGTTCCAGATTTGAAAGATGAGGAGGAATGTGAAAAAAGAGGTGAGGCCCCAGAACTGCACCCAAATTCTGCCTCCCAGAATTCTCTTAAGAACTCATCTTCAGGACGATGAATTGGGTGCAGCCTTCTGATATAATTTTCCAATCCAGGTATAGCTGAACTTCTAATGGCAACACCAAACACCCCTTTTGCTACTTTAGTTGAGACAACATTTTGGAGAAGATCACCACTGGTGCTCCAAGCCTCACTGGCCAGATATTGTCTGTCAGTCACCTAAAGATAGCGAGAAGACAAGATCACGATCAAATTCAGAATGATTTTTTCAAACTATATCTTCATCATATAAAATTACAAATTTTTCAATTTCATTTACTATATTCAAAACATATATGTATTTAAATTGCTCACATTTATCTTGGCTAGTTGCAGGAACAGTTCCCTCGCATCTGTGTACCAGGTAAAGATCAGAATCACTTTTGCAGTCGAGGCCTGAATTGTGAGGGCTGCTCGTCTGGCATCACTCACAATGTTTTCCCTTTGGAGAGTCTCTACAAATGCCAGACACACCCCGGCACCCTGAGTCTCCTCCTGAAAAACCTGACATACAGTTGAAATGAGGAACATTATTAGATTTAAAGAAAGTATTGAAGTGTTGTGTAAGGCAAGGCAAGTTTATTTGTATAGCACATTTAAACAACAAGGAGATTCAAAGTGCTTCACATAATACCATTGAAAGCATCAAAACATAATGCAGAAGGAAACAAGATTTAAAAACAATTAAGAAGATTCATTAAAACATTAAAAAACAGTCAAAAAATAGAAAAAAAAAGTTGCAGTGCAGTTTAAGAAATAAAATGCAGTAGTGCGATGGAGAAGTTGATAAAAATCCTTGAAACTGGTTCAATTAAAGGCAACAGCAAGCAGAAAAGTCTTCAATCTGGATTTAAAGGAGCTGTGTAGATGTCTTGCATAAATGCCTTCTACAACAAATGGGAACACCTTTATTGCCACATGGCCATAATCGGTGTTTGCTACAACTGCTCCGATCCAGGTCCAATTGAAGCGAATGGAAAGCTGGGCAAAAGCCCGGGCTTGGTAAATATCACTGGGTATGGTCCTGAAGAAGTTCGGAAATTGACGCCTGTTACTTAGACATGGGCAGCTCGACAGGTAGCTGATCTGAAATATCAGAAGAAAAAAGTTACATAAAAAAGAAGCAAGTGTGTTTGAAGTGATTTCCAGCCAGACTTATTGTCTTCATTCCCAAACGTTTTTGTTTTCCTACCCCAGAAGAAAACTTAAAACTTAAAATTAGGTCCTCTCACAGAAAGAAAGAAAAAAGAGTGCCAATGATAATATATAGTGAATGCACCAGGTCCTTGAAATGAGGAAAAACAAGTTACAGTACAGTGTTTATTCTATATTCAAAATAAAACTCACTAAAGGTACAGAGAGTGGCCCCAAGGTTCTGGAGAGTATCTGCCCTGTTACGGATGAAGCACCACCAACGATCACGGGAACACGATGAGCACCTAAAGGCACCAACAAAAGATCAAATTAAGAGTTTGCTCCATGAAAAACAATGTTTACAGAACCAAAATGCATAATTTAAATGATGTTATGGACGGAATATAGATACATAACAAGCTACCTTTCCTTTCTATGATTCCTTCTTCAGCAGAATCTGGAGAGTCTGTTGAATTACAGCTGGCGTTGTCTCCTCCAACCAGTGACAGTGCTGTCTGGAGAGCCCATGGTGGTCGGCCACAGCTATCTAAGATATGGTACCCCAGCTTCACACCTGGTAGCAGCGTTGGACTGTGATTGATTTCCTCCACCGCAAACACCATAGCATATATGCACTGTAATGTAACATCTTCTAAACTGAGACCACAGAAGAGAAGAAATTAGAGAAATATCAACCAAAATGTTGAAGCCGCCAGTACTGTTCTGGATTTTGAAGTTTGTGTCGTATAAAAAAGGACCCAAGATGCAAAGATGCTAATTATAGTGCCATCATTGCCATCATTGTCAAATAAATAATGCAGAGCAGAGTTTTACCCGGTGCAAGGTTTGTAGTGCGGCAGCTGAGTGAAGTCGTTGTCTATAGCTGGAGGTTGGTAGTGAAGATCAAAGAGCCCACCAATCACTACATCTCCATCCTGGAGCAGACCTTGGTTGTCAGGCGTAGCCCACCGAGAACAAGACACCGTCTCAACACACTGCAGTCCCACCCTGAGCCCCAGCTGCCTGCCCACAAGCCAGACAAGGAGCAGGGATGGAGCTGAGGAGGGCCACAGAGTGAAGAGGCAGGAGAACCAACACATGGATGCAGCTGTTCTGGACACTCAGAATAATTACAATATATTCAGTTAGGTTTCTCAGAGGCAGTACATTCAACATCTATAAACAGTTGTGCAGTGAAAAAGTAAAATCTCTCACAACGTAGTAGGAAAAAGTAATATGTTCTAGACTTCCACCTAGAGCAAAACAACCCTTTGAAGTTCAGTTGCGTTGCCAAATGACACAGTGTCCAAACTGTGACATACCCCCCTAGCCTGAACAGTAGAACCAAGTAAGTACTTATAATAGATGGAAAGCCTTTTGCAACCAAGTAAACAGGATGGCACACAATCCCAAATTACTCCTCTCAAGAGTGACAGTAAGACAACAACAGCATGATTGCAAATGATTAGTGTGTGTGTGTGTGTGTGTGTGTGTGTGTGTGTGTGTGTGTGTGTGTGTGTGTGTGTGTGTGTGTGTGTGTGTGTGTGTGTGTGTGTGTGTGTGTAGGCGGTGGAAGTGCAAAGCAGTGGTGTATAGTAACAAAGTAGAAATACTTCGTTACTGTACTTAAGTAGTTTTTTTGGATATCTGTACTGTACTTTACTATTTATATTTCTGTTGTCTTTTACTTTTACTTCACTACATTTGGCAAAGAAAACTGATACTTTTACTCCGATACATTTCCCCTGAAACCTTCGTTACTCGCTACAAAATCAAATCTATCTTTAGAAGAAAAAAAAACACATCCGGGACTGTGGTGGAACACAGACTCCACCAAGCAGGTTTGGAGAATCACAATATTATATGCATTTCCTCTACATCCTCTCGTCCAGCGGTCCACAACCTTTATGCTTCACGGACCGGTTACGTGAAGACAATATTATCACGGACCGGGTCCGACCTCGGGGAGACGGGAGACAACGACACCCGACGTGTGTTCGTTATGTCCAGTCTACTGCTAACTAAACCTTTAGTCCAGTCTACTGTTTAACTTAAACCTTTAGTCCAGTCTACTGCTAACTAAACCTTTAGTCCAGTCTACTGCTAACTAAACCTTTAGTCCAGTCTACTCCTAACTAAACATTTAGTCCAGTCTACTGCTAACTAAACCTTTAGTCCAGTCTACTCCTAACTAAACATTTAGTCCAGTCTACTGCTAACTAAACCTTTAGTCCAGTCTACTGCTAACTAAATCTTTAGTCCAGTCTACTGCTAACTAAATCTTTAGTCCAGTCTACTGCTAACTAAACCTTTAGTCCAGTCTACTGCTAACTAAACCTTTAGTCCAGTCTACTGCTAACTAAATCTTTAGTCCAGTCTACTGCTAACTAAATCTTTAGTCCAGTCTACTGCTAACTAAACCTTTAGTCCAGTCTACTGCTAACTAAACCTTTAGTCCAGTCTACTGCTAACTAAACATTTAGTCCAGTCTACTGCTAACTAAATCTTTAGTCCAGTCTACTGCTAACTAAACCTTTAGTCCAGTCTACTGCTAACTAAATCTTTAGTCCAGTCTACTCCTAACTAAACATTTAGTCCAGTCTACTGCTAACTAAACCTTTAGTCCAGTCTACTCCTAACTAAACCTTTAGTCCAGTCTACTCCTAACTAAACCTTTAGTCTAGTCTACTGCTAACTAAACCTTTAGTCCAGTCTACTCCTAACTAAACATTTAGTCCAGTCTACTGCTAACTAAACCTTTAGTCCAGTCTACTCCTAACTAAACCTTTAGTCCAGTCTACTCCTAACTAAACCTTTAGTCCAGTCTACTCCTAACTAAACCTTTAGTCTAGTCTACTGCTAAGTAAACCTTTAGTCCAGTCTACTGCTAACTAAATCTTTAGTCCAGTCTACTCCTAACTAAACCTTTATTCCACTCTACTGCTAACTAAACCTTTAGTCCAGTCTACTGCTAACTAAACCTTTAGTCCAGTCTACTCCTAACTAAACCTTTAGTCCAGTCTACTGCTAACTAAATCTTTAGTCCAGTCTACTGCTAACTAAACCTTTAGTCCAGTCTACTCCTAACTAAACCTTTAGTCCAGTCTAATGCTAACTAAACCTTTAGTCCAGTCTACTGCTAACTAAACCTTTAGTCCAGTCTACTCCTAACTAAACCTTTATTCCACTCTACTGCTAACTAAACCTTTAGTCCAGTCTACTGCTAACTAAACCTTTAGTCCAGTCTACTGCTTAACTTATACCCGCTGCACAAAGACAGGATGTTGAAATGGAAGCAGGTTTTCGTGCTTTTTTTGGCGATCTCAGGATACTTTGCCTTGGTTTTAATCCAGAACACCGACAGAGTTGAAACAGACTTAAGTTTCATTTTTAGGGTAACGTAACATCTTGACATGTGTCAAAGGTTCCGTCTGAGGTTACCACAGACGGATGTATCCGGTCATTTTTCACAATAAAACATCTTTCCGGCCTTGATTTTTTTAATTTAACTTACATTTTTCATTCATTCTTTCTGTTCCGGGCGGAATGAGCATACTTATAACCACACTGTTACAACTCCTTCATAGTGTCATATTGCTTTTTGGAGAATTATGATGATAAGTTCATAGTAGATGCAAAAGTATACTTAGGTACAATATATTATGTTGAACATAATATATATGGATGGATCACAGCCAACCCAGTTATTGTATCAACACAACTCCTGGTCCTTGGTCACGGTGGCCACAGCACTTAAAATAATAAACTTCATAATTCTCAAAACTCTGACCCATTGCTTTTTTATTAAAAGCATGTACTTGTACTTTTACTTTCAATACTTAAGTACATTTTATATCAGAAAAATACTTTTGATACTTAAGTACAGAAAATATCAGATACTTTAAGACTTTTACTCAAGTAGTATTTTAATAGGTGACTTTTACTTTTACTGGAGTAATTTTCCAGTAAGGTATCTTGACTTTTACTCAAGTACGGCTTGTGGGTACTTTATACAACACTGCTTTCAATACTTATTGACAATTATTACGAACAGCACGGCATGCAACGGCTGATAGTCTATGCATACAATCTGTGAGACGGGCAATGCTCGTGTGGTGATCAATGTCCGCGGCTCGAGAAGCTCTCGTAAATAAGTGATTCCTTGTCGGCAGAATCGATAGCGCTCGTACAGGAAGTCATCATGATGTGAGAACGGATCTTGGCGATCTGGAAGAACTCTCCCTATAAAACTAATATAACTAATATCGCTCCTTCATCAATGAGGAAGGGAGCTGCCTTTTTTGTCCGGTGGGAGTGGCCACCTTATCCAGTGAATTTCAGTTAGCCTGCGCGGGAGCAGGTTCAAATTTTTTGATGTGTTGCTATGGTGATTTTTTTAAACTTGCTTCGTGGAACCGAAAAGCCAGACCTGCGTCATCTTATCCTGAAAATTAGCCGGCTAACTCAGTAAGCCAGGTACGACAAATAGGGCCCAGATCTACTCATAAATGGCAATTCTGTCAATCATTGTGAAGTGCAATCTGATGCAACTCCTTCTCACTTTGATTCTCTGCTCAAAATAAACATGGATGGCACAACCTGGGATGCAAATAGTTGCATTACTACACACACAAAAACGAAACACAACCTTGAAATGTTTTTATGTATGTTTATTTCATTATTAATAGTTGTTAATATTGAAGTAATACAATAGGCCTATGTTTTCATTTTTGATTACATAAATAACAAATAATTGTTTGGTTTTTATTATAACACAAACTATTTAATTGTCTGTGTGAATACACCTGACAGTATTGGTCAATAACTAATAGTAGCCAGCAAAAAGGGGAAAAACTGAATCATTTCAGGATATGTCACATTTTAGGAAAATCTGGAAAAAAAACAACACCTGCTATATATACATAATATAAATGCACGTATACGTATGGACGTGTTATTAATTTCTCTGCTATCTGGCCATCAGATGTTTCCGAGTATTTTTCTCAGGCCTCAAAAGAATAATGAAACACTTTGGAGCGAAGATACAGAAAAGTAAACCATAGCTAGATGCGAGAATTGCAAAAATCTCCACAGCAACAGCATATTTTCCAGGAGAGCTAACATAAGCAGGAATAAAAGCTATCCAGACAGCACAGAATATCAGCATGCTGAAAGTGATCAGTTTGGCCTCGTTGAAGTTGTCAGGGAGTTTCCGAGCAAGAAAAGCCAGGAGGAGACTGGTGCAGGCCAGCAGACCAATGTAACCCAGAACCAGAGAGAAGCCCACCACAGAGGCCATGGCACACTCCAAGGACACCTTTAACCCCGGGACATCCAAGTCAACTTGAGGCACAGGGGGGCTGAACAGTAGCCAAATAATACAGATGAAAACCTTGATGAAAAAAAACATTGTACAATATCATGTTAATGGAAGCAAAAATGTTAACACTTTATAATAACTACATACTATTTCGTATTAGTAAAGCATCAGTAAAGACTTAATTCATAATGTATAAGGCATTGTTCCAACATGAACACTCAACACAAACTATTTAACTAATACTTAACTAACGACTAGTAAATACCTGAATTAATCATGAATTGCAGTGTTAAAACATCTTTATAAAGCACATGTTAACCATTAGTGCATCATCTATAAGTCCTTAATAATTGGTTTGCAATATATATTACTTAATTTACAAATGGGGAATACATCATTTATAAAATTTGAAATGCATACTAGTCAAGCTTATTAATCAAGAATAAAACTGTGTTTATGAATTGCCAATGAGTGTTCATGTTGGAATAATGGTTTATAAATTATGAATTAAGTGTTTACTCATGCTTTAGCATTAGCATTAGCTAAATAGTGTGCAGTTATTATAAAGTATATACAAAATATTGTAATAAGTATTCATTTTGTTGTTAAAAAGCTTTTCCGCATCTCTGACCTGTATAAAGGAAAAGAGGCAGACACTTCCTCTCTGTTGGCCTGGACCGAACCACTTAATCAAGGCTCCAGCACCAGGCTGAGCTGAGCGGAAAGCTGCCAGAACCACTATAGTTTTGACTTGGAGGCAGGAAACACAAAGTACAAAGCTGATCCCAAAAGCTGCCTGTTGGAATCGACAAGACCAGACTGATGGACGACCAATGAAGACCAGTGAGCACAGGAAGCACAGCTTCAGGGACAGGAGAAGCAGGAAGCTCAGTTCTGAATTGTTGGCTCGCACCTTAAAATAAGAATTGGGATTAATCTAAAAAGACAAGCACATTAACAACCCAAGATAGATTAATTCTGATTATTTCAAACACATATTATAATGTATAGTTATGCACAATTCTCTTTTGTCTGAGTAAATATACTACTATAGCGACACATTGTTAGTTTATTATTACAAACCGAAAATCTCTGGATTCTTACCATAGGTGTTTGACGGTAGTAAAGAAACACCCCAAACACAGCTGTTGTCACCGCAGCACCAGATACAGCTGCTGTAGTCAGGGTGATGCCCAAGGTTTCATTAAAGGAAAGGAAGTCCAGCTGGCGAGGGATGCAGGCAGTTTGCTCAGCATTGGACCAAAGCTCATATGGACAACGATCACAGTGAAGGGAATCTGAGAGAGAGAAAAAGAGGAGTTGAGGAAAGTAAAACACAAAGAGGAAAATGGAGGGTATCTCATGGAGTAATTTCCTCACCAGTTTGATTGCTAATCTCCCCTTCAGCACATTGGATACAGTCAAAGCAGCAGAGAGGTTCTCCTTTCCTGTTGGCCTTTCGGGCACCTGGGGGACAGCTCTCACTGCACACTGAAGTTGGCACCTAAACAACAAGTAAAACCATATTCTCAAGACATAATGCATAATCACATTTTGGTACCGGCCTCAATCAATATTGTTCTTTTTTAACCACCTGATTGGATCCTGTACTCCACTGAATGGCTGATTCATTAAGGTGGAGGTCAAACCCGTCCACACGACCGACCAAAACAAGTTTGAGTGACCCCTCAGGGGTGTTTTGCCAGTTGACAAGGTCGTACTTTGCTGGAATGTCACCCCCTTGGAAATAAAACATTTCCCCTTGTGGTGTGGTGAAATTCAATTTGTTCAAGTGCTGCAACAACTGAAAATATAAATATATAATAAATACTCACATTGACACACTGACAGAGCATGTGCAAACTAATGTCTCTGACAAACCTATTTGGGGGATTAATATTATCATAATTTGATATGGAATTTTTGAAAGCAAAGTGTAGGTTTCCATGCTCAGGGAAATGCTGATCATCATGCTTACCTCTATGGGTTTGATGTCTTTTGGAGAAGAGCAGGTGGAGCTGTTGTTTCCGGGTGAGCTTTCTCTATTAGGACAGGACAAGAGGCTGTGAAGGGCGTGGGCTGCAGCATGAACAGCAAGGTAGACGTTATATGTCACCCTAAGATGGGAGATATCAGTGAAGTGATTCTGCACTCCCTCCAGGGACTCTGTCCCACTGCAGAGTGGCAGAGAAGCTTTCTGAGGAAATCCATTGGCAGGATATGATGTAGAAATATGTAATGGGGTTCCAGATTTGAAAGATGAGGAGGAATGTGAAAAAAGAGGTGAGGCCCCAGAACTGCACCCAAATTCTGCCTCCCAGAATTCTCTTAAGAACTCATCTTCAGGACGATGAATTGGGTGCAGCCTTCTGATATAATTTTCCAATCCAGGTATAGCTGAACTTCTAATGGCAACACCAAACACCCCTTTTGCTACTTTAGTTGAGACAACATTTTGGAGAAGATCACCACTGGTGCTCCAAGCCTCACTGGCCAGATATTGTCTGTCAGTCACCTAAAGATAGCGAGAAGACAAGATCACGATCAAATTCAGAATGATTTTTTCAAACTATATCTTCATCATATAAAATTACAAATTTTTCAATTTCATTTACTATATTCAAAACATATATGTATTTAAATTGCTCACATTTATCTTGGCTAGTTGCAGGAACAGTTCCCTCGCATCTGTGTACCAGGTAAAGATCAGAATCACTTTTGCAGTCGAGGCCTGAATTGTGAGGGCTGCTCGTCTGGCATCACTCACAATGTTTTCCCTTTGGAGAGTCTCTACAAATGCCAGACACACCCCGGCACCCTGAGTCTCCTCCTGAAAAACCTGACATACAGTTGAAATGAGGAACATTATTAGATTTAAAGAAAGTATTGAAGTGTTGTGTAAGGCAAGGCAAGTTTATTTGTATAGCACATTTAAACAACAAGGAGATTCAAAGTGCTTCACATAATACCATTGAAAGCATCAAAACATAATGCAGAAGGAAACAAGATTTAAAAACAATTAAGAAGATTCATTAAAACATTAAAAAACAGTCAAAAAACAAAAAATAGAAAAAAAAAGTTGCAGTGCAGTTTAAGAAATAAAATGCAGTAGTGCGATGGAGAAGTTGATAAAAATCCTTGAAACTGGTTCAATTAAAGGCAACAGCAAGCAGAAAAGTCTTCAATCTGGATTTAAAGGAGCTGTGTAGATGTCTTGCATAAATGCCTTCTACAACAAATGGGAACACCTTTATTGCCACATGGCCATAATCGGTGTTTGCTACAACTGCTCCGATCCAGGTCCAATTGAAGCGAATGGAAAGCTGGGCAAAAGCCCGGGCTTGGTAAATATCACTGGGTATGGTCCTGAAGAAGTTCGGAAATTGACGCCTGTTACTTAGACATGGGCAGCTCGACAGGTAGCTGATCTGAAATATCAGAAGAAAAAAGTTACATAAAAAAGAAGCAAGTGTGTTTGAAGTGATTTCCAGCCAGACTTATTGTCTTCATTCCCAAACGTTTTTGTTTTCCTACCCCAGAAGAAAACTTAAAACTTAAAATTAGGTCCTCTCACAGAAAGAAAGAAAAAAGAGTGCCAATGATAATATATAGTGAATGCACCAGGTCCTTGAAATGAGGAAAAACAAGTTACAGTACAGTGTTTATTCTATATTCAAAATAAAACTCACTAAAGGTACAGAGAGTGGCCCCAAGGTTCTGGAGAGTATCTGCCCTGTTACGGATGAAGCACCACCAACGATCACGGGAACACGATGAGCACCTAAAGGCACCAACAAAAGATCAAATTAAGAGTTTGCTCCATGAAAAACAATGTTTACAGAACCAAAATGCATAATTTAAATGATGTTATGGACGGAATATAGATACATAACAAGCTACCTTTCCTTTCTATGATTCCTTCTTCAGCAGAATCTGGAGAGTCTGTTGAATTACAGCTGGCGTTGTCTCCTCCAACCAGTGACAGTGCTGTCTGGAGAGCCCATGGTGGTCGGCCACAGCTATCTAAGATATGGTACCCCAGCTTCACACCTGGTAGCAGCGTTGGACTGTGATTGATTTCCTCCACCGCAAACACCATAGCATATATGCACTGTAATGTAACATCTTCTAAACTGAGACCACAGAAGAGAAGAAATTAGAGAAATATCAACCAAAATGTTGAAGCCGCCAGTACTGTTCTGGATTTTGAAGTTTGTGTCGTATAAAAAAGGACCCAAGATGCAAAGATGCTAATTATAGTGCCATCATTGCCATCATTGTCAAATAAATAATGCAGAGCAGAGTTTTACCCGGTGCAAGGTTTGTAGTGCGGCAGCTGAGTGAAGTCGTTGTCTATAGCTGGAGGTTGGTAGTGAAGATCAAAGAGCCCACCAATCACTACATCTCCATCCTGGAGCAGACCTTGGTTGTCAGGCGTAGCCCACCGAGAACAAGACACCGTCTCAACACACTGCAGTCCCACCCTGAGCCCCAGCTGCCTGCCCACAAGCCAGACAAGGAGCAGGGATGGAGCTGAGGAGGGCCACAGAGTGAAGAGGCAGGAGAACCAACACATGGATGCAGCTGTTCTGGACACTCAGAATAATTACAATATATTCAGTTAGGTTTCTCAGAGGCAGTACATTCAACATCTATAAACAGTTGTGCAGTGAAAAAGTAAAATCTCTCACAACGTAGTAGGAAAAAGTAATATGTTCTAGACTTCCACCTAGAGCAAAACAACCCTTTGAAGTTCAGTTGCGTTGCCAAATGACACAGTGTCCAAACTGTGACATACCCCCCTAGCCTGAACAGTAGAACCAAGTAAGTACTTATAATAGATGGAAAGCCTTTTGCAACCAAGTAAACAGGATGGCACACAATCCCAAATTACTCCTCTCAAGAGTGACAGTAAGACAACAACAGCATGATTGCAAATGATTAGTGTGTGTGTGTGTGTGTGTGTGTGTGTGTGTGTGTGTGTGTGTGTGTGTGTGTGTGTGTGTGTGTGTGTGTGTGTGTGTGTGTGTAGGCGGTGGAAGTGCAAAGCAGTGGTGTATAGTAACAAAGTAGAAATACTTCGTTACTGTACTTAAGTAGTTTTTTTGGATATCTGTACTGTACTTTACTATTTATATTTCTGTTGTCTTTTACTTTTACTTCACTACATTTGGCAAAGAAAACTGATACTTTTACTCCGATACATTTCCCCTGAAACCTTCGTTACTCGCTACAAAATCAAATCTATCTTTAGAAGAAAAAAAAACACATCCGGGACTGTGGTGGAACACAGACTCCACCAAGCAGGTTTGGAGAATCACAATATTATATGCATTTCCTCTACATCCTCTCGTCCAGCGGTCCACAACCTTTATGCTTCACGGACCGGTTACGTGAAGACAATATTATCACGGACCGGGTCCGACCTCGGGGAGACGGGAGACAACGACACCCGACGTGTGTTCGTTATGTCCAGTCTACTGCTAACTAAACCTTTAGTCCAGTCTACTGTTTAACTTAAACCTTTAGTCCAGTCTACTGCTAACTAAACCTTTAGTCCAGTCTACTGCTAACTAAACCTTTAGTCCAGTCTACTCCTAACTAAACATTTAGTCCAGTCTACTGCTAACTAAACCTTTAGTCCAGTCTACTCCTAACTAAACATTTAGTCCAGTCTACTGCTAACTAAACCTTTAGTCCAGTCTACTGCTAACTAAATCTTTAGTCCAGTCTACTGCTAACTAAATCTTTAGTCCAGTCTACTGCTAACTAAACCTTTAGTCCAGTCTACTGCTAACTAAACCTTTAGTCCAGTCTACTGCTAACTAAATCTTTAGTCCAGTCTACTGCTAACTAAATCTTTAGTCCAGTCTACTGCTAACTAAACCTTTAGTCCAGTCTACTGCTAACTAAACCTTTAGTCCAGTCTACTGCTAACTAAACATTTAGTCCAGTCTACTGCTAACTAAATCTTTAGTCCAGTCTACTGCTAACTAAACCTTTAGTCCAGTCTACTGCTAACTAAATCTTTAGTCCAGTCTACTCCTAACTAAACATTTAGTCCAGTCTACTGCTAACTAAACCTTTAGTCCAGTCTACTCCTAACTAAACCTTTAGTCCAGTCTACTCCTAACTAAACCTTTAGTCTAGTCTACTGCTAACTAAACCTTTAGTCCAGTCTACTCCTAACTAAACATTTAGTCCAGTCTACTGCTAACTAAACCTTTAGTCCAGTCTACTCCTAACTAAACCTTTAGTCCAGTCTACTCCTAACTAAACCTTTAGTCCAGTCTACTCCTAACTAAACCTTTAGTCTAGTCTACTGCTAAGTAAACCTTTAGTCCAGTCTACTGCTAACTAAATCTTTAGTCCAGTCTACTCCTAACTAAACCTTTATTCCACTCTACTGCTAACTAAACCTTTAGTCCAGTCTACTGCTAACTAAACCTTTAGTCCAGTCTACTCCTAACTAAACCTTTAGTCCAGTCTACTGCTAACTAAATCTTTAGTCCAGTCTACTGCTAACTAAACCTTTAGTCCAGTCTACTCCTAACTAAACCTTTAGTCCAGTCTAATGCTAACTAAACCTTTAGTCCAGTCTACTGCTAACTAAACCTTTAGTCCAGTCTACTCCTAACTAAACCTTTATTCCACTCTACTGCTAACTAAACCTTTAGTCCAGTCTACTGCTAACTAAACCTTTAGTCCAGTCTACTGCTTAACTTATACCCGCTGCACAAAGACAGGATGTTGAAATGGAAGCAGGTTTTCGTGCTTTTTTTGGCGATCTCAGGATACTTTGCCTTGGTTTTAATCCAGAACACCGACAGAGTTGAAACAGACTTAAGTTTCATTTTTAGGGTAACGTAACATCTTGACATGTGTCAAAGGTTCCGTCTGAGGTTACCACAGACGGATGTATCCGGTCATTTTTCACAATAAAACATCTTTCCGGCCTTGATTTTTTTAATTGAATTGAATTTTTTCATTCATTCTTTCTGTGCGGCCCAGAATGAGTATTTATAACCGCACTGTTACAACTCCTTCATAGTGTCATATTGCTTTTTGGAGAATTATGATGATAAGTTCATAGTAGATGCAAAAGTATACTTAGGTACAATATATTATGTTGAACATAATATATATGGATGGAGCACAGCCAACCCAGTTATTTGCAACACAACTCCTTGTCCTTGTCATGGTGGCCACAGCACTTAAAAGAATAAACTTAATCATTCTCAAAATTCAGGCCCTTTGCTTTTTTATTAACAGCATGTACTTGTACTTGTACTTTCAATACTTATTGACAATTATTACGAACAGCACGGCATGCAACGGCTGATAGTCTATGCATACAATCTGTGAGACGGGCAATGCTCGTGTGGTGATCAGTGTACGGCTCGAGAAGCTCTCGTAAATAAGTGATTCCTTGTCGGCAGAATCAATTGCGCTCGTACAGGAAGTCATCATGATGTGAGAACGGATCTTGGCGATCTGGAAGAACTCTCCCTATAAAACTAATATAACTAATATCGCTCCTTCATCAATGAGGAAGGGAGCTGCCTTTTTTGTCCGGTGGGAGTGGCCACCTTATCCAGTGAATTTCAGTTAGCCTGCGCGGGAGCAGGTTCAAATTTTTTGATGTGTTGCTATGGTGATTTTTTTAAACTTGCTTCGTGGAACCGAAAAGCCAGACCTGCGTCATCTGATCCTGAAAATTAGCCGGCTAACTCAGTAAGCCAGGTACGACAAATAGGGCCCAGATCTACTCATAAATGGCAATTCTGTCAATCATTGTGAAGTGCAATCTGATGCAACTCCTTCTCACTTTGATTCTCTGCTCAAAATAAACATGGATGGCACAACCTGTGATGCAAATAGTTGCATTACTACACACACAAAAACGAAACACAACCTTGAAATGTTTTTATGTATGTTTATTTCATTATTAATAGTTGTTAATATTGAAATAATACAATAGGCCTATGTTTTCATTTTTGATTACATAAATGACAAATAATTGTTTGGTTTTTATTATAACACAAACTATTTAATTGTCTGTGTGAATACACCTGACAGTATTGGTCAATAACTAATAGTAGCCAGCAAAAAGGGGAAAAACTGAATCATTTCAGGATATGTCACATTTTAGGAAAATCTGGAAAAAAAACAACACCTGCTATATATACATAATATAAATGCACGTATACGTATGGACGTGTTATTAATTTCTCTGCTATCTGGCCATCAGATGTTTCCGAGTATTTTTCTCAGGCCTCAAAAGAATAATGAAACACTTTGGAGCGAAGATACAGAAAAGTAAACCATAGCTAGATGCGAGAATTGCAAAAATCTCCACAGCAACAGCATATTTTCCAGGAGAGCTAACATAAGCAGGAATAAAAGCTATCCAGACAGCACAGAATATCAGCATGCTGAAAGTGATCAGTTTGGCCTCGTTGAAGTTGTCAGGGAGTTTCCGAGCAAGAAAAGCCAGGAGGAGACTGGTGCAGGCCAGCAGACCAATGTAACCCAGAACCAGAGAGAAGCCCACCACAGAGGCCATGGCACACTCCAAGGACACCTTTAACCCCGGGACATCCAAGTCAACTTGAGGCACAGGGGGGCTGAACAGTAGCCAAATAATACAGATGAAAACCTTGATGAAAAAAAACATTGTACAATATCATGTTAATGGAAGCAAAATATGTTAACACTTTATAATAACTACATACTATTTCGTATTAGTAAAGCATCAGTAAAGACTTAATTCATAATGTATAAGGCATTGTTCCAACATGAACACTCAACACAAACTATTTAACTAATACTTAACTAACGACTAGTAAATACCTGAATTAATCATGAATTGCAGTGTTAAAACATCTTTATAAAGCACATGTTAACCATTAGTGCATCATCTATAAGTCCTTAATAATTGGTTTGCAATATATATTACTTAATTTACAAATGGGGAATACATCATTTATAAAATTTGAAATGCATACTAGTCAAGCTTATTAATCAAGAATAAAACTGTGTTTATGAATTGCCAATGAGTGTTCATGTTGGAATAATGGTTTATAAATTATGAATTAAGTGTTTACTCATGCTTTAGCATTAGCATTAGCTAAATAGTGTGCAGTTATTATAAAGTATATACAAAATATTGTAATAAGTATTCATTTTGTTGTTAAAAAGCTTTTCCGCATCTCTGACCTGTATAAAGGAAAAGAGGCAGACACTTCCTCTCTGTTGGCCTGGACCGAACCACTTAATCAAGGCTCCAGCACCAGGCTGAGCTGAGCGGAAAGCTGCCAGAACCACTATAGTTTTGACTTGGAGGCAGGAAACACAAAGTACAAAGCTGATCCCAAAAGCTGCCTGTTGGAATCGACAAGACCAGACTGATGGACGACCAATGAAGACCAGTGAGCACAGGAAGCACAGCTTCAGGGACAGGAGAAGCAGGAAGCTCAGTTCTGAATTGTTGGCTCGCACCTTAAAATAAGAATTGGGATTAATCTAAAAAGACAAGCACATTAACAACCCAAGATAGATTAATTCTGATTATTTCAAACACATATTATAATGTATAGTTATGCACAATTCTCTTTTGTCTGAATAAATATACTACTATAGCGACACATTGTTAGGTTATTATTACAAACCGAAAATCTCTGGATTCTTACCATAGGTGTTTGACGGTAGTAAAGAAACACCACAAACACAGCTGTTGTCACCGCAGCACCAGATACAGCTGCTGTAGTCAGGGTGATGCCCAAGGTTTCATTAAAGGAAAGGAAGTCCAGCTGGCGAGGGATGCAGGCAGTTTGCTCAGCATTGGACCAAAGCTCATATGGACAACGATCACAGTGAAGGGAATCTGAGAGAGAGAAAAAGAGGAGTTGAGGAAAGTAAAACACAAAGAGGAAAATGGAGGGTATCTCATGGAGTAATTTCCTCACCAGTTTGATTGCTAATCTCCCCTTCAGCACATTGGATACAGTCAAAGCAGCAGAGAGGTTCTCCTTTCCTGTTGGCCTTTCGGGCACCTGGGGGACAGCTCTCACTGCACACTGAAGTTGGCACCTAAACAACAAGTAAAACCATATTCTCAAGACATAATGCATAATCACATTTTGGTACCGGCCTCAATCAATATTGTTCTTTTTTAACCACCTGATTGGATCCTGTACTCCACTGAATGGCTGATTCATTAAGGTGGAGGTCAAACCCGTCCACACGACCGACCAAAACAAGTTTGAGTGACCCCTCAGGGGTGTTTTGCCAGTTGACAAGGTCGTACTTTGCTGAAGTGTCACCCCCTCGGAAATAAAACATTTCACCCTGTGGTGTGGTGAAATTCACATTGTTCAAGTGCTGTAACAGCTGAAAGTAACAAAGTTGTAATAAATATGTTTTTAATCAAAAAGAAGATTACGCAGCTGCATTTGTCACATACAAAATGCAGTGGTACTGTTAATGTTGATGTCCATGTTGAAGTAGACATAATTGTTTACCTCTATGGGTTTGATGTATTTTGGAGTGGAACAGCTGAAGCTGTTGTTTCCGGGTGAGCTTTCTCTATTAGGACAGGACAAGAGGCTGTGAAGGGCGTGGGCTGCAGCGTAAACAGCAAGGTAGACATTATATGTCACCCTAAGATGGGAGATATCAGTGAAGTGATTCTGCACTCCCTCCAGGGATTCTGTCCCACTGCAGAGTGGCAGAGACTCCTTTTGAAGCAACATGTCTTCTTGAGGTGGCCGTGAAGATGTATTGTTAGAGAGTGGTGTGGCCCTAGGACTACAGCCAAACATCTTTTTCCAGAATTCTCTTAAGAATTCATCATCAGGACGACCAGATGGGTTCAAACTTCTGAGATAATTTTCAAATCCAGGTATAGCTGAACTTCTAATGGCCACACCCAGAACACCACTTGCCACTTTAGAAGTGACAGGATCTTGCAGTAGATCACCACTGGTGCTCCAAGCCTCACTGGCAAGAAACTGTCTGTCAGTCACCTAAAAATAGCGACAGTCAAAGATCATAATACAAAGATATTGTGTTTTCTCAGATAACATCAACCATCAGATAACATCAATTCAGGTGTATTTCAATTGCTCACATTTATCTTGACTAGTTGCAGGAACAGTTCCCTCACATCTGTGTACCAGGTAAAGATCAGAATCACTTTTGCAGTCGAGGCCTGAATTGTGAGCGCTGCTCGTCTGGCATCACTCACAATGTTTTCCCTTTGGAGAGTCTCTACAAATGCCAGACACACCCCGGCACCCTGAGTCTCCTCCTGAAAAACCTGACACATACAGTTGAAAAAAGCAAAAAGATTAGATTAATAGAAAGTATTGAACTGTTGTGTAGATGTCTTGCATAAATGCCTTCTACAACAAATGGAAACACCTTTATTGCCACAAGGCCATAATCGTTGTTTGCTACAACTGCTCCGATCCAGGTCCAATTGAAGCGAATGGAAAGCTGGGCAATAGCCCGGGCTTGGTAAATATCACTGGCCATTGTCCTGAAGAAGTTCGGAAATTGAAGTCTGTCACTCAGACAGGGGCAGCTAGCTGTGTAGCTCATCTAAAGTAAATCACAAAAACACATACATAGATATTCTAAAATCACATAGTAATTCTGAAATCGCATACACATAAAGATTATTATCATTTTCATTTTCACCAGGGGTTTTCTTTTTCTTAACTTTTCTTTCTTAATGAAAATGCTTTTACTGCAGTTCACAGTAAATAGGTTCCTTTTTGCTGTGAAGATAGCAAAATTAAAGTGAGCAAAACATGTTATGCACCAAAGCCAATATAATAAATAAAATCAATAGAAATAAACAACCCAAAAAGTTCTGTTCAATTACAAAATTTTGAGATTTACGCATAACTCACTAAAGGTACAGCGAGTGGCCCCAGGATTCTGGAGAGTATCTGAGCTGTTTTAGATGAGGAGCCACCGATAATCAAAGAAACAGTCTGCTCACCTAAAGACATTAAAAGATATAATGAAATAAAGTCATTTGTTAAGCTTTGGTATCGTTTCAGGCACAACATTGTGGTATTTATGCTTTCATCATTTTATTCGCTTGTTGTTAATATAGAAGGATCTACATCAGTTCCATGTGAAGCTTAATGAAGTACCTCTCCTTTCTCTGATTCTTTCTCCAGCAGAATAGTCTGGCAGGGCTGTTGAATTACAACTGGCACTGTCTCCTCCAACCAGTGACAGAGCTGCCTGCATAGCCCAAGGGGGTAGGCCACAGCTATCACGTATATGGTAGCCAAGCTTCACACCTGGCAGCAAAGTTGCACTATGATTGATTTCTTCCACCGCAAACACCATAGCATATATGTATTGTAAGGGAAGATTTTCCAAACTGAGACCAGAGAACAGAAGAAATGAGATATATATCAATTAGAATACAGAAGTGACTGAAAATCTGGATTGACATGTAATCACTTTGTAACACTCGTTGTATAAACGAGTATAACCACATGCTTTAACAAGAAAACATGTGAATCTGAAGAAACAACCAGTAACTAACTGCCAATGGAATAGAAAAGACACAGCCAATAATGCTTCTTGTGTTTGTCAAACAAACGCATCTACAGTTTTCACAGTAAATAGTACAGTTTTACCCTGTGCAGGGTTTGTAGTAGGGCAGCTGAGTGAAGTCATTGTCTACAGCTGGAGGCTTTAAATAAAGACTAAAGAGCCCACCAATCACTACATCTCCTTCCTGGAACAGACCCTCATCGCTCGGTCTACCCCACCGGGAACAAGTCGCTGTCTGAACCACCTGCAATCCCACCCTGAGCCCCAGCTGTCTGCCCACCAGGCCCACAAGGAGCAGGGATGAGCACAGCCTAAGAGTGAAGAACCAGGATAACGAAGACATGGACGAAGATGTTCTGGGCACTATAAATATGTGCAATATACTCAGTTAGATACTATAGCTTGTCATTGGCAAAACAGATAAATAAGAGGTCAAATAAATAAACTGTCAACAGTTCCTGAAATTAAAAAGTAGAATTTGTTTAAATCCCCCTAACAGCATCCATAAGTCATCCACCTGCACTGACAACTGACAAGCTATATGACACACACACACACACACACACACACACACCCTCCTACTCTGCACAACATAGATGTTGTTATGTGTATTTATACTGGAACAAGAGTATGTACCTGCAGGGCAGTGGCCATAGATATCCCAACAGAGTTGCATTTTCATCTTTAACATTTAGTTGATACATTAATCCACGGTGACTGAAATACACAGCCACACCTCTCACACCATGGCCCTGCCGAACCACATTGTTGTTTTTTCAGTAAAGTTTCATTATGAAGACCTCTTGAGAAAGTGTTTTTTAAAAGAATGGATCACACATATTGTGAAGGAAAGTCAATATGTGGTGGATGCAAATATTAGTTGTACTTACCTCTTGTGGTATCTAGTAACTTTCATAATAGTCATAACTTAGTTTTCAAGGTTTGTAGATATTAACTCAAGAGCAACATCTCTTTGCAGATAGTCTCTGAGACCTCACTATGGACTATTTCCAGAGGGACATTTATGTTTTTGTAGAAACTAGATACAATAATGGGCAGCAACTTCTGTGTGGAGTTTGCGTTTAAATATTCTCCCTGTGTCAGTGTGGGTTTTCTGCAGGTTCATCGGTTTCCTCAAACAGTCCAAAGGCATGCCACTCAGATCAAATGAGGACTTTAAATGGTGTCAGCCCTATGATGTCCTGGCGACCTGTCCAGGGTGTACCCTGCCTTTGCCCAATGTCAGCTTGGAACGGCCTGTGTTTCAGGTGGAATACATTATTTGTAACAATGGTCTTTGCAACTAAAAGTTAACCAATGCCACACAAAATTCATGAAGACGTGAAGACCTTCATGTCAACATTTGCTCTGGTGTCTCCTTTCTGGCTCACAACTGTTATGCGTTCATGTGTGGTTCAAGATGGCTGCTTTTTCCAAGATGGCTGCTGCTGTGCTTCTGTGATCTTGTGGTTGGCAATTCTATCCAACATTAATCTGAGGAATCCTACCTAGAACTAAAATCCCAGTACTAGACTGAACTAAGAAGTCTACAAACAACCTTTTACAGCAAAACTGTGGACATGTATTGCTGTCTTATGGAGGTTTCTGGCTTCATCCTACTGAGCCTTGAAGCCTAAGGACCGCGCCATGATTCAAACATTTGAAGGGCTCCGGCATCTTTATCAACGAGGACTTCCCTGAATCCACCCGCCAAAGAAAAAAATAACTACTCCCAACTATGAAGGCAGCTTGAGAGACATTGCATATTTGAGATACGACAAACATATTGTCCATCCACCTACTCAAAACCCACATCAACAAAGAAATGTTCAGTCTGGCTCCTTAGTCTCCAGCATTAGGAATGTATTAAGTATTTTTTATTTATTTATTTAATCTGTATACATGATTCTTTACATACACTATGGTCAACAACACATCTGATCTGGATTGCCAGACCTTTACACCTTTTGATCCCTTTACCAGTGACTCTTATAATGTTGATGTTAAACCAAATTTACATTTTCCTTTATCAATTGATGTATTTTTTTTATCAATTGATGTATCTAACTTGACTTATGTGTTTCTCCGCCACGGAATACATTCTCTACTTTAAGAAGTCTTCCTAGCAATTATGACACATTAATTCATTATTTATCTTTACTGAAGCATGATTTTTTTAGTCATTGTCAGAAACATGGCTTACTGGGGACTCACAAGACATCTTTAAAATACCAAAATACAACTCAGTTCACCATGTAAGAGGGGATAGATCTGGAGGTGGAGTATCTCTGTTTATTCATAGTGACTATGATTTAAAAATCAGGGATGATCTCACTTTGAAGTCAGAGAGGGATGAGGTGGAATCAGTTTTTTTAGAGCTCTCTGGTGTCTCTGGTGGAAAGAATGTTATTGTTGGTGCTATTTATCGCCCACCTGACTCTGTCATCAAAGTTTTCAATGACAGTCTTGGCTGTTCTCTTGACCTGATAGACAATGAGGATAAACTTTGTTACCTTTCAGGCAATTTCAACATAAACCTTTAAAAAAATCGACTACATACTCCTACTGGGGATTTTCTTAATATGCTTCACTCTAGTTACTTTTCCCCTCTTATTCATGAAGCAACACGAGTTACAGGAAATTCAGTGACTTTGATTGATAACGTCTTAACCAATTCTTTGAGTGAAGGAACCAAATCTGGAGTCTTGTATTCCAACTTCTCTGATTATTTTCCAGTACTCTGTAATCGAGATTAAGAGAGCTAAACATACTAAGAAAATGATGCACCAAATCAAATATTTCTAAATTTAAAGATATTCTTACCAGTCGCCAACAGAAGACAGTTTGTTTGTGTTAAAGGTTGTTATTCAAACAAAGCAAGACTACTATGTGGGGTTCCACAGGGGTCCATTCTATTAATGATTTGTCCAATGTGTCAAAAAGCCTTTTTTCCGATAATGTTTGCAGATGACACAACCCTAGTTCTCTCTCATTCAAATTCAAATTCACTGATTATGGAAGTGAATGCTAGTTTACCTGCCTATGCTAAATGGTTCAAATTAAATACGCTATCTTTGAATATCAAAAAATCTAATTTTATTATTCTCAGTGGCAAAACAATCTTACTCGAAGGATTTAACTAAAATTCAAATTGAATCTCTTGAGATGCCTCCAGTGTCATCTACTATATGTCTAGGAATTATTATTGATGAAAGTTTAAGTTAGAGTAAACATATTGACTGTGTTAGTAGAAAAATAAACAAATCTATTGGAATCATAAGGAGGGTTTCACATCTTGTTTGGGCAAGTACTTTTCCTACTTCTATGCAAAAAATGTTGGTCCTCCAGAAACGTTTTGTTAGGATTGAAACACGATCAGAGTAAGACATCTCAGTTGCTCCTTTATTTCAGAAACGGCAGATTCTTACTATCTATGATCATTAATACTTTTCTAACTTGCGTTTTCATGTATAAGATACTTTTAGGTGAAGGAAATATTCCTGATCATTTCAAGACCTACTTCAAAGTCAATTCACAGATTCGGAGTCCGGCCGTTCACACCGGACGTGACTCTCAAAAATGTGTCGCTAGCAAAACCATTGTTTCCCTAGTACGGCGCGCCTTTCAGGCACGCCTTTTAAATGCAGCGCGGCGTGTTTTTCTAGCGTTTTTTCGGCGCGCCTAAAAGTTGAAATATTCTCAACTTTTAAGCGCGAGGCGCGGAGTCGCACAACTCATCAATGTCACACTCGGTATACACGGTTGCGCACGCAGGACCGCTCCACAGGCGCTCGGGCTGTTTTGTCCTGCGCGTTTTTGCCAAGGCGTTTTTGCCAAGGCGTTTTTGCCAAGGCGTTTTTGCCAAGGCGTTTTTGCCAAGGCGTTTTTGCCAAGGCGTTTTAGAGGCGACTGCGCTTTTAAAAGTCGCGTCTGGTATGAACGGGCCCTTACTTAACTCGTCAATCTTCACATCTTCATCCTCCTAAATTACTGACTAGCAGAGGTCAATTTTCTATTAGATTTAGGGAAACTAAATTATGGAATTACTTTTCCCACCTAACAAAAAAATTTCCCTCCTATACAATGTTTCAAAAATTGCCTAAAAGAAAGTCTAATTGCGGTTTTGCAAGATATTTGTATATATTAGTGTTCATGTTTTTCTTGTTTTAGCTGTTATATCTACATTTATAGTTGTTTCACTCATGGAAATTTGTAGTATTAACATTGCAGGGGTATAATCCAACATCCCTAAACAAACACAAGCCATGCTTACTTTCACATGCACACACACACTCGACACAATTACATCATTTGTTTTCTTTTTTTCTTTCTTTCTTTTACTTTTGTTGTCTGTCTTATGCATATTTCATTTCAAGTTTGTAATTTTGTAAAATTATAATGTATAGGTGGTGCCTTCAAGCCCAGTTGGCTTTTTGCCTCTTCATGCACTGTGATATTCATTATCTCTGTGATGTTGGTTTATTTATTAATTTTATTTCATTGTTTGAATTGTGTAAAAATAAATAAATATTATAATTAAGGCAGTAAATGACTCAACAGAAAAAGAAAGAAAAAGAAAAACAATGGTTTTCATGATCTGAGTTTACTTTGCTCAGGCTCATCACTAGGACATCCCTCCTTCAGAGAGCAAAAGGTAATCTTGTCTCAGAGGACTAAGTTGCATCACAATTAATTCTAGAGAGTTAATGAGTTAGTGAGGATGAGACGCAGGTGTGCAATCACTCACCTCCATCATTCATCAACACTTACATCCTATTACACACTGAGAGAGGAGGCCCAGAGGGGGCTGTGTGCATGTTTGTTGTTTTTCTATGGTGTTGTAGATCATAGCTAACACACTGCCATCATGTTTTGAAACCCTGCAATAGATAAGTTATTATACTATTGCTGCTGCATGGAATTCAAACTTTGGAACAGATTTAAAAACCAATCCCTCCTATGGGGGGGAAGACTGAGCGATTGTTATATAAAAATGTAAATCATAGCTTGCTTTATGAAAAAAAGCCCCAGTATTTGGATGTATTGAACGCCATAAGTAATACACAAGTGAAATATATGATTTGGTACAAGAAAAAATGTAAATGTCACAGATGCCACAATGCACATTTTGGAGACTTCGCCTGAATTGTCTTTGTACTAAAATCTCTCTAACTGTGTTCTGCTTCACTTTATCAAAGTCAACCTTTGCAGAGAGAATGTTCACATATTGTGCTATTTTTTCTAGGCGGACCTGAAACCTTTCATTTCTTTCTGTGTGTCATCTTCATTTACTCTTAACCAGTAACATATAGACAGATATGTACACATCTGAACAAAATCTCACACGTGTACGTTTTATTATAACACCCAAATTATTCGAAGCCCTAGTGGTTGCAGAGATACACCCTTTTTAGTTTGGGTATGCAATTTTCGAGGAAAGGGCCTAAAAATAGGTTGGTTTTTAAAAGGTTTACAAGATTGCTCAAACCAAAGGCTATGGCATTCATAGTTGGTAAATTCTGTGACTTGTCCAGTATTATGGAAATCAAAACGGTTAAAAAAGGTTAAAAGAAGAGGAAGGAAGGTGGCATCATCGAACGTAATGCAGTGTCTGGGGAAATTGGATTTGATATGGGCTTTGAGGAAAATGATAACTTAACATACTACTTCTACCTAACCTCCAATGGATACAATGTGCTGTGTAGTAATTACCTACTTTGCTAAAATAGTACTGTAAACTACCATCCAGAATTCTAGACATCAATTATTCAACATGGAAGTGGATTCTTCTTCTTTGTGGTCAATGGATATGACTACTATATGCAGATATTATAGCTTTATAGAATGCATGACTATTTCATGGCATCATTAAAGTAAAAATGACATGTAGGTTTCATCTCCAAAACTGACACATGAACAAGCCGGTTCATGAGACAGAAGGTAGCCCTTTTCAGGCTCCCTCTGCACTGGCAATGGTAAAGGCCACACTCAACTCTCCCTGATCGGCATTACACACAAGTGAATAGAGGCAAACAACTCTCTCACAAACCCATCTGGCTCCCTGATGGGAATAGAGCTGCACCTATGACTTAAAAACTATTGGAAAAAATATATAAAACATTCAGCTCTGAAGGAAATTTCTCATGTGTATACTAAAAACCCAGGTGATGAGAGGTATTTTGGTTTGGGCTTGGGAACAATCAATATTTAGACTGTCGCTAGGGACACTGCATAAGTGGAATTGTAGGATCAAACGTTTTTGGAGTCTGTCAGGATTCAAATTCGTAATATCTGTAGTGCAAATTTTGACATGAATTATACTTTACATAGAAAAGTGGCATTAGATTACAAGAACACACAACTGACATGCTGTTTAAGTGCCAAATGCCTGAGCAATAGTGGCACATCAAGACAAATATAGGGCAGGCTACTGAAACAGCAGTAGGACACTGTCTGAGTCCAAGCGACTCCGGTGACTGATATGTGAACAAAGAAGATGAAACATGTACAATGTACGTTGTCAGCGGTGGATTTGATGGGCAAAATGACAAGACCACTCAAGGAAGCAGTCTGTAGGATTTAGTGGCTATTGATGAGTTTCCAAGTAACCAACGAACTTTAATCTCTAGTTATATATTTATGAGCAGAACTTTTATACACTTTACATTTTATACACTTTTTCCAAATGTATTTGGGAGGAAAATATATTTGTTCAATATATTTGTTGCTTCCTTAAACATAAAATCTAATTATGTTATAGGGTAATGTTGCAATTCCCCTGTCCCTCAAAGTACGACCTAATCACTTTTTCTTTTTTGTGACTGTGGTGGACAATTAATGTATGTAATAAAAAAGTGTTTAATCTTAACAAACATGCTCACTTTGCCTCATTCTAAAAAAGTTTATCAAGAATGTTGAAGGGTACTTTAGAGAAAGAGAATGATGTTGCACAGCGAAGGAAAAAACCTTGTTGAGTGATGAGGAAAGAAGCAGTAGAGCAAAAGTGAATGGTATAATACTTCCATCTAGTGGTAGGGATTTAGTACATGCAGCAAAAAATATATATGCCAACAATATAATCACCATATTGATCCTTCTTTAAAGTGATTAAGCTATTAACTGCAGTTGGTATGATTGGTAGCAGATTTAAAAAAATGCACACACTAACATAAGTTTTAGTTTAGTTTACGTATTTCTTCTGCTAATTTTTTCACAATACACAATTTGGCCGTATAAAAAGTGGTTAGTAGAAAATGATCAGATATATAGAATATAATTAAATAGAATCAAACGTTATATTCTGACAAAAAAAAGGTGTATAGGTTGAAGCCAGACCTGTTCCTAACCTAAATTCCTAAAAGCTCAGGGGGATGAGTGGTCGTCCCGCAACCACAAGGTAGCCGGTTCGATCCCCAGTCCCCCCATAGCTCACATGTCGAAGTGTCCCTGAGCAAGACACTGAACCCTAAAATTGCTCCCCGGGCGCCGCTCAGGGCAGCCCACTGCTCCTTAAGATATTAAGGATGGGTTAAATGCAGAGGACAAATTTCATGTATGTACTATGACAATAAAAATGATTTTCATTTTCATAAAACAGAACTACCCTTACTCTACCCAAATAGCAGTGAAACAAAGCTAACAAAAATATAATAAAGTAATACTTACCTAACTTATTATAATTAAAATAAATAACAAAAAAAACCAAAGAATAGTCAGTCCTTTTCCCAAAAATAAAGTATAATAAAGAAACACAAATAGAATCAAGAAACGGCATTATAGTCAGTCATTCCTCAGTTTTTACTGCGAGGGAGGCCTGGGTATTTTTCCGAATTCTATACTTGATTGTCAAACTTTTTTAATTCATGGGTTTGTAGTGTGAAGATGTCTTGTTTGAACGGAGCACAGGCAGACAGGCGGTGCATGTTGTTCGTGGCCCTGTTTTTCAAAAGCCAACAATTTACTGAACCATCTGACCCACTTCCCACTTTGTTTTCTGACACGTGAAGGTTAGTGGCGGTTGCTTTTTTCAGCCTCTGTTTACCGGAGAGACTCTTGTTAGTGCCGCCTATGAGCAATTTAAGGAACAAATGAATGCCCTACATTTACAGAGATTAACCTGAAAGGTACTTATTGTTCATGTATTTTTACACAATATGTCTGTTTTCCCACTGTAGTTTTATAGTTTATTATGTAATAAACTGTAATTTGACAGTATTTGTCTGGAAAATGTGCTGCCTCATAGTGACTGTCAGCCCACCAACCACTTAAATTAATGAAATCAAAAGTAAATAGAAGAGTACTTAGACACACTCCCCATTTAAGAGTAGGTGTAAGACTTTCTTCTTTGATTAGGCTTTACAGTAGTTAAGCTAAGGCTTGCCTTTACTAGCCCGTTGTTATGCTGCTATAGGCCTAGAATGCTGGGGAACCTCCTCTGATACACTGAGCTATTCTCTCTTCCTTCATACCTGTGTGTGTTCATGTCCCAATATTGCATGTTGCTCACGTAGCTTCTTCCCCAGAGTCTTCTCTACTATTCTTCTACTATTATTAGGGTCCGAGCGACTGACGTAGTCAGTCCGAGAGGATGCTGATGCATCTATACCAGATGCTGGTATAGGTTTTAAAACTTCTCACGCATGATGGCGGTCCAGGCCTGAGTACATGTACATAAGCAATGTTCAGATTGTCATAGCGCCACCTACAGGCAAAAGTAAATCAGCCAAACGGCATCGGATTTACATGCAATTTACATGACCTGGTCTACACTTCACATAGAGAAACATGATGCATGTTTATGATCACACTTTTCTAGCGCCACCTACTACACATGCCACATGTTTCCTCATTGAAAAGCTCATGTAACTCCACTGGACTTCCTCCAATCTGCCCCAAACGTGTTCACATAGAGAAACATGATGCATGTGCATGTTCACATTGTCATAGCGCCACCTACTGGCCAAACGAAATCAGCCAAACGGCATCCGATTTACATGTCATTTACATGATGTGGTCTACACTTCAAATAGAGAAACATGATACACAGTGCATGTTCAAATTGTCACAGCGCCACCTACTGGCCAATTTGGGGATGTAACTCCCTACACATGTCACATGTTTCCTCATTGAAAAGCTCATGTAACTCCACTGGACTTCCTCCGATCTGCCCCAAACTTGTCTTGCTTGCTAAAAGTCACGGCCTGAGGATATCAACATGCCTTTTTTTCACTCGCAGTCAAAGCGCCGCCTACTGGCGAAAGGAAATCAGCGTTAGGTGACAAAAGGCATTGGATTTACATGACAGTTACACAATGTGGTCTAAGCTTCACGTAGAGAGATGTGACGCACGTTGTCCAGCGTGTCGTCTATCGCCACAGGGCGGATGCGGGAACCGGTGAAGTGCTTGCAAAGTGCAATTTCCCGCGTCACACGTCCAATAGGGTAAAAGAACGTCAGACGAATGTTCTCGGCCGGGCGAGTCGGCGACCCGCCGCCGACCCGCCGCCGACCCGCCGCCGACCCCAAACGTGCCGGAGCGAGGACCCGCTCACAGCTGCTAGCAGCTTTAATTATTATTATTATTATTATTATTATTATTATTATTAGTCATGATTCTATTGTTATTGCTGCTACTATTGCTGCTATTACCATTCTATTACATCCACTGCTGCTGTTATTTTTGGTAGTAATACTTTTCTTGTATTTCTTCTTTTATTGTATCAAGTCTTTTTGATTTTGCCAGGAACCTTTATTTCAACAGAATAAAAAAATGAAAAAATGTTTCACTAAATTATAAAATGCTCTGGTTGAAATTATGACCTTTGTGTTGTTAGGGACCCAGTTATAATAAGATTTTCTTAATTGGTTGTTTTTTTTTTGACCTTGCAAATCTATATTTTGTGTTTTGCCTTTTTCTTGAAGTAAATATCAATGGGTCAAAATTGACCCGTAACACCATAGATAGTTACTATAGTTAATAATATTAAAATGAAAAAATAAATAAAACAAATGTATTTAAGAGATGTGTTCTAATACCCCTCAGTAATAGTCAGGTAACACAACAACCATTTATTTATTTATATGATTCTCTTGAGGTTCATTTTACCATTTTTTTTTATTGAAATCGAGGGTTATGCTGACAAAGAAAAAGGCCCAGAGGCCCACACCAAAAATATTAAAACATACAACAATATGTTCATGGACAAGGAAGCCTAACAAGGTAACCAAGAGATGAGCAACACATTGGATGATAGATAATTGGCTTTAGTGTATTTTACAGCTGATTTAAGACATCGGCACCGACACAAGAGATGGTACTAGAAAGCTAACACAAGAGGAAGGTTAAGTAATTTTTTTGTATATCTGTACTTTACTTTACTATTTATATTTATGTTGACTTTTACTTTTACTTCACTACATTTTGCAAAGAAAACTGATACTTTTACTACAAAATCAAATCTATCTTTAGAAAAAAAATAATCATGAGACCAACATCGGGGACTGGTGGAACACAGACACAGAGTTCCCAGTGATGCCCAGGATGCTAGGTAGCGAGCAACTAGATGACTCTACGATGACTGATTTCACGATAGAAGCAGAAATGGAAGCACCTGCTACTCCCGCAACAACGACGGTGGTGACGAAGACAACACCCGTGGACATATTTGCGAGAAATGTTTTCTTATGTTGTAGTGAAAAATTATTTGTACCGGATGAAGTGCCTCTTATGCTTACCCAAAGCTACTGAAATATTGGCATTCAAAAACTCCCCATCCAACCTCAACGCTAATGTTTAGTTATCATAATTATCATTCTATCATAATTATCATTAACCTGTTAAGATATCTAGCAGTGTTTCCCACAGGATTGGAGTATATATTTGGCAGGGGGGGAGACAGGTGTCTGATCTTCTAATTTAGCTATACATGGTGTATGTTAAGCTAACGTTCGCTAGCTATCGTAAATCAAATGAGACAATTAGTGTAGTAGACAGATCGCTAACGAGTTAGTGAGCTGAGGAAGTGTTGACAGTTGTGAGATTTTGTTGATTTGAGTCATCTTAGCTATAATCATTGCAGCACTAGTTGGCTAACGTTAGCTAACTTAACGTTAGCTAGCCACCACACCATAGGATTGACAGGAGCGGAGATGCATGTAAGTGTGTGTAGCAAGTGTGGCTAGCTAAAGTTGTTATGCTTACAAAATGTCTTTCTCTCACTGTTTCAGAGAAAGCTCCTGGATGGATCACAGCCAACCCAACTCCTTGTCGTTGGTCATGGCGGCCACAGCACTTAAAATAATAAACTTCATAATTCTCAAAATTCGGACCCTTTGCTTTTTTATTAACAGCATTTACTTGCTTTTACTTTCAATACTTAAGTACATTTAATATCATCAATTACTTTTTATACTTAAGTACAGTAAATATCAGATACTTTACGACTTTTACTCAAGTAGTATTCTAATAGGTGACTTTCACTTTTACTGGAGTAATTTTCCAGTAAGGTATCTTACTCAACTCAAGTATGGCTTTTGGATACTTTATACACCACTGTTGATATTATTGGTGTCACTACTTGTATCATTTCTGTCACAAAGACATCACATAACATCTATTGCACTTCTGTCCATCCTTGGAGAGAGAGATCCCAGAGGCCCCTTACATTTTCCCCCCAGAGCATTTTGTTTGCCTATCCAATGAAAAGGTCCAAGGACAGGATATGTTGCACAGATTGGAAAGCCCCCAGGCACATTTGTGATTTTTTTTTATATTGGGCTATATACATTTAATTTAATTTAACCCTCTTTTATAAAACATAGAATTTCCCCTAATTGGATAATTGCTCTCCCTCATTGAGTTTTAAAGCCTACTGGGTTCATACATGTTAAAAGCTACATCAACTATTGTAATGAGAGCTGCAATTATTACAGTTTTACCTATTTTAACTGTATGCCAGAACGTACAACATCGGCCTGTTGTGAAAGTAAAACATATTTATATTATTTACTTTGAATTAATGCATGTATAAGGTATTGAAAATAGTGCAGTATGGTACAAAGGCTACATAACCGTTCTTGAATAGATTATATAGTAATGTTGTGTAAAAACTGGTGGAGAGTTTAATTCAGTTAAATTTATTCAAAACACAGAAAAAGAGAACAACCAACCACATTAATGCAAAAATAAATCAATAACATTTAGTGAGTAGAATTGAATTTAAAGGTGTTTTTCTTTAATAGTTGATGATGGATGTTTAAATTGAATTATGTCTATGAACAGTATGAACAATATTTAGTTACAGTATGCTCATGTTACAGTATGCTCATGTTCAAGACGGAAAAACTACCTTGCCATCAAGTGTTTCTTAGTGTTTTTCTCAGGCCTAAAGAGAATGATGAAACATTTGGGGGCAAACATGCAGAGCAGTAAACCATAGCTAGAGGCCAGGATTGCAAAAATCTCCACAGCAACAACATACTTCCCAGGAGAGCTAACGTAAGCGGGAACAAAAGCTATCCAGACAGCACAGAATATCAGCATGCTGAAAGTGATCAGTTTGGCCTCGTTGAAGTTGTCAGGGAGTTTCCGAGCAAGAAAGGCCAGGAGGAGACTGGTGCAGGCCAGCAGACCAATGTAACCCAGAACCAGAGAGAAGCCCACCACAGAGGCCATGGCACACTCCAAGGTGACCTTTGACCCTTGGAAACCCAGATCACGTTGAGGCACAGGGGGGCTGAGGGACAGCCATGTCGCACAGATGATAATCTGGATGAAAAGTAAAGTGTTATCATTTTTTATATCAAGTGAAGAAATGTTATCACTAAATCAATAAAACAATATTCACACCTGTATAGATGTAAAGAGGCAGACACTTCCTCTCTGTTGGCCTGGACCAAACCACTTAATCAAGGCTCCAGCACCAGGCTGAGCTGAGCGGAAAACAGCAAGAACTACTACGGTTTTGACCAGCAGACAGGAAACACAAAGTACAAAGCTGATCCCAAAAGCTGCCTGTTGGAATCGACAAGACCAGACTGATGGACGACCAATGAAGACCAGTGAGCACAGGAAGCACAGCTTCAGGGACAGGAGAAGCAGGAAGCTCAGTTCTGAATTGTTGGCTCGCACCTTGAAGGCAATCAGATTAACAGACAAAGATAAGAAATAAATGTGGAGGAATTTCAAATGCATTCTGTGTTATATTACTCAAGGTTCTTACCATAGGTGTTTGACGGTAGTAAAGAAACACCACAAACACAGCTGTTGTCACCGCAGCACCAGATACAGCTGCTGTAGTCAGGGTGATGCCCAAGGTTTCATTAAAGGAAAGGAAGTCCAGCTGGCGAGGGATGCAGGCAGTTTGCTCAGCATTGGACCAAAGCTCATATGGACAACGATCACAGTGAAGGGAATCTGAGAGAGAGAAAAAGAGGAGTTGAGGAAAGTAAAACACAAAGAGGAAAATGGAGGGTATCTCATGGAGTAATTTCCTCACCAGTTTGATTGCTAATCTCCCCTTCAGCACATTGGATACAGTCAAAGCAGCAGAGAGGTTCTCCTTTCCTGTTGGCCTTTCGGGCACCTGGGGGACAGCTCTCACTGCACACTGAAGTTGGCACCTAAACAACAAGTAAAACCATATTCTCAAGACATAATGCATAATCACATTTTGGTACCGGCCTCAATCAATATTGTTCTTTTTTTAACCACCTGATTGGATCCTGTACTCCACTGAATGGCTGATTCATTAAGGTGGAGGTCAAACCCGTCCACACGACCGACCAAAACAAGTTTGAGTGACCCCTCAGGGGTGTTTTGCCAGTTGACAAGGTCGTACTTTGCTGGAATGTCACCCCCTTGGAAATAAAACATTTCCCCTTGTGGTGTGGTGAAATTAATTTTGTTCATGTGCTGCAACAGCTGAAAGTTACAAATGTTAAAGAGACTGTTCACATTTAAAATGATGTAGTCTGTTTACAAAAGATGCATTGATGATATTAAATGACCCTTCTGGATAAGATGACACAGAGACAATAATAGTCTTTACCTCTATGGGTTTGATGTGTTTTGGAGAAGAGCAGGTGGAGCTGTGGTTTCCAGTTGAGTCTTCTCTATCAGGGCAAGAGAGAAGGCTGTGAAGGGCGTGGGCTGCAGCATAAACAGCAAGGTAGACGTTATATGCCACCCTAAGCTGGGAGATATCAGTGAAGCGATTCTGCACTCCCTCCAGGGACTCTGTCCCACTGCAGAGTGGCAGAGAACCTTTCTGAGAGGAACGCTTTGCAGGAAAGAGGGATGCTGCATGTGATTGTTTAGCTCCAAGACTGCATCCAAACTCCTTTTCCCAGAATTCTCTTAAGAATTCATCATCAGGACGACGCATTGGGTGAAAACTTCTGAGATAATTTTCAAATCCGGGTATTGTTGAACTTCGAATGGCTACACCCAGAACACCACTTGCCACTTTGGAGATGTCGAGATCTTGAAGAAGATTATCACTGGTGCTCCAAGCCTCACTGGCCAGAAACTGTCTGTCAGTCACCTACAGTAGGAAGATACTGAAATAAACTTCGACAAGAAAAATAGATGACATTTTGTTTTTACAAACTACATATCTTTGTTTAGTGACGAATCCCTTTCTCTATACACATTTCCACGGCAGTTGCTTACATTGATCTTGGCCAGTTCCAGAAACACTTTCTTAATCTCTGTATACCAGCAAAAGACCAGAATCACCCTGGCAGTCGAAGCTTGAATTGTGAGGGCTACACGTCTGGCATCACTCACAATAGTTTCTTTAAGGAGAGTCTCTATAAATTCCAAACACACCCCTTTCCCCTGGGTCTCTTCCTGAAATGCCTGGAGACCAAAACAACAAACATGTTCATAAATGTATTGTTATTTACTATTTAAGGAAATCCATGAGATGCCATGCGATTTACTGTAAAATAACAAAGACATACACCTGTATTGCCAGACGACCATAATCCTTGTTCACAATCACAGCTCCCATCCATGTCCAGCGGAAGCGAATGGCCAATAGTGCCATGGCCCGGGCTTGGTAGATATCACTGGGGATTGTTCTGAAGACATTAGGAAAGTTACGCCTGTCACTCAGACAAGGGCAGCTTGCCATGTGGCTGATCTGAAAGAAAGACGCAGAAATATTATTTTGATGCTGCAATAACACAATTGTATCTTTACTTCAAATGTTTCCAAATGGCATCAGCATTTATACAAATAAAGGGTTATTTCCTTAGGTATTGAAACTCACAAGCGGCACAGAGAGAGGCCCCAGGACCCTGGACAGAACTATGGTTGATGTTGACGAGACAGTACCAATGAGCAAAGGAACAGGCTGACCCGCTGCATATAGCATTAAACATATAATCACATGACGTTAACCTTTTTTTACTATAATGATACAAGTTGTTGTTTTCATGGATATGGTAAATGTTCACTGCATATTTAATTATATCAAATCCTACCTTCTGTCTCTCCAGGTTGTCCATAAACTGCAGAATGAGGCATAGAGGGTGTTAAGTTGCAGCTGTGTGTGTCTCCTCCGACCAGTGACAGTGCAACTTGCTGAGCCCAGTAGGAACTGGCGCAGTTATCAAGTATACGGTAGCCCAGCTTCACTCCTGGTAGCAGGGTGCGGTTTCGATTGATTTCCTCCACCGCAAACGTCATAGTATAAGCATTTTTTAATGACTCTATATCTAAACTGAGACCACAGGAGATTAAATTAATGAAATAAACTACAATATCAGTGAAAGATATATTCACCATGGATATGTATATAGATAACAAATGCAAATATATAAAAATGTCCTTTAGATCAACATAAACATATTGCAGCAAGTGTTGAAAATAGTATACTATAGTTCTACATTAAACAAAAATGTGCTTATCTCAGATATATGCAAATTTAACATTGTTGTTATTAATGAACCAATTCTAAAACACAATGCATATTATAAATATTATCTAACATTATAGCACAACATTTTGTAGAATATCTTCATCTGTAACAGAAACATACGAGCACCATAATAACATATAACATAGTACCCTGTGCAAGGTTCATAGTGAGGCAGCTTGGTGAATTCCTGCTCGACAGCTGAACTTGTGGAATAAAGATTTAAAAGTCCACCGATAATCACATCTCCATCCTGCGAGAGGCTCTTGTTTATCTGCACTCCCCACCGGGAGCACACTATCGCCTGAACCACCTCCAGCCCTGCCTGTCTGTCCATTACACTGAGAAGCAGCAGAGCTGAGGGGGACCACAGTATGAAGAGCCAGGGGAACCAAGACATGGATGCAGCTGTTCGGAACATGTAGCACATATAGGTTATCTGAATGTCAGAATATGCATTAATACGTTCAGTCTGTGTAAAACACCAGTCACATCCAAAAGAGTGAACTCAATTCAGAAAAAGTGGTACCTCATAGACAACATTCAACTGCTCATGTTACCAAAGACAAATCCCATAAAATGTCACATCTAAATCTAACATCATAGCAAAATAAACAGAAACATGTCTCACTTGGTTAAGCTCCTATCACAAGGTCAATAGATAACTCTGAATATGACCTGAACATAACCACCCCCCTACTCTGCTCAAGTTAAGTGTTGATGTGAATATATATAATAGGTGAAAAGCCTTTTGCAAGGAAGTAAAACTGATGACACAGAAGCCAAAATGACTCCTCTCTAGAGTGATGGTGGAAAAACAATTGAATGCTTGCAAGTGATTAGCTCTGTGTGTGTGTGTGTGTGTGTGTGTGTGTGTGTGTGTGTGTGTGTGTGTGTGTGTGTGTGTGTGTGTGTGTGTGCTCTATAGTATGGTTCCTACCGATAAACTACTGTATGATTTCATTCAAAAGACTCCAGCTAATGAGATACTGTACCTCAGGATAAACAAGTATGTGTCTGAAGGATGTTTTATCTAAATGAGCTGAAAAGTGGAGATAAAACATGAAAGAAAACATCCAATTTAATGAGTCAATTTCTCTCAGATTTCCAAGGAATATTGTACTGTGATTCATCTCTACAACTTAACAAAGTGCGGCAGTCTGGTATGGGGAATTGTATGCCCAGAGCAACAGGTGTGCGGTTAGTCAGCTCTATTATACAGTAATTTCATGAGCAATTACATCCCATTATGGTTAAGGTGGCATATGGGGAAAGATGAGGCTGTTTGTGACCTACAATGACTTGATTTTGAGCTTGAGCTTCATTATTGATAAATTATCTGTCGAATGTTCTGTGAAGTATTTTGAGTGAAACAGAAAATAAACATAGAATTTGTTGAAATCAAATATTTCAATATTTTATTGCATTGGTAGGAAAATGCTCAGAGTTCGCCGATGAGCAACAATACAAAGAAAATAGGATGGCGTAACACTGTAACAATAAAAAACAAACTGCTGCTTTGCCCCCCTCCCCTTCCCCTCCCCCGCCCCAGCCTGGCCCTGTGTAATTGTCACTCTGTTTTTTTTCATTCCATGAAGTTATACAAAATAAAACAACCATAACCAACAAGAGATTATTTGTGCAGTCTGTATCAAAGCAATTATAAAAATAAGACCTTTAAACTCCAAATCTTTCAAATTTGCAATCATGTTTTTAAATTCTACAAATCATAGAGAGCAACAAGTCCAAGCAAGGAAGTTATTGTACTGTATTGCACCTAAGACAAACAAGCCTTCGTCCTGTTGTATCCAATGCAGCTATTTGTTCTGTGCAAATGTTGTTAGGCGATGCAACATCTATTGTATGAGTTGGTGCATAGTCATGCTTGACATGTTCACAGGTAACATGCACAAACAAAAATGTTCAGTTAGAATTGGTTCTCAACTAAAACCCATCTCAGATTTAAAACAATGACAGAAATATTACACACATCACACATGAAGAAATACCACTGAAAAGAGAAGGAAGACTTACATTTCGTCCTTGAACCCCATCTAATAAAAGAGCTGTTTGATTATACTACACATTCAGATGATACAAAGAAAGACATTCCCTCTCTGCTTAAATCCCAATTCTTTTTTTTTTTTTGCTTCATCGTCAAAGTTTGCAGTTTGGAAAGTACATCACAGGGACAAAGATAACAAGTATCTGTACAATCAGTCTAGGAAGCCATTTGGAGGGAATCAAAGTTCCCAAGTACATTTACACATGAAGCAGAATACAGACAATACACTGCCAGACTAAAAAGACCATTCACTTGAATAGAGGACATTTCATACAAGAATTTCATGCTGTCAGATCCAGCTATGGATTACATGTGATGTTTCACATACATTGTACAGACTCTATCTTTCTCTAGAAATAGCCCAGAATAAGATTAATTTCACTGTCATGATGGAAACCTACTGGTCTTTGAACATAGGGAAAAACAATGGCTAGTATATATATTTCCTTGATCTTCTGGCTTTTTGTGTCATTGAACATCATCAAGAATCACAGCTTGATCATTAATCTCATTTTAGGTTAAGGTCAGAGCTACAGTCGGAGCAGAAAGTAGACCTCAGGCTCTGACACATAGTGGTTGGAGTCAGCAGGTGAAAGAGAGTCATCTGTGTAGAAGTGATCTCCAAAATGATCCCCATTTCCATAACGCAATGATGTACAAGCTCCTTCAGGAAGTCCCCTGTCTTCCAGCTGACCAAGGTAGCCTGCTATGTAAGAACCAGTTGAGTGTCTGTTTGCTGGTGGATTTTGTGAGGCTGGTTTATTCCTCAATACAACCCCACCAATGCTGGCAGTACTATTGATCACCTCACCTGCCCGAGGCTTTAGAGCCTCTTGTAGTTTTTCACGAGCGCGGCTGTTAATGTGACGCACTCGGCTTTGGCTCCGAGAAGATAGGCGACGGGTAAGGAGTTGAGGGGAATCATCCACATCCCTGGGATCAACAGAAGCTACACTTGTTACCTGTGGCTCTGGCAGTGAGGGTTTTGCTTCCTGACGCAACTGAGGAGGCTGGGGTCTGTCACTGTCGTCCCCCTCTAGACTGACTAGCTTACGTAGCTGTGCTGTAAGTGGATCACAAGACTGTGATTGGAAAGTTACTTCCCCCATGGTGCCCATACTTTTTTGCTTCCTCATATGGGGAGTGATGAAACTGCGACTTATAATGTGGTATTTGCTCTGGAAGTTGCATGAAATATCTTCCGAGGTCAGGTCTCCCAGGGACTTGGATTTACATGGACTGGGGGCTGTGGGGTCAATGGTACCAAACTGGGGTCGTGTTGATATAGGGCCTACGTTTAAGTGGAGAGGATCTCTGGATTCAGGGTTTGTCTGGTGTCTTGTGGTGATGAGGGAAACGTTTTGGTTCCAGGAATGAGTCGGGGTGTATGATTGTGTTTGACTTTGACTGTGTGGCTGGGTGTTTCGAGGAGCTGAAGACTCTGATGAGGGCGTAATGCAGTCATAGTCCAGCTGGCTGTATACTGCATCGCAGTCTGAAGAAGGGGAATATAGGCCTCTCTCTCTCCCAATGTTTGCAGACACAGCAGATTGGCCAGGGTTTTTTTTTTCAGAAGAGGAGATACAATTATAGAAGGACCTTACTTGCTCCATCTCCATCTGCTTATACCCTAGCCTATCTTGATCAGACCTGTTTATGGTCTGGCTGCCACTATAGCTCCTTTGTTGTGCGTAGGAATTCCTGAAGTCGTTGCTTTTGTTAAAGGCTTTAGAATTGCCCTGCTGAACAGGGTAGCTGTTCAGACGCAGTGGACTAGGATTAGAAGATCGAGAGTTGACGGGTCTGTGAAAGGAAGAAGCCTGGGAGTTGTTCTGGTGTTGGTGGTGATTGGCCAGCTGATAGGAAGGTTGATTCAGTGGAGTGGGATGCTGTGAAAATACATGTGACGGGTACTGCTGTTGAGGATCACGGTATGACAAAGGCTGTTTTTGTTGGGAGTGGTTGGGAGTGGACTCGTGATTTTGATAAATAGCATGCCGTTTGGTTGGATTTATGGGTCCCTCCCATTGGTTGCCATGTTTCGGCAGAGTCATCATCTCCAATGGATCCTCATCGACATTTATCTCCACTTCTGTAAAAGCATTTCCAGCTGAGTCATGGAGAAACTGGAAACAGTTATTGTTTACAGAGGAGCCTGCATACCTTTTAGAAGTACTTTGCTCTATTCCTGGAACTGATGCTAGTGTTGGTGGATCATACACTTCCTCGTACACACTCTCTTCTGCCTCCTCACTTTCATCAGTCCCGCCCCTCTTTTTGTTCACGTCATCCCAGCCCAGATTGTGCCCTTTCCCTAAACCCTGGACCACCTTGGCTGGAGAGGACCACAAGCTATTTAAAGGTGTGCTCTCCCTTGTGTCTGTCTGAACATGGACCGTCTGCTTTCTCAGATTGTACACTGATACAGGCGACAGTACCTCCTCATCAAGAATGGTGTAGACCTCCTCAAGCTCAGCGGTTTCTGGGCTGGAGAGAAGAGCTGGAGCAGGTGCTCCTGCCTGGGAAATCTTGCGTGGTGATTGAATTTCATGGTTTGTTTTTTCAGCTACTTTTTGGGGACTTAAGTGGTTCCTTTTAGTAGATGCAGTGATGGTCTTCAGAGGTGACCTTAAATCGTGCAGTGTGATAGGGGTGGTAGGCCTGTAGCTTGGATGATGGAAAGGGGTGTGAAGATGAGATAATGTGTGTGATTTGCTTTGGTCAACAGAGCTTTCAAACTGACCAATCAGAGCAGAAATAGAGCCACACGTGTCTTGCTCATTGCCTAAAGACACAGCATCAATGAGTCTGGAGATAGCGCTGTCATGCAAAGAGCTTGGACTCTTCAGATCACAGTCCCGGCTGATAGGGGAAAGAGGGGGCAAAGATGAGGGGGCAGAGGATGAGGATGAGGAGATTGAAGTTGCAACTGTATATATTGTGCTGTTTGATGATGTTTCTGGTTTATCTGATCTCATCTGGCTGTTCCTTGAAGGCGAAACAAAACACCTTTTCTCTGCTCCTGTGGTGATTGATTTGACTCTGTTGTCTTCTGACTGGTAATTGGCATACTCCTCTTCCTTTCTTACTTTGCCTCCACCAATAACCAGATAAGAAGCCTCCTCTGATCGGCCAAAGTCTTCATTTCTATTGATGTATGTCTTAGAAGGTGAAGAGATGTTGGGTTCAATAGAAATTGAGGATTTGATGAAAGGGTCCAAAGAAGAAGACCTGGGTCTGTTGAAGGGGCAAGCTCCTGTGGACACAAATAATTGAACAAATAGATGAATAAAGATAGGCTTATATATATATATACACCATTTGATGTAGAACACTAAGCCAACCAACAATTAAATGACAACAATTAACAGTCCAGCCAATACAACGCAATAGCAATACACAGACAAATGGATCACCAAGTACAACTGTGAAGGGGAAGCTGGGAAATGAGGCTGAGGAAGTAAAAAAAAAAAAAAGAATCCATGTTTGAGGACATCAGATTAGGAAAGAGATGGTCAAATGGGATCAAATGACACAGCAATATATTTCTCAGACCACTTTCGGGAAAAAATACACTGGGTGGACGCAATACTGGATGTTTTTGAACAATGCAACCTTCGGACAATACATATTTTAGATTACCTGCTGGAATATCCTAGTCAGTTCTCTACTAAAAAGCACAACAAATGAAGATAGGACAGAAAAGGCATGTTAAGATATGGAGAGAACGCGTAGTATGTCAGTTCACATGGATATTGTACATGAATTTTAAATAGTTGTAGCAGAATAAGTAAAGCAAAGGAGTGAAATTTGAAAAAAATAACACTTTTCAATGTGCAAAACCAGTCAATGCAAAATGCTGCTTTAAGACACTCCAAGCATTTTATCACAAAGAAAGTAACACTTAAAGAAATTACTTGAATAAAACAGCACAACTGTTTTCATAGCCAATAGTGACTCTGTTATTTATCAGATCATTAATCATCAGATTGATGTGGCTTGGTTAGTGTTAGTATCATGAATTGTACAAATCCCTTATGCTTATTAAATAGAGTAATAAGCATATTTTATGTATTATGCGTATTTGCATAATTCCCAAAGTACTTAATTCTTTGACTATGATGATGAAAAATACCCACCGATGACCGTGTCTGAGCCCATATCCTTTTGTTCCTTGTCTGGGGAGCAGAGGGATAGCTGCCCTTGCAGAAGCCTGTCTAAGGGCATGGAGATAGGTCTGTGGATGAGGGGGCCTCGTGGCTCGTAACTCTTCTCCACACATACTTCCTTCCCTGACATGCCCTCTCCTCTTGCTCTTGCACCTGTGCCGTTCTTTTGGTCTGATATCGAAGCCACTGACTCTGACAGCGCCATCTTGGTCTTCTTCCGACCCTTTGCTGGGGCGCTGGCTGTGCGTCGCAGGAGGTGATCACTGATTGAGCGTTTCCGAGGGCCACCGGAGTTCGTATCCACAGAGGATTTGGAAGAGCGGTTAAACAAACCCCGGATACCTCGCAGCTGATGACCCTGAGGGCAGTAGGAACAGAACAGGAAAGAAATAAGAAGTGGAAAAAAAAGATAAAAAGAAAGAAGCGAGACGTGCCACTCAGAAACACATTATCAACCAAGGTGCACTTCAGACAAAGAATGAACAAACTTGTTCACACATTACAGTTTGAAATTAATGTGTCAACTTCCATGAAAACAATAAAAATACATACCAAGTACTGAACTCACAGCTAATAACAAGTGCATGCTATTAAATGCATTGCCTATAGATGGCACCCTTACTCCTTAAATTACCACAACGAAACACTATGCAAGAACCCATTGAGGATTATGAATGCAGGCTTCCATTACAAATTATTCCGTCTTTGTTGAAAATGAGACAACCTCAGTTGATTTTTTTTGTTGTTCGTATTTTCATAATGATGAGTTTATTAGCAAACTTTATTCCTCAGTGGTTCAATATAACACACAAACAAGTCATTAGAAAAACCGAGACACACAATCTGCACTTTTGCATCATGCATTGTTGTTTCATGCAGCACCACACAGAGCCTTAGGGCATCAGGATACCTTGTTAGATCCTAGAAAGTGCATTATGGTAAAGCTGGGGTTCAGGACTAGAGGACTCCACTAGAAAGACAAAGGATGGGGCTTAAGTGGATTCATGTGTTGAGGGAAACACATTTCTTTCTGTTTGACAAAAGTGGGTCACAGGGGCAATGGTACAATAAAGACCAGGATCCAGCACTACCTTTCCATAGACATCGTGCACTGACACATGCACAAAGATGGACGCCTCAGTCAGCCCCTCCAAGTAAACATGTCGGTAACCTGTTGTTTGAGATGAAAAGAGAAAGCATGTGAGTGAGATAGAGTGAGCAATAGAGTGAGTCAAAGAAAGATGTGGGTTGTCATCAGACTGGTGATTGCGTGGTAGTTGCCTGCGGAGAGGGCATTGAGAGTTCAGGGACTACTCTGATGGATGTAAACAACACAAATAACCTACCAAGCCGAAGGTCTTTTACTATACAAATCATGGCTCACTAGATAACTTGCCCCACAACCATAGCACTTTCAAAACCTTAAAGGGAAATCATGTGTTTAATTGTGAGTCTGTCGGTCTGTTTGTGTTAATTAAATAGCAAGACTATAATGATTGTTACTTGCAGTGACAACTTGTACTCCCTCTTAAGTTCATATCATTCACACACAAAAAGTTCATTTTTTTCTCAAGTAAAGCTGAAAACACTGAGGAATGCTCACATACCAGGCATCAGGCTGCTGAAGGCAACAGTCCGTTGACCAATAAAGTCCCTTCCAATTGGGTCATGGTCCCAGACAAGAAAACGCACCAAAACCACCTCAGCCATGTGAAGTGTAAAGGACAGAGTCTCCTCCCATACTGGATTAAAACCTGAGAAAAACACACATGTAGCTTTGTTTCATTATAATTACGATGTGTTTCATCAGTTCTCATCAAAACGCGTATAGAGTATACGAGACAAAAACAACTCAAAAAGATGGAGATCGTGGTAGTGATTTGTATAATGATGGGTTTCATGGATCAATGTCCTGCACACTAATCCTATAATATTGTTGTGGCTTCACCTCTGTTCCCTCATCTGTGGGGACATGTGACATGTTAAGGGTGACAACAGCAGACCACTTTGTTCTGCTTCCTATATGCCTTCAATTAAATAATCTGATGTTTGATCCCACCATTGCACTACAGCACAAAGTCAAATACAGGATTTGTAGCCACGACATCGCATCATCTCTGCTCGTTTTTTTAGGAGAGATGGCATTCATTTTTAGAAGTTTACAGAGACCATATTTAGAATAGGCTATGTTCTATATTATGTAAAGTGTAGTTTACTGTTAAAATATTATATGTCATGTTTTCACAGTTAAAAAGTGTGGCTGACCCGATTATCCAATACTTAGAGAGGTCATTGTCAGGGCCTTATTGAACTGGGTAATTTTCATCTAGATTGTAAACTGTCAACAGGACTTTAGGTTATGATCTAAGCTTTATGGCTAAAAGGTCTGCAATATAGTTTGTTGCCATTCCTTAAACGTGATCAATACAATGTTTTATTAACAGGCCCTCTTCACAGGAGACATTTTGACCTGTCAATAGTAGCAACAGCTCAAGTGTCACTAATGGCATTAACAATGGCTCAGCTTTCTTCAGAGGCAGCACATTGAAATTCTGTTGGTTCATCACCACAAGTGACCCCTTTCACATTGTAACACTGTTTCCACATTGTCATTTGATACATTGTTGTTATAATATAGATGATAGCTGATTTAAGACCATTTCAAGATGAAATGCTGAAACATTCTTCAGTGGTTCAGCGCCAGGTGTTGTGATGTTGTTCAAGTCTGTGTGTGTCTAACCGTTGTCATCGACAACTCGCGTCTGTTCCTTGCAGCAATCAACTGGCAGGCCGATGATCTCTACTTCGACGAATGGATCAATAATCTGATGAGGATAAAAGAGGTTAAAAAACATTAATTATATATTATTTTATGATATATATTATTTTATGATATATATATATATATATATATATATATATATATATATATATATATATATATATATATATATATTTGCAGCTGAAAGCAAGTTGTACATTTCTGAGTAGTCGTTTGTGTGTGTGTGAAATACTGATGGCGAATGTGTGTTTTGGTATACTTATACCTCTCCACGGTCCCCCAGCATGGAGTCTGGTGGTTTGGGCAACTGCTGTCCACTAATGATCTTGAGGATGAGTTGTTTCTTGGGATAAGCTGGAAGCGGGTCATCACTGAATGGGTTGAAGGAGCCTTGAAGGAATAAAAGACACCAGAGGAATAACTTTGATTTATGTCATCACTCCTAAAGTCCAATCTTCTCGCATTGTTCCTGTTATATACAATATTAATTGACAAAAAAGGTGAAAATATCATATATATATATACACATACACACACACACACACACACATTTCTGCAACTAACCTGCTATTATTTTATACCTCCAATCGCAACAATTACACCTTGATTTGCACATCAGTTTTTACTTGTCTGAATACACAATGATTTGCATGCATGTAGGGGTGCTCATTTGTGTGCATGCGGCCTTACCTTTACACATGGGAGGGGCCTTGAGGACGTAACCAATACCTCCGTTCACCATGAACTTAGCTCTGTTGAGCTGCATCATCCTGCCCTCTGTCTGGTAGTTCAGAGCAACTGGAAGAGAAACACTTATTTAGATACAAAATGTCACTGAATCTCTACTATCTTCAATTGTTATCCAGATATTGTTGCAGTATACATAAACTGTGAAAATCTGAGAGGATGCTCAAAAGTCTGGAACAAAAATGATATGAGGACACTGATTTGTCTTATTAATTTATTCATAAAGACTGTGTGTGAATACAAGCTTGAAATCCTAATTAGAAAACACAGATGAGGAAGGAAACCAGCGAAAAGAAAATGGAAACTAAAAGGTAGATTCACAGTTGCTTCAAAGATAATATTCTGTGTTTGGTTTTTATTTATCAGTTTGACTTCCTTTCTCCTTTGTAACGGTTTCTATTTTTGTACACCTAACGGAAATTTCATAGAAATTAAGAGACTCTGAATTTAATAGATTATTTTTTTTAATTGGCAGGGACAGGCAGGGATTCACTGGATCTTGGATTTCCTGACGCCGCTCATTTCAGCAAAGATTAAAAATAATAATCAGTTCAGATTTTTTTCATTATCTTTTTATTTATTTATGTATTTCTCCCAAATCCTCAACATTTCCTTTTCCAACTGTAGCTCTAGATATATACTCACACATACTGAATTATACACAACATGCAAATACATACAGCACACACACATATTTTGCACAACAGAGTTAGTGTTCACATGCATACCAATTACCCTCTGCACGTATTACCACTGGCAAACTACAGTGGTATGTGTAAATGAATTCTGTGGTGTGCAGGCTACCGATGAAGTGTGTGTGTGTGTGTGTGTGTGTGTGTGTGTGTGTGTGTGTGTGTGTGTGTGTGTGTGTGTGTGTGTGTGTGTGTGTTATGCAGTGTTAGTTAGTGTGTCATGACAGGTATGTGGCTGAAGGGAAGGAATCCGGCGTTGTCATTAACAGTGAACCTCCTTACAGGTCAGAAGCTTAGAGCGACAGACAGCTAGCTGACTTACCCAACTGACAACCCACGTTCCAGTAGAACTGGGGGTTGAAATTGGACGAGTCGATCCGATAGGCTGAGGGATAAATCCGTGACAGCTGCCTCTGGTTAAAAGCCAGGAATTGTTCGGCTCTGTGATTGACCAAAGACTGGGCTCTGGTCTCGCTGAATGAAAGAACGTCACCTGGAGTACCTGAAGAGAAACATGGGTTAGGCATGCAACAATGTCTTTGAGGTAAAGACTGCAATGTGACGATTTGTTTGTGTGCGTGTGAAGGTGCCAGAGCTGTGTGAAGGTGTTTCACCTTCATTCAGGCACTCCTGGGAGGCAACAGAGTTGGTGAACACCACCAAATTTGACAGCTCTCTACTCAGTTTCATCGTCTTCCTCTTCCTTCCACACCTAAAATGATTGCCAGACGACAGAAGACAATTGCAAGAGAGGACAAAGGAGCATACATGAGATTATTTTAAAAAAAAATGGGAAAACAAGAAGACGTGCACAGCGTCATATCTGCTTAAAGATTTTACAGTTGCAAAGCAAGCAAGAGGATTCTACATTATTGAAGGAAAGAGCTTCAAAAGCAAAAAGCTTTACAGGGACCAGAGTGCACGACGTGCAGCAGGAATCCACACACACACACACACACACACACACACACACACACACACACACACGCATGCTTGCAATCAGTAAGTCAGTCACATAGCCACATAATCTGCACTGTGACATGCATGTATTAATATGCAACCATGACAAAGACAGATAGCGTTATAGACAGAGAGAGACTAAGGGAGGAAAAGACAGCTGAATTTCCATACTTCTTGCCAAATCTCACAAAGAAAAAATGTGAAAGAGAATTTGAATATATTCAGTTTTCATTTGTTTTCCCTGTATTTGTTTTTTAATAACCATGTGATTGGCGAGAGAAAAACATTATGTGATCGGACATGTTGAATTCTGATTTGGGTCTCTTCCATGTGTGAATATCCAATGAGCAGGAAGTTGTGATTAAACTTGCAGAGCATCTGCCTAGCATCCTTCCTGTCCTTAATTTAATGTAAATATATCAAACATGATACATAAAAGGAGGAGGAACCAACCAGTCTCCCCTTTCTTTGCTGTCTTTGGTAGCACTTGACTTGAAATCCATCATTCCCTCAAACGTAAATGAATGCTGAAGTAGCTCTAGCGGTTTGCATGGCACTACTGATGCCTTGGACTGTTCAATGCTCCCAGCAGTCAGCAACTATCAAACCTCCCAGCTGTCAGAGATTGTCAGTGTTGTGGTGAAGCCGGTCAAAGGTTACCTGTTGAACTGTCCTGCGGCCTCCCTCCCAGACCTCTCCTGAATGTCCTCCTCCTTGTCCATGCTTTGGCATGACAGCCTGGATTTGGAGTGCCTCTGGACAATGGACACACACACACACACACACACAGGAATATATAAACAAACACACACTAAACAAACACACACTACAATAAAGGCATTGGGTATATCCTTGTCTTCAGTTGCCATCCTGATAAATGTGTTAAATACACAAGTGTACACTGCCTCCACATGAACTCACAGTAAAATGTTCTCAAGTGGTCATGGTTGATAATGTGTCTTTGTTTCTGTGTGATTAGAGAATGTTTATATTGTAGCAGTTTGAATGTGTGCTTGTGCATGTTGGTGGTTGTTTTAGGTCAAACGTATGTAATTATATTTGTGTGTATTTGTTGAAGTGTGCATTTTGAATATTTCTATTAGGGCTAAAGTGGAGTTGAGGAGCGGATGAGGGTCACTGTAATTACAGGTTTTAGGCCGGTTGCCAACAGATTACATGCACCCATGTAGCACGCATATATACACACACACACACACACACACACACACACACACACACACACACACACGTGGGAGGATGCACAATATGCAAAGAGGGAGGCATAAAAGAATGAAGAGGAGACGTGAGTGGGTAAACTGCACAGGGAGTAGAGGAAGGTGAAATGTAGCAAATGAATGAAGAAGAAAAAAAAACGAGTGGGAAATAATCAGGCTGAGAAATGAGGGAATGTAAAGGAAATGTCTTTAACTAAAACACCCAGTGATATCCAAACCTATATCATACTGTAAAATGAATGATGAAAGGGATCGAAATGCATCTCAAGAAAAACCCTGAAGGAACAGAAAACATCTTAATCAATTTCACTATGAGAGAAAAACACATACCTTAGCGAGGAACTAAATCATATAGGTACATGCTTTAGCTCTATTTATTTATATACACGCATAACGCAGACCCCCAATGCATTGATCTGCAGTGTGGAATTGTAAGATACATAGCAATCTTAATTTTGATCTAAGGTCATGCTTATCATGTATGACTTTACGGAAGATTACAGGAGAACAATGAAGCTTATTTTCTGCTTCTCATAAGTGAAGATCAGTTAAAGATGCTTATCACACTGTTTGAACGTCACACTCAGTGGACAGTTTAATGGGAACGCATAGCAAACAAACTAGAATAACCACCTTGTGGTTGTATGCCTCCGGCAACCAGTCAAGTTGTCCAAATTATCAGAAGCAGTGAAGTGTGAAGTATTTTATTACCAACTAACCTGAATTTGCCATTTGTAACCTCCCAAAAAGCTCAAGAATCGAGCACAAAAAGAGAAACCTCTCTTTCTCCTCACCTTCTGTTTTAGCGTCGTGATGAAGGATCTGCTTTGGGATTTCTTCAGAACCCCTTTGGAGCTCTAGAGACAAGAAAACACATTATTTGATGTGTGTTTGTTTGTGTGCAAGTTTACATCCATGTGTGTGGATCATTTGATGTGAATCTAATCCCACCCACAGATTAAAAAGATAATGCTTCGTAACTGGTTCTTTAAAAGGCTGTGTGGTTCCACAAAGAACCATTTTATCAATTGGATAGTTCAACATGTTTGTCATATGGTTCTTTGGGATATTAAAGGATTCTTAGTTCATGTTTGAGTTATTATTGGTGGTGGGATGGTATACATTTGCTTTCTTTAAAAAGTGCCTCAAAGAACCATTTTTGTATTGTTCTTTGAAGCACCTTTTCTGGTTCTTTAAAATTATCTTTGAAGTTCCTGAATTTTTTAATGTTCTGTAAATGGTTAATTACATAACATTGGTCCTAGAGGTTCTTTGGGGAACCAGAAATGGTTCTTCAATGGCATTGGTCCTAGATGGCACCTTGATCTTTCTCGGTGCACATTAGCACGCAGCAAGACACATAAACCCTGAAGCTCAATAGCTAGAGGGGCTGCATCAGACATCAGCTAAAAAAGCACCGCACAGCTGAAGAAGAGAGTGGGTGAGGAATAAGAAAGAGAGAGAAACTGAAAAAAGGAAAATTACAGTCAGGAAGACCGGGAGAAAAAGCCGTCAGAGACAGAATGAGGGGAAGGGGGATCACCAACAAAGAAGGAAAGAACGAAGAGAATAGGAAACCCCGATGCACACCCACTACATTAAAATGGCTGTCAGGAAACTGAAGCTTCTAAAAATAGCACAGGAGGCAAGCCGGGAAATTAAATATTAAGTAACACATGCAGAGATTTAGTTTCTCATCACTTTTGGTCTGTTTTGACATGCTTTGGATTAAAAACTGCGAAGGTGGGAACGCAGGAGTCCCTTCAGACTGGCCTGAGGAGGTGCTGCTTAACTGTCCATTTACATTGTTTAGTGAGTGTGTTTGACCTGTGAGTGGTGCAGTAACTAGTCCACTCTTTTATCTCTCCATTTTCCTCTGTGACTAATACCATGGCCTAGTTTTACCACCCAACCCTCCCTTTGCTTTCTTGGTTACTCTACTCCACATGCAGCTCTACACAAAGCCTTGGGGTGGTACCTGCCGCAGGTTCTTCTGAAGACCCTGGTGAGTAGCCCTGAGCAGAGCTCGGATGCTGAAACTGTCTGTGTCTTCCTTGTCCCCTATCCGAGACTCCTTCAGTAGAGAGTCCAGTTTTTTTCTGATGTGAGATTCCACCTGGTGATGACCATTGTCCTGCGTGAAAGAAGAAGCGTCATAAAGAAAGGGAAGGAGAAAGGGAGTTGGGTAAGTAAGTGAGACACACGAAGGAGGTCATTTCAATACAGAGGCGAGGACACATGTATTGCAAAAAGATGATGGAGTGTAGTAGCATCTTGGTACAACAGCACACAATGATGAGCTTAGAGTTGCAGATGTTGCTGTATAGAAAAAAAAGCTGGTGCAATTTTGACTCCTGCTCCACCTGCAGGCAATAACTGTTACCACTGAACTGTTACCCATCATCGCTGCGAGAGAGAACGGGTTTAATATTTTTAATCTATATTTTTAATCGGCAAAAGTTAACTAGATGATATTTTCTGTTTAATATTGTGAATAGAACAACATTTAGACTACTCTGAGTTACTGTATGTGCTGAAAAAGCTTAATGTGTGCTCTCTTTCATTTTAAGTTTAGAAAAAAAACATATAATAATAATAATAATAAACTCTTTACAAACATCTGGTTGGTGTTTTACTGCCACAAGCTGCATTGTACTTCAATGGTACGAGTCTAAAATGAAAAACATTACAATTATACAGACACATAAGCTGTGTCCAAAACCACTCACTTGTCTTCCTATATAACAGACACCATCTGTCATCTGTTATGAGCTGTACATGTCGATTTTAGACAGATAAGTGGCATAAGTGGGAGAATACAACATTATACAAGTCACTCTTTTTGCGCAGACAGTTTATTATTAGACAAAAGCTATAGCACTATAATGCAATGTTAGTTGTGACTGCTGTGAAAGTATTCTGGTTTAACGAGCTCAATACAAAACCTCTCATCAGTGAAAACCTGCCACCACCCTTTTAAAATGGCAATGATCATAAGTGGCATCTGCAGCCTCATGCCTCCAGCTAAATGTGGAAGAATGATGCCATATTCTGTTACACAACTGAACCATCTGGAACATAACTGAGTGTTTTCCTTCTTTAAATGTGGTGAGGACTACCCTGGCACTATAAAGGAATAAATAAACAGGATTAAGAATGATTATAAAAGTGGCACAAAGCAAGTTTAGGAGTGATTTGCATACAGCAAGCAGCGATGAGATCCTCTGGCATGTTTTACATGTTTCTGAGCTGCTTGTCTATTAAAAAAAATGTAAATTCAGATGCTTGTATTTATGTCCGCACCATTAAGCATTGATTATTCGCAAACTTTACTGCAATGATGATCAATAAAGCCTTACAAGTACCAACATTACTACTCCAATTACCCAGGTCATTACTTTGTGCAACAATGTCATTAAGATCCTATTATCTAACTTCTGCATGAGGAGGACGGATTATAATCTTTAACATTACGGAATAAGAAGATCTTTAATAACTGAAAAATAACAACAAAGGAAAGCGACAGAGAGACAGACAGCAGTTGGAGAAACGGTTCAATTGAGTTACTTTTATGTCTTTGTTTTTTAAAAAGGTATTCTGTTGTAAAGGTACAGAATAAAAATAATAATAAAAAATTCAAAAGCAGAGTTGTGTTTCATTGATAATATATATCCATCGAAATATTGCTCTAATTTCTTAGAGAATCCATTTTTATTCAAATAAATTCAGTGCTGTTCTGGTTTCAAAAGCAAGCACTTTGGTCACTTTAATCACCTCAACTGTGCAATATAAATATATTTATTCTGTCTATATAATATTGTTATTGTGCATTCTTTACTGTTTTTATTACTGTTTTACTGTTTATTTATATAATATTTTTTATTTTTATTTTACGAAGTCTCTTGTGTGCACTTTTACCCGTTTGCTGCTGTAATCCTGCAAATTTCCCCACTGCGGGACTAATAAAGAAATATCTAATCTAATGTAGAAAAACAGGTAAATGAAAGTAAAAATGCAGCGGTTTTAAAATTAACATTACATTGCATTATTACATTAAAAAGGGAAACAGCCTTCCGGAGCAACTGGTTACCTTGCCATTACACATCATTGTCTGACTCTGATGATAATAGTGAATAAATGAATGACAAAAATAAAGACAGAAACTTAATTCCATCGATGGGCACAACTGGCCTGAGAATGACTTGAGTAATGTGAGGCATCGTGTCTGTTTGGGGGTGGGAACTTGGTTGTTCATGCATTATTCGATCTTACATTACTGCTCTTAAGCTTGAAGTCATCCTCAATTTCATCAGCGCTGTCGTCATCAGACACTTCGCCTTCCTCGGCATCCGCAGACAGATAGGCAGGCAGACTCTTCCCCTGGATAGAGAGAGGACAGACAAAGAGCTGAGCGGAGAGCCGACAAACATGCGTTTAACCTTCTGCGCCCCCAAACCGCCAGCGCCTCATTTTCGGACAAAAGAAAAAAGAAGCTTTTAAAAACGGCACCTTAATTATCTCCGCAACCACATGGTTGTTTAACTTCATTTCAATTCCTACAATACCGCAACCCTTGTGAGAAGAGACGTATGGTTAAAAAAAGTAACCGTTAAGTTGAATTAATTACGTAAACGCCGTAACTTGCCGCGGCGATCGTAACGTTTCACTAAATCCTTAATAAGTATCCCTTAAAAAGTCGGATTACAGGAAGTGCGGAAGCTGACGAATATTTCGGTTCCCAGCATGCCCAAATCGGCCAATGTTTTGCCATAAAATAAGTATTTTTTCCATTTTTGAACCGAACGACACAAGTGATTTTTTTGAAAATATACTTTTTTTTGCAAAGCAATTCTGAAAAAACTCATATAAAATAACACAAGTATTAGAACTCATTTGGGGTTCATACCACTACTTGAACACGGGGAACAAGAGGTACAGAAAGCTATTAGCCCCAATTTTGGGGGGCTCTGGGGCTCATGCTATTAGATACTAGAAAGCCCACGCAGGTTGCGCCTCTAACATAGTCTGAGCCGAACACAGAAGAATGCAGCATGTTTTACTTATGTATTTAACTGCACACATACACACAAATGCACCTTGAAGTAATCTCTGTTATGTGGCACCTTTCTCAGTATTTTTAGGCAGAGTGAAAGCCAAACAAAACACACACTTGTGCACACACAAACACGCGCCCAAATTATGCAATCTGCTGCAGATTCTCCTCGAAGCTCCCGAGCAGCTCTTCCAGCGGAGTGGAAGCCCATTAGTGAGCCATGCTGAAGGTGTGAGTGGGAGTCGACATTTTCTAAGGTTCTTCCAAAATCAATTGAGTGTCTCACTGGCTGACATCACCACCCTTGTTTCAACCACTGCCACCAGCTGTCTATCCCCTCTTCCTTATATCTGTGACTGTGAAAAACGTTAGGCCGTTTTCCTTTATTATCTTGTGACTCTCCTGTCTTTTGCTCCGCTGGGGGATGGAGAGAGGTTGAAGGCTCTCAAACGAGGGCATAAGGGGAGAAGAGAGATGGAGGGAAAGTGCTAGAGGAGTAAAGGGTTTTATAGAAAATCAATAATCTCTTTCACTTTCCAGACATCTGGCTGGAGAGGGACAAAGCCCGAGCTCCCTTTTTCCTGGGGAAAATGCTGGCTTTTTTTTACATTACAGATGAAGTCAGTTTGATCTTGTTCTTATAAAAATAAATCCATAAATGCTGAAAGCTTTTGCCCAACAAGATTCTCTCTGTTTCTTTGTATGAACAACTCTTCTTCAAGGATATTCTGGCTCTGAGGCTGTCAAAGTGAAAGCTTCCTTTTGAGGATGATCATATCACTATGGGGAAGGTGCAACACGACCGGTCCACACACACCTTTCTCCCCAGTCACCGAAGCCTGGCATGTCCAACAAATAGAACCGTCTAAACAGACAAGTCAACCACGTCGCTGCCGTAAATATGTCCTCAGCACTGCCCCCCCCCCCCCCCACCCACCCCCCCCCCCCCCCCCCCCCCCCCCACCCCCCCCCCCACCCCCCCCCCCACCCCCCCCCCCCCACCCCCCCCCACCCCCCCCCCCCCCCCCACCCCCCCCCCCACCCACCCCCCCCCCCCCCCCCCCCCCCCCCCCACACCCCCCCCCCCACCCCCCCCCCCCCCCCCCCCACCCACCCCCCCACCCCCCCCCTTTGCCTCCCTGCCCCCAGCATGGGGTGGGATTTGGTCTGAGTGTAGCCCCTCTGCGGTCACCACGGAGCAGCAGGCAACTGGGGAGCACCGACAGGGGGGAGGGGGGTTATTTCACACACTCTCCGAGCTGAGGTTGGTGCAAGCAGCGAAGTTGTCTTGAACAACAACGTCTTAAGAGAGGAGCGCTCTAGAGGCTTAAAGGGACTCGTCACTGCATAGCATAATGCATTTCAGCATAATACGGCACAAAGCGGCGACCTGGAATGACTAAAAGCTGCTCCTGCCTGGCTCTCTGAGGGGAGGGATGAGGAGGAGCAGCGGAAAAGCGGAAAGCAGCTTTCTTAGCCATGACACGTGTGCAAACATGTCCACCCCCAGGATTGCCATGCTGGGACGGGCAGTGGGTGTTGCGGCGGTTGGTGGGCAAATCTAAAAGAAGCTAACCTAAAAGCTCAACTTTAAACTGGGTGACAGTGTGTTTCATGGAATGCAATCTCTTTAAATATGTATCTATTCATCACGGTTAATTGCAGAATGTCTGCGACTAGTAGCAATTAATAGTTTGACAGCCCCAACGGACTCTTTTCCAGGTTGTGTTTGTACTGTATGTGTTTTCCTGTTTGTGCATGGATGTGTTAGAAAAATAAAAACAGCAATCTGTTTTTTTAATTATCCTATGCCAGCATCTCGTCCTTATCTCCATTCCCCACTATACAATGACCTAGTTTTGTCCTCCCTTTTTCCTCTTCCTTCTCTTCATCTGTTTATGGGCAATTATTAGCTGCCTTGCAGTGCCTCTCCCATTCCACATCGTCAGTACAGTACAACGCAAATGAAGTCAAATACGGTTCTCGGCTTTCTTCACTGAAATAAGAGGAAGGAAATGGAGAGGTGCAATGCAGATGGTTTGATTTGCAAGCAAATTATCAATTATTTTTCAGTCCACCCTCCATCAGCAGTATCCACAGATTTGTTCTTACTTTGATGAGTATCTTGCCCTGCAGGCTTTGAGGACTGGGAAGTGTTTTTGCATCTCTGCTCAGTGCATCTCTCACATCTAGTTTGTCTCCAAAGATTTCTCTCAGGTACTGAGCAATTTTCTTCTGCTGCTGGATGCTACAGTGGTTCTCTATGGACAGAATCACTGGGTACCTGGAAGAAAGAAGAAGAACAAAATCAGTATACATATTCAGATTTCTATAAATTACATTGCAATCTGGTAACACGGAACACTTGTCTTGAATGCAGCCATTGGACTGAAGTGCAACTGATCTAATATGAGTATGAGCCATCTATAACTGTACTTCCATTTCTCAGCTCCAACCAGCAGAACAGCGAGGAGGTAAAACATTGTTTTTAAATACAGCTGTATAAAGGTGTTTATGCAGCTGTATTAAAAAAATAAAAATGTTTTACCTCCTCGCACCTCTGTGGCATGGTGTGTGTGTCAAAGTGGTGTGTGTTTGTGCCTGTGGTGTGTGTTTGTGCCTGTAGTGTGTGTGTCAAAGTAGTGTGTGTTTGTGCCTGTGGTGTGTGTTTGTGCCTGTGTTTTCATTCTAAAAAGGTGAAATGACTTGTGGCCACACGGTAGCCCAGCTCAAATGTCAGGTTTGTCAGACTGACGGCTCTCCCTCAGGGGACGCAGGCCTGCTCTCAACTCCACCTCTGATCCACAAACACACACACACACACACACACACACACACACACACACACACACACACACACACACACACACACACACACACACGAGTCTACTGCCAAAGACAAAAAAGATAATAGAGAAAATAATATCCAGTCATTTCAGGGAGCGAGAGAGAGCGAGAGAGAGAGAGAGAGAGAGAGAGAGAGAGAGAGAGACACTCGCTCCTTTTCAATACAGCCAAGGGGCCATTAATCATATTAACAGGTGGCACTGATGATAAAATATCAGCTAAATGTAAAAGGTGAGAACAGCAAAGAGGAGGACAAGAGATAAAGCAGGGGATGTTTAATGTATTCATCTGTTATTGCTGTCGGAATTAAAGATTACTAAATAATAAGGTGTTAGTTTTGAGAATGTACAGACATTTTCCTAAGAAATGCGGTGCAACTTTGTCAATAAAAAAAAAAAAAAGAATAGACATGCCTATACCATAGGTATTTTTAATTATGTTATTCCTATATTATTTTAATTTGAGATAAATCAGACAATTTATTTCTCAATTAACGGAATAATCATTTGGCCTATTGAATAATCAATTTATTAACTAATCGTTTCAGCTGAGTCAAGAGGTTTAAATGTTTTAGTGAGATTTTCTATCCATGTTTTGAAATTAGGCAAGTTAAGTAGGTTGTGTGCCTGTGTATTTATGTTTCTTCCCTGTTCAGTTGAATGTTACCCTTTATTGATCTGTGATTGATTGCTGATGTAATTCAATTAATAATTCGACATTTTGGGAAATACCCTTATCTGTTTTCCTGTCAAGAATTTGCTGAGAAAATCAATACTGTCATTTGTCAGTTAAATATGAAGCTAAAGCTAGCATATTAGCATAGTTTAGCACAGATAATGGAAAGAGGAAGCCTGGCTCTGTCCACAGGTTGCAAAATCCAACTAAGCTCACTTAACACATGTGTGTCACCTGCTCAAAAACCAAAGAGTAAAAAGTTACAATGATTTTATGGAGTTCATGCTAAGCTAAGCAGCTGCTAGATTTAGCTCCTGAGAGTTGTGTCAATCGTACCATCTAACTCTTGGTAAGAAAGCCACTAAGCAAATTTCTCAAAAAACAGAATCATTCCTATAAAGCCGTACCATAGATTACCTGTGATATTGAAATAATGAATGTCTAGAAGTTGATAACTAGAAAATAAGATTAAAAAAAAAACAGATGCACAGCCTTATTCATTTTAGTGAAACTCCCAACAAGCTAATGCCAAATGTACATAACTTTATAGTTCAATTACATGAATTTATTCTGCTCCAATAATGGATGTACCTTAGTATTAAATAAATGGTTTTATAACACAAGCACTGTACTCATAAGTAGCTGCAATAGACGTCAAAGTGAGCCAATGTAACAGCAGGAAGCTGCATCATTTATCACTTTGTTTGGGTATTGTTGGACCCAGCAGAGACTAACAGTGGCTCCTCAGGGAGCCAGAGGAAACGCTGCTGAGCAGATGGTTCAGTAATAGGTGCTAATTACTGCCAGGAATCACAGTGTTCTCTAAAAACACCAACCTGGCTGTCTAAATGTTGCAACTTTCTTGTTAAACATTGTCTTACATCTTAAATCTTACGTTAAATGCAGAGATGTTTCCTTAAAGCTGTGTGAGAAAGGCTAGTTTGAAGAAAATTACAGTCGGTGTAGCGCTTTTTTTATGAGCGAGCTGATGCAATTATATCTCATCCCATAGGGGGCCATAAAGCAACACAATTGAACAGAAGAGGACAACATACAATCAATTATAGAAGTGTGTGTGTGTGTGTGTGTGTGTGTGTGTGTGTGTGTGTGTGTGTGTGTGTGTGTGTGTGTGTGTGTGTGTGTGTGTGTGTGTGTGTGTGTGTGTGTGTGTGTGTGTGTGTGCACGTGGAGAACGGTTCTGCCGTTTGTCCTGGTGCAAAGGACATTATTTGCTCTATATTTTATGTCAACCAGAAATTATGTTTCAGCCATATTCATATGAGTGAGTAAACTGAAGGTAAAATAAGTAAAATGGCATTTCTATCTGGCATTCTGGGCCATTTTCTCACAGTACAATACCTATGTGTGTCTAATTTCCATAAAGTGTCACAAACAGTCACATGCTATCACACACACACACACACACACACACACACACACACACACACACACACACACACACACACACACACAACACACACACACACACACACACACACACACAACAATAGGGTTGTTGACTCACTGGTTATTTATGAAGGCATATTTATTGATGGTCCCTATGACAGACTTAAACGGTATCTTGGAGGTCAGAGTGTAGCCGTGTTGGACCATCGGCTCTCCATCAGGGCCATCCCAACAGTCCACTGCAGGGAATGACAGAAGAAATGACGCATGAATAACACTGCATCATGTTACTATTGTCAGTTTCCTTTCTCTTCTTACTGTTCATCTTTGAATATTGTCATTTTCAATTTAATTTGACATCTCAGCTATGTCTAAAATGATTCTCTGACACAAAAACAACCCCAGCAGTCTTTGTTTTATTCCACTTTTAGAACATACCATTTGAGGGTTTGTTGCAATTATAAATCATCTTGTCCAATTCAAATTGACTTTTTACCACAGCAGCCCTTTTGATAGGGCATATTAGGAAAAGCACAACATTTACGATCACTTTGTATGGAAGTATCCCTTCAGTAATGACAGTGTGACGGTAATGCATGATACCATGAAACCAGCAACTGAAACGGCTAAATAGAATACAGACAAGCTTCATTTTATTATTTTCTACTGTGACATTTCCAAATGTCTGAGGAAAAAGGCTTAATGTGGGGCGACTGTGGCTCAGTGGTGAGCAGGGTCGTCCTTCAATCAGAGGATCGGTGGTTCGATCCCCGGCACTGCTAGCCCAGGTCGATGTGTCCTTGAGCAACGCTTAACCCTAAATTGCTCCTGTAGCTGCGTCTACGGTGTATGAATGGATGATAATCCTGATGTGGCACCTTGCACTCGCGGGGCGACTGTGGCTAAGTGGTTAGCATGCCTGTCTTTCAATCAGAGGGTTGGTGATTTGCGGCCCGGCTCTGCTAGTCCATGTCGACGTGTCCTTGAGCAAGACACTTAACCCCTAATTGCTCCCCGTTGCTGTGTCTACGGTGTATAGAGCAAAAATGTAAGTCACTTTGGATAAAAGCATCAGCTAAATGTAATGTAGCTCCTCCCATCAGTGTGTGATTGGGTGATAATCCTGATGTGGCACCTTGCATGGTAGCTCCTCTCATCAGTATGGGTGAATGATGTCATGTAGTGTTAAAGACTAGAAAGGTGCTATACAAGTACAGGTCCATTTACCATAATGTATGCACAGTCAGTTTAGACTTGGTCATATGCATACCTTCTACACAGCGGCAGCCCGACTGCAGCACCCAGGCATACATGTCGGTCTTAGAGTGGGAGAGGAGCTGGTCTCCAGTCAGGTATGTGTTGTGAGAGGAGGCGATGAAGTAGTTACACAGCGGCTGCTCCATGTCTTGATTCACCTCGTGGTGCAAAGGGTTGAAAATATCACACGTTGGACTGCGCATCAAACTTGTAAAACCTGAAGGAAAATACAAAATTATTGAAAAGAAATAACATGGGACTAAAACAGGCATTGATAAAGAATATTGCTTTGTTTTAATGACGTTGTATTGCTTTGAATATTTAATAAAAAATGACAGACATTTGTTTTCAGTCGGATGGCAATGCTGTTACTTTTGTTCAGACTAAAGTACTGGATGGATTGTCATGAAATGCACATTCACTCTTGCATAAGATCTACATTTAGATTTAATATCCTGAAACAAAAATATTTCCTTTTTAAACTACCAGCTTCGAGGTCATATCATGCACCTTCTAACAGCTTCCAACAGTGACATCTAATGTCTCTCTTCTGCCTCCAGGGATGACAGACAAGCACATTCAAATCAGAGCGCTGTGGTCAGCGGTTTGAAACCATGCCATAGTGGATATAAACCACACAACCAACTGGTTTAGGTGGTAAAGCATGAGGAGGAGTGAGAGGGAAGAAAGCAGCTTTCATCCGGAGAGGAGGGATACAAAATGAGACAAGAATACCAAGAGCATGGAAAAAGGAAAATAAGCCAGAGAGCAAAGCAGACGAGGGAAAACGGAGACTGGAGGAGAAACTAAAAATGTGAACATGTGTGAAGATTTTTGATATGGGAAGTCAGTGACACAGGATCTCTTCATGGTGCCATCGTGGCTAAATCCAATACACAGTATATGACATAAAATACTGTAGGTAACAGCTTGTCACACTGTGAAAAGATGTGAATGTGGATTTGTTTGTACATTGCTGTCACATCTGTGCACAGTGCATGTTGAAACACATATTCCTGGCCTGCAGGCACACTGGTCTGATCAGTCAGACACACAGTTTTAGCCTCCATGCCTCCAACAACAAGATTAGTCTCACCCTTTCTCCTACCCCTCTCATCTCCTCTCCCCATACTCCCTCCTCTCATTTCTGTCACACTCTCATTTTCTCTCTCCCACCGCCCTCATTCTGACTTCCCAATTTTCTCACTCCAGCCACCCTCCTCAATCCTCACTCACTCACTCCTTCTTCTCCCTAAAGCTCACCCTTCAGTTGTATGTGGCATTACTTTGAATTGTGAGAGGGACACTTGCAAAAGACAAAGTCCCGAACCATTCATGGCCATTCTTCAAGTCAGTATTTGAAACACCGTATTTAAGTTATTTTTTAATTACATTTTTTATTATCTAGCCGAAATGTAGTCCTGGACACATCTACTGCAGCAGGATCTACCACATACCGCTATGTATATCTCTTATATCCATATGTTACATTTTACTATAAGCCAAACATTTTTGAGGAAAGACTGAGCCCAGGTTGAAAAAAAGAAGAGAATTGGGAGAGCGAAAATAAAGAGATAAAATAACAGTGAAATTTACCATCAATCCCCAAGACGCCACTTTGTTTATTCTCATCAGACATCTCAAACTTTTCAATGATTTCTGCAACATACTCTGGAGTCACATTGGCCATCTGGAGAAAAAAAAAAGATGAAGAAAATAGTTTAGACTCTTTGAGATGTAGTAAATAACAACGATTAAACCCCTTTGTAAATGCTAAATGGAGTCAGATAGATTTCCCGTCTCCATAACATATTTGTGTTGCTATAAATTAATTACCAGCCATGTCAAGCAAGCGGCACAGTCTGAGAACAGTAATAATGCCGAGTATCAAAGGCAGGAGGCGGTAAATACAGCATGATGAAAACTGACACCATTGCAGTGGAAGAAAGAAAGGAATTGTCAGATACACAAAGAAAAACACTGAAAGAGAAAACGTGTGAAGAACAAGAAAAGGGCTCCCGGGAGACACAATTTTAGGCGTGATGGATCGGCTTAGTGGAGCAGATTCTTCTGGGTCGGCAGCTGAGACAGAGGGAGTTAACTTACATGTTAAGACTGAGGGAGTGAGAAAAGGAACCTGATCGTTCTCTTTTGAGTGGCTGGATCTCAAATTGAAACGGCTTATTGGGGAGAAAGTAGTTTGGACACGCCATTAAAAAAATGGTGTGTCCAAAAATATTGCCTCTAACCTGAGACAAGCGTGACCGCTCACCTTCTGCTCGATGCGCAGGAAGTTGGCCAGCTCCTCCACCGTCAGGTGATCCTTCCTGTCGCTGTACGCCATCATCAGCAGGAACAGGTCCCGTCTCAGAGACATCATCTTGTAGAAGACGGAGAACTCCTCGTACGTCAGCGTGCCCTGCTGATCGTCTGTGTCTGCTTCCTGTGAGGGTGAGGAAGTGATATGTCATATTCTATTTTGAAAGTGAAACTAATGCATGCATTAAACAATATATATATATATATATATATATATATATATATATAAATGAAATATCTACAACACATAATAATAATAATAATAATAATAATAATAATAATAATAATAATAATTATGTATTTATCTATTTTGACCAAGAAAAGTCTAATTTTCCTAATAAATCTGAGAAAGGATGAAAAAGAAAAAAGAATATTTTGTGATTGCAGTAACAATTAACATACAGTAATAATAATCTCTGAATCAAAATGTTGTAAATTACAACCACACAAACAAATACAGAACAAATACAGTCCTGCTCCTCTGTAGGCATGCATGTAGGTATGCACTGGATTTATAGACATACGTTTCATGTTGTGTGTTTTCCTGCCTTGTTGATGTAATTGTGTTCTCCACAGTTTTTCGCTTCACTCTTTGCATGAATGTGGTTCAACTGGGAATTATGTTGCGTTCAATTGTTCTCCTTAAGGTGAATGCAAGGAGGGTGCATTGTTGTGCTGATGGTCGATTGCTACTAATAAAGCTGCTGTTCACTGTGATATTTCCCAACCGCAAATTAATAATAGATTGTATAAAAATGAAAGCTATAAGACGGTTAAAATGAATTAATTAATTTTGCATATTTAACAACCGATCAGACCGTTGTAGGCAAGAATAAGAATGAGGATGTCATCTTCATATATATTCATTTCATACACAATAGCAGCAGAAAGATGGCAACAAGTCTGTAACAATTTGACACACCTAAAGAAGACTTATAGAAACACACATTCTTAAATTAAGGGGGGGGGGGATTACCTTCCTTCCTAACACAGGGTTCATACACATTTTGACCAATGGATTTCCATGACTTTTCCATGACTTCAAACCAAATTTCCATGACCAAACATTTTGTGAAATCTGGGTGTAAACATGAAAAAGTGAGGAAATGTAGTATTTAAACTACGCCGCGAGTATGAGAGCGTATGCCTGCGTATATTTTGAGCGTCTTTAATTTCAAAGCATATTTATTATTTCAAACTCAGCATAAATGAACGACCTAAACATACGAATATAACAAATTTCCATGACTTTTCCAAAACTTTGGGGATTTTATTTTTTTCAAGGACCTTTTACAGGCCTGGAAATAAGCATTTTAAAATCTTTTCCAGGTTTTCCATGACCGTACGAACCCTGCTAACAAGAAAGCAGCTACCATGAACACAATGTCAGGCTGAATAGATGTGAAATGAAATGGCAATTCAGTCTCCTTATTGGGCTATGATATATGCCCAGAAAAACAATAATTACTGAACGTGATAAGCCAATATCAGCCCAGTCTAATATCGGTCAATGCACAGACTAAGATCCGTATAGACCTGTCAGCAATGCACGGGGGAACAGCTGAGCATATGAGCAGCTGCAAACTATCTCATTTTTGGTTTCTCTCTTTCACACTGGCAAACATGTTCAATGTATCTGTCTTTATGAGACAAACACATTACTTCTTCAACCAGTTTTTTCTTCGCTAACCTCATATCTCACGACATAATGCCTGAAGACACCCACAGCCAAGCTCGATGCTCATTCTCTCGTGCCGTCTCGCTGTGCCTGCTCGCTGGCCAGCATCTCATTTTACCTGGATCTTACACGGGGGCCCGTCGACTCTCCACCAAATCTAATAATACCAGCTAATGCATCCATCACACTCCCATAATGAGCTTGCTGTGTGCATTTGGGGATTCGATCACAGAAATAATCTACACACAAGCAGCAGGATAAATCACTGTGATGGACTTCATTAGAAATGCATGGACAGAAAACAAAGAGATCCGGGGTATATTACACAACTGCACAAGCTGTTCCAGTTTGCTACATTGTTATCTGCCAATGCTTAAATACGAAAGAGATAAATTAATGAAATTTCCCATCTAATCTCAACCCAAAGAGTGATTTCTTTATAGAGCAAAATTATAGTTTAGTCCATTATGAAGAGATACAAAACACTTTGAAATCCACTGTATCAAGTGGGGTGGAGAAGTCTTTAAAATACAGACAGGTTTAGGTATTACAATTAGGTTTAGGATCCCTCTGAGCTGAATTACAGATATGTAGTGATCAGTTTTCTATATGTCATTATAGGCCTGAATAAATTAACATTCTAATTCTGTTAAACAGCACATGGAGCAGCATTCTAATCTATTTAGGAATAATCATGAGGCACTATATACAGTATATCAGGTGAAAATATGAACGTTTTAAACACAGGGTCATTCTTAAAATGACCTGAGGTTTGGGAGGGCATTGGCGTCTCCGGGGCCCCATGGCAGTTGGCTAAATGGCTTTCCTTGTCATGGTTTCATCTGATTAATCAACATATGACTTTAATTGCTCTGGTCACTCTCGTACAGGACTAACCTCTCCTGTTGTTCTTCATCTGCCCATCTGAATGTAGGCCTGCCACTTGACCAGTCACCGCTCTGATTCCCATTACTTCAGAGCCAGCATACTTTCCTGCTCGCATTTACCCTTTTGTCAGCCCTTGTTGGATAATCTTCGCAGTCTGGTTTTTGCTTACTTGTCGTGCATTGCTTGGTCCCTTGAGTACTGGGTGGTGACTTCCTTGCAGGTATTGACCATATTTCTGATCTGGTTAACCTCTAAACCTCTGCCTTGTGAGTCTGCGCTTCAGTCATCACTCCTGCGCCAGTTTCTTGAACCCTCAAACACCGGCTTCTGAGGGTGGTGAGTTGAAACGGCCAAAAAAACTAAAGTGTCCCTGTCAAAATTGGCCAATTCACCCGGGTCCAAATTAAAAGATCAAAGGAAATACTCTCATCTCGTGATTAACTATCAAATTAAGATTGCTGTTCAAAGTCAACCATGCCTGCTGGAGCAAAGCCAGATATGTGTTTGTGGTCGATAGAAGAACGTGGAAAAAGGTTTTCTGCAAACTATAAACCCCATTAGAAAAGCTAGTAGACGCTGTATTTAGATTTCTGACATTACTCAATGTGACATCAGTTTTAAAAATTAAATCAGCCCTCATCACACACACTTCATCTATTTCCTCTTAAGTGTCTCTCTCACGCATGAACATATTAAATATTTGTATTTGAATTTCACAAATGTGCATGAAAATAAAAAATGCAACAGCAATGTGACGTCAGTGATCTTAAATATTTAAATTAAAAGCAAACCTAATTTTGATTTTATAACAGGGCTTCTTCATACATACGTATGCACATGTTTTGATATATCATTTCTATTCACTGATATAGTGATATTAATGTGAGAACCATTTATTGGATTTGAAATGTAAAATAGTGAAATTATGAATACAATAGCTTCATATTCTGACCTGAAACATTTGTTTGACCTTCCTTCGTGGCAGATTGACATTCAGCTTGTGGAGAAGTTGGTAGATCTCTTCGATGTTCAGGAGACCGTCTCCGTTCTTATCGGCCTCCTCAAATGTCTGCTTCAGCCACGTCACACACACACACATTAAGGAAAATGAGGTGTGTATAAGGTGGACATCAAATCTGTGTGCATGCATACTTTCAAGTACTCTAAATGATAACATTTTAGGGATGGTGCTCGCCTTAGAGCCGCCGAGTTTGCACAAACACCACAGACTCTGAACCACTGAAAACTCAACTGGGCTAAAGGATATTGGTCGTGTGTACGCTGTCGTTTCGCCAGCGAGTCCTCATCACTGATGCCGGCCATCAGGTAGCGGAGGCCCGTTATCCAGGTTCTGGCCTCTTCGGCGTTTGACGTCACCAGATCAAGGGACTCCATGTGGTTTCCATGGTACACTGTGAAGCAGCAGGCCGGGTCGAAGCTGCCGTCTGCATGCCGATGGAAGATGTCTGATTGGCTACCCTCTGTCACTTTGTAGAGTGAATCAATGGTGACTGAGGAAGAGGGGAGGAATAGAAAAGACCAGGTTGATTATTGGGAAAAAGACTCTAATGATTTCTGTGTTGTGTTAACTTGAATTGCAACTTGAATGATAAGGCTGGTATTATCCTATGTTTCTATGGACACCTCCATTGGTGTTCAAAGATTATTAAAAACATGTTCATTAGCCACACTGTTGTACTGGATGACCCGTAGTAGTCTATTTTGATGGAAGCACACACCGCCCACTTCCTGTAAATACTCATGTGTATTAATGCAGTATACTGCTGCTTGCATATGTTTTACTAAAAACTACAAGGCACAGGTGATATAGGAAAAAGTTGGGTCTTTTAAAAAGGTTTTTATAAACCTGTTTTTAGAGATTTACTGTTCAGGAGGGACGAATGAGGCTTGGGTTAGGTATATACAGTATATTGACAGAATAATTGTGCAGACAGAATAATGATATCCATTTAAAATGGAAGAGCAACACAAACATCGTATCTTTTTTAAAAATAGCAATGACCAAAATTAAGTGAGTTCCACTCTTTCCCTGATTTTCTCCATCATGTGTTAAAACAATGGAATATGCAGTTTCTGTAGGCTTCAGAGTGTACAACACACTAATGAGATCGGAGGATAAACTCACAGTAACTATTTTTGATTCTGTGTTTTTGTTAGAAGTAAACTACGTCCTGTTCTGCACAGCAGCCTCTTCCACTAGCTTGTTCTCTCAGATGTGTCTCATTCAATTAAATAGATTCATTAATGCATCTCATCAATGCACTAATGTGTTTTCCTCAGAACAATGGACCTTCATGATTTTGGAAACATAATTACGTTTGAATGATTGATTAAAGAATGAATGATATGATGAGTCAATTCAATTAATTGCCTTCTTAGCCACCCCAAAAATACGTCTGTCAAAATCCATTCCAAAATGATCCCTGTCCATTACACTCTCATCCTGTTACATAATCTCACCCCTGAAATTCTGATATGACTGAATGTAACAACATGGCAGCCTTTTTTTTATTCTGATCAGATAGAAAGCACACACACACACACACACACACACACACACACACACACACACACACACACACACACACACACACACATTGATATCTGAACACATGTAAGGACAGGTCTATAGACACATGTATGTTGAAACATAAAACCAGTGATGCTTTGAGGAGAGTGAGGGTGAAATGCTTACAATAGACACTTTGGGAAGTCATTTTATCATTACACTTTGATTTCTATCCCAAACAAGTTTGTGCAACCTGGAGTTTTGATGCTGACTGCTCAAATTTTCTTGCTCCTTTTTAGCAAAGTAGATACTCCAGTGATTTTGCTCATGCATACTCACTCTTGGCCTTCTCACTCTTACGTGAGGGCTTCCAGCGAATGCAGGAGCGATGATCATCCAGGTAGAAAAGTCTCACCAGCCCTTTAGATCCTGCCTTCAGCTTCACCATCTGTGTCCCGGACTGCATCACACCCATGCATCGTTCCACTGGGGAAGAAAAACGCACAAAACACGAACACTGGGGTCAGTGGAGCACTATATTAGGACACAAATGGAACAGGTGTCTGTCCTAACTTGTCTTTTCTCAGGAGGAAGTAAGGCCAAGTGGCACAGTGTTGGATAATTAGCAAAGCAGCCAGCAGCTGATGTGGATCAGAGTCCAAACTGCAACAGAGATGCTACTGTGTGGACACACAGGGCTGCCTTTCTGTTTCACACTGACCTGCTACTGAAAGCAACGGAGAGAAGGAAGAACGAGAGAGAGAGAGAGAGAGAGAGAGAGAGAGAGAGAGAGAGAGAGCTGATGTGTGTCTCTCATTGTAGGCCGTTCAAGAAGAAATCGACACATCATGCTGAGGCAGGTGGGAGCTTCGGCTGCATAAAAGATTGTAAAATAGTTTTAGTCTCGCAACGACGGTTTCAAGATATCGGTTTGCCCAGACCTCCGATCCTCAGCAGATCATTTTGGTTTACCCAGACAAAAACAAAAAACACATCATACTTTGCGACTTGTCTCAGCAGATCATTTTGGTTTGATGTGATTGGCTTTTCAGCCTCTTTGCCAGCACAACAGAGGTGATTGTGATTTAGTTTGCATCAAAACATAATAAAGAAATTCAAAGGAAAAATATCTTTCCAGAATCATTGTCCCAGTTACGCTGGGTTATCCACAAACCTCAGTTTGCATTGGAACTGTGTCTTTGGTAGAAACTCGCCCCAATTAAATATGTCCAGTGGAGGTTTGTGGGTCATCCAGAGTGAGAGGGACACTGTCATTCAAAATATTTGCGTGACTAGATATAAATAGGGTAGGGGTAAGTGAGAAAATCTCTGTTTTTGTTCTTTTGTAATTTGAGTAAATTCACCCTTTATGCAGTTGCATAAAGGCTGTTTTAAATACTGCGGTCTCTTCTCCATCATCTGGTCAACATTTCCACATTGAGTGCAAGCTGATGACAGCTCACTTCCTGTTACTGTAACAGTATACAGTGTATATAATACACTAGCAGTCATCTACAGCCGATGCTTCAATTAAAGACACTTGAGTTTAAAATAAGATGGAAGATAATGGTGGAGTGTTCTGAAGAGGAGAACACAGTGACTGAAATGAAGGTGAGAAGTGACTTTCTGTTTGTTTGCTCGACTGCCTGGCACTGTCCAGTATGAAGGAAGGATAAAAGACAAAACTTCAAACTTTGTACTTTCTGTGACAGCTTGAGGCTGGGATACAGACAGGGATGACAACAGAGAGATGGGGGGGATTTCCATCCTCATTAGTAGAGTATGTGCATGCAAGCCTGTGTGTGTGTGTGTGTGTGTGTGTGTGTGTGTGTGTGTGTGTGTGTGTGTGTGTGTGTGTGTGTGTGTGTGTGTGTGTGTGTGTGTGTGTGTGCGTACTGTAGCACGTGTTTGAGTGCATACATGCAATATGTCTTCATGTCTACAATATGTTTACATGCATCAGTAAACTGCATCAGCCCATAATTTGTCTTTATAGCAAATAGGGAGCTTAAAGAATACAATTTGTACCATGATGTAAGTACATTTTCATATTTAATCAATATTTACTCAATACAACCTTGGCTGTGAAGTATTTGGTGAACGCCGCGTCATTATAGTGCGTAAAAAGTGAGTAGCAAATAATGAAGAGCAGGGATGAGATCACGTTGCAGTTTGCACGTGGCCACAGACGCAGAGCTTTTATTTCACAAGACTCTCCTTTCCCTCTCTTAAGTTTGATTTTATCTCCTGACTGCAGTGAAAGAACATACATACATATAGTTGAGATGAAAACTGCCTGAAACCATTGTACAACACATTAGTTACACTATTCACATCATTCATTTCATCATGTGCAATATATAAATATGATATTGACATTTTAATATACGTCTCATTTTCCATACAGTCAAAAGGTGCCTCAACAGAGCTGTCGGCTTTACGCCCTTTGGAGATGCTGAGAGTTCAAAGACTTTCTTCAGCACACTTCTGTTGGTCAAATGCTTGTCAAGGACAGACTCTCCTTGTGTAACACAATAAGTAAGAGCGCACACGCCCTCAAATTCCTTGCTGGTGCTGAATAATAATAATAATAATAATAATAATAATAATTGGTACTGAGAGATAAAGAAATGCCTGCACACTGCTTGTTTGTTCCCAATCCCTCTTTTTATCCTGCGTAGAAATGAGAACGGTTCAGACAGAGGTGGTCTTCCTGCAATAATTGCAAACACAAAAATGAGCCAGTTAGATAGATTTCAGATGCTGTACTGATCTTTTACATAATAACAGGTGCAACTGCATGCAACGAATAAGGATTAAGATAGCTGTCCTCTGCCATATGGATGTATGAATGGGTGTGAATGGAATGACATGTAGTGAGTGTTAAAGCGCTTTGAGTGGTCAGAAGACTAGAAAAGCACGATGGGAAATTCCGACAAAGAAATTGCAAACACAGACATACACCTGTCAACTATGCACCTTCAACTAACGTTAACTGGTACCATAATGTATACCATAACTCCAATCTGAATCCTAAACCCAATATTGTAAAGCATTTAGCTCTGCTCAGATTTCGCGTAGCACATTTCCAATGTTTTGGATCAATTAAGATAATAAACTCTGCAGCAAACACTTATAGTAGTTTCGCTTCATAAATCAAGACACTTTTTTAATCATATTGGAACCACATATCAAGGATATAAAAAAGCTTTTTCAAACATTCCTGGTTAAGATAGTAGCTATCCTACGACTAAATGTTAAAATGCCTATAATCACAGGTATTTTTTTTCTGCATAAAATCAAAACCATGTATGCAAACAGGCATGGGAAATCTAACAAGGGAGCCCAATGACTCTTTAGGGTTTAAAACAACAAACGATAAAAGACTATTAGTCCCTTAGAAATATGTAAAAGGATAAGTAGAAGGATTTCTAATATTTCCCACAAGTGCTCACACACACAATTAGACAAAAATATTAAAATCCATTTTCTTAGATGAAATGGCGGATTATCTTCAAAGACAAGTAAAGTCAAACCTCTCAAGATCCATAAACACATATTAAAGAATACTTAACAGAATACATGCTGAGTAAAGTACCATTTAACATACTTTCTGTCCTGAGGATAGGCTTAGCAATGACACACATTGTATTCTTGATATTAGATGACTTCTTTGCGTCTCCAGGGACAGTTTAAACACACATAAGCATAAGGACATGGCCCTGAGCCTGTGCGTCATCTCACTAGGTGCATGGCGAATGCATCATAATGGTCACGCAACTTGCCATGTTGATAACACAAAGGAGGACGTGGGAAGAGAAACAACCAGCCCTGTAAACAAGAGATTAGGCTTTAGCCACGTTTGATAAAGAAATAACACCACTATGGGCAAATAAAACAGAGCAACTCCAATTAACTCAATACTTTTTTTTATGAACCACACTTGAGCAAATGCATTTTGCTGACATAGGGCAAAACTGGCATTCAATACGTCTAACATTCCCTCTTCTTTTAGCTCCATTTGTGGTCTCTATACCAACTCTTCAGGGAAATATGGCTCAATAGCTGCTAAATGCTGCATTACGTTCACTAGCTTGTCGCTAACTGTCTCTGCTGAGTTGGGTGATTTTTCTCCGTGCGCTCATCATTTGTCATTTGATCCATTTTTTTAAATGAACATATAGATTGGAGCAGCTTTAAAACTCATTAGCAGCACCCAAAGTTCACAATTTGCAACTGCTGTCTGTTGCAGTTCATCCGTCACATTAATAATAAAGAATTAGGTTTTGTCTGGTCTTTGCCGATGGCAGTGGATGACAGAGAAAAAAGTTAAATTGTAATATTATTATTCCTTTATATTTTCTGTATATTATGAACAAAAAAGGACTTCATTCGTTATGTTACTTCAAGTATAATTTACACCATAGAACAGAAGAGGATCTTAAGCTTAAAGTGACTGGTAAAGATTGATAATACTGGTGAAGAGTAAAAGTTAATATTCTTCATATATTACAATAGATATTCCGCTCTTAAGTCTTTATCATATAAATGATTTGATCACTCATCACATTGTAGGAACCGATAGAAACTTCTATCTGCTCATATTGTATGGGCGCGTATCGTATAGCATTGTGACAACTCTTCAGAGCTGCAGAAAATAATGGGACACTGAAAATTCAGGGAAAGAGAATTAATCAGAAACAAGAAAATAGGTCGTTTTAAATTATTTATCTCACATAGTCACTTTCACAGCTTCATTAACGATGGAATTCAACGGTGGTCACTGTCAAATATGGGTTTACTGCGGTATTGATCACGTGCAGTGAACAGGCATGTGCTTCTGGGATCTTTGATCTCACACCGTTTCAAGCTGAAAATAAATCATTGACTCAGACCAGACAAGCCTTTTTCAGTGCTTACATATGTGCTTACATGTAACAACATACGTCAGGCTCAAAGTTCGCCATCACTAGAGAGCACATGCGCATTCTCCCACAATTCCCAAGGAGTATAAATATGTAAGAGTGTTTTTTTCCAAGAGGCAGTCAGATATATTTCACAAGAAAAAGCTAAAAGGGAATAGAAGAAGTCTGCTTTATTGTCTTTCAGCTCAACAGCCAACATGAACAGCTCTCCAGAAATAGAGGACTGACATGTACATGTATCAAGGCATCGTCTGTTTGTCTGAAGCACAACTTAAAAGAAGGATACTCCTTATTGTTGGATCTCCTTTCCCCCCTTTCTCCAGCCGTATGTATGCCTTTGGTACTCCTTGACATTTCGACAGGCACTCTCCAGTCACTTTACTCTTCATCACCTATGATAACAACCACAAAGAGTGAAACCTCAAAACCTATTGAGGCCGACGATGGCGAATCAAGAGACCAAAGAGAAGTGATAGCAGGATTAATATCCGCCCAGGAGAGGAGGCCTGCCTCGTAATCAAAGATGAGAACCGATATAAGTGGCTCTGGAACGAGCGGCGATGGCTGAATCAAAGATCAGTGAGTGCCCTTCACATATTCACTCCCATCTCTTGTCCCGCTTTCCCTCAAGCATTAACACTAAAACTATCTGAGCGTGAGGATTTAAATGTACAGTTTAGTTTAAACTTGACAATTCTGATATTTCTTTGGACATCTGAAGAAAAAAAAATGAATTGAATGTCTTCTTAACCCCATGTGACATTTATATGGAGGTTATCACTCTTTGTGCTTTGCTATCGGTGGCTACAGCATCTCTGCTTCCATTTCTCTCCTTGCAATCTCACAGAAAAGACAGACTCAACCAAAGTATGAAAAGAATGGGACTTTCAGCTCGGTTAGAGAATAAAACTATATGTAATACATCTTTTTTTCTTTGTCCCATCTCTACCTTTTGGTTCCCATTTCCTTTGAGCGACACAGAGTCTGTGTGTGTGTGCGATCACTGTGTGTTTGTCTTGATGTGCGCATGTGCATGTGCCTAAACTCATCATCTCTGTCGGTGCAGAGCAGAGAGAGCACATCAAAGCTTTGTCTTGCCACAGAGGCCCAGGCAATTCAAACATATTGTAATGGGGTAGCTGATAGAGACGACTCTGTGGTAACTTGATGAACAAAGCCGTCGTCGCTGGGATCCATACGACAACGGTGAGGCCGGGAGAGTAAACAACAGCGTCCACAGCAGTTTCCATTCCTCATTTTCAATCTACTCTGTCATTTTTTTATCTCAACTTGATGAGATGATGATGAGAGATTCCTCTCAGCAATCTCTGTAGCCATCATACTATGAGTTTATTATCTGTCCGGAGTAATATTTCAATTCTTAAAACAGCTCTGCGTGAGATCTCTGTTAAGATTTGGTCAGAGGGCGATGACTTGAATGGACCACCAAAGATTTATCATAAATTATTTATAACTACATAAATTCATATTCAGCAGCATCTGCCTGATCCTTCATGCACTATTCATGTGACATAAGGCACCACCACCTGAACTATCCAAGCCAGTCCGACTGTTGTTGAAACACAAACACGGCAATGGAACCGGAATAGTCTGGATGGATGGAGGCATGGCATCGTAATTCTTCCCTCACTGCTCTGTTAGCGCTCATGACCTGAAGGTTTATTTTGAGTTTAATCAAGCTGTGATTCAGTTTTGGTTGACTAACTGTCCACAGGACAAAAATGCATGACATTTACACATAATTATTGCTCTGACGACTGGCGAAACGCACAGAAATCAACACACAAGACAGATCTTCTGCTGCACGAGCAACATCTCATTAAGACAAGCTTCACAGGTTCAACGTTATGGGAGTGAGCAGGTTGATCGTCCTGGGGATATTCTGATACATAAACATGAGCTCTTTTCCTGTGCTATAAATAGCACCAACAAGCAGTATGTTCAATATGCAGTATGTTTGTCCAGACACATTCATTTAGTCTGTAAAAGACAACACTCACAATAAGAAAAACATAAGGACAGAATGATTTCACACAAGATTTTCCTTCTGTAAGGCACATTGAGTTATACTGTTTAGACTCTCTCATATACACACACACACACACACACACACACACACACACACACACACACACACACACACACACACACACACAGACTTACCAATTTGTGTTAGCCTGCATTTCTGTGGCACAGCCACGGTGCCACCAATGTGGAAGACGTTACGCGCCAGGAGAGTCGCGACAGTTAAGGCTGCCGATTTTTCAGCAGCACCGTGAATAAAAGTGGATCGAACTTTATTTGCAGGTAATGCAGTGGGACCAAAAGAAATTTCCTCCATTTTCTCCGCAGAAAATCCGGAGCCAGTAGGAGTCCTCCTTTGCTCAGTCCCAGTGTGCAATACACTCCACCTGTAGCTTAAAACTCTTTTTTTTTTTTTAAAGGCTTTTGGTTCCCCTCACGTTGGACTTGACAGACACTCCAGACTTCTGCCAGAAAGCCTCCACGCTGCAGGCAACAAGCAATCACACCCAACCTCCTGCTGTTCGTCCTCCTCAGTGCCGTCCTGTGATCTGTGGCGGCACCTTCAACCGACTGTCTTCTCTGTGCAAACACACACACGTTTCCACCTTTCTCCTGGTCATCTGTTCTCCACTCCCCCTTGCTGCTCTTCCCATCTACCCCTCTCTGATATTTGCAGTCTTTGAGAATATGTGCTGCTGTGTCAGTGTGCTGCTAACCTGCTACCCTGATGCACAGACTTAAATTCAGCATTTAACAGCTCCAGCATTGTTGTGTAGTTTATGGCGCGATTATGAAGAGTGGAGTGCAGCAGATGTGTGTCTCTGCATATCAGCTGGGTTCATTTAGGTCATACAGTGGGATGTGGGGATAAGGACGATGACATAACATGCATGATAATGCATTACTAAAAGTAAGAATTAATGGGTTGACCTGTGGGACGTGTGTGTGTGTGTGTGTGTCCATCTGTTCCTCGTGCACTAAATGCACTTCTATTTCACACAGGCTTTGCCCTCCTAAAGGGGAAGTCCTCTTTGCACACTTTCCACTATGTGTAGCTTACTTGTATTTCCAGGTACTGGATTACCAAACCAGGGAGAGCCCATTCTTTGGGAACGACAACATACTATTAAAAAAAGTGACTATCATTTGACTTTGACGGAAAACTCATGGAGCTTTATTTTCTGTAAAAAGGGCTAAATGGTAAGCTATTATCCAGACGCAAACACAAATGGGCATGATTAACAAAATAAGCAATTTTGGCAACCAGGCACAGCTGGACGCATCATAGAGGAAGTGAATATATTACCAGGGGGAAAGTTATATGGGGCTATATTATATAGTTTAGCAGGCAGCTTAATTTTTTTATATCACGGCAGTAGTCTAAATCAAAGACGGTAAACCTGACATGACACCAAAGCAATCTCATGCAACATGCCTCCCATCCCAACTCGTCAAATACAGCTGCTTCGTCGGTGTCCCTGCGTTTCAAACTATGACGCTCTAGCGTCACTTTTGGATGTCATTTTCCGGTTGTCTCATCACATCTTCTTCTTTAATATAGTCCTGAATTTGGGGTTACGTCATCAGGTCTCGGCCCCGTTTCCCTGATCCTCTCGGGACATTCAACAGCTTGTGAAATTAAATTAGTCAGGCGCACAGCTTCAGCTTGATGACTTTGGGAGAAATGTGCGGGGGAAATCCGGCTGCACAATGGATGGAAAAGCCGGGAGCACATTTGTGACAGTGCTGAGCTCGAGTCTTGGCAAAACCAAAACTCCATCACCTGCTCTACCAGTGTGATGGCCAGAAAAGTGACTACTGGGTGGTCATGTTTCTGTTTGTATCTGTTCAGGGTCGTGGAGGTATGGAGCCTTTGACAGCATGCATTATAGGTGCAGGGCCAACCTGAATCAGTCGTCAGTCAGGGCTAACACAGATAGACAGACACTCATACGTCTGGGACAGCTGCAGTCTGATGTGTGTCATTGGAAGGAAACACAGAGGAAACCTGCATGGAGGCAGAGATAACATGCAGACTGCATACAGAAGGGAGTGGAGCTCAACACTAAGCCACAATGTCATTCATTGGCACAGTTTGTTAGTCATTGGAAAAGAAAACAGCGAGAGTGCACGTCCAAAATATGTAAACACAGGTAAACAATCCAACCACTGGGATTTTGATATGTGATAAATTCTGATTGGTGCATGAAATCACCATCCTCAAGCAAGGCCCCACCCATTTCAAAACAGCAAGTAGAGCACAAACATGTCATGTTGTGTCAAATAATCAGCATGGTTCTAACGTTGGCAGATATAATGGTGCCCAAGAAGGATCCAGTCACTTACAGAAAGAAGCCGAGAAAGAAAATGAGCTCCTCTAACCTAAACGACAAAACAGGTTGTTCATAATTGCCTTCCAATGTGATCCATTTGAGCATTTGCTCATGTGGCCAGCCTATCAGCAGTCAGTGCCTTCGTGGTTATAAGAAAATAACTTTGACACTTCATGGAATACGACGTCTGTCAATCAAACCACCCCAAGTCCCCCGTCAGAGGCTTCGGAGTACTTAAATGGCATCACGGCACTTCTTCCTTGTCAGTCGTCAGTCATCATGCACACAACCACAAGAGGTCACTTGTAAGGAACATGGAAGCAGGGAGACCACAACCATGAACCACAACATCTCTGGTTGAATCCGGCGTGGGACTTTTGTGACATCTCTCTAAAGTCTCCCCTGACTTCTCTCTCTATCTCGATAAATATTGGATGGATTCCTACAGCTTTTAGTTTTCTACAGACTAATGTCTAATTGCATTAACTTTGATCTCCTGGCTTTTCATCTAGCTCCATCACATGATTAAAATCAAATGTTCGAAATGTAATGATTTGCTTTTCAACTAAAGAATAACACCAGCCTCAGCTGTACTTTCTGTTTAGTGCTAATTAAACGTGAACATGGTTAACATTGTGCTTGCTAAACAGCAACATGGTCGTACATTATCATTGCTGATGTGAGCTCAATTTGGTTTTCAGGGTTTGTTGGGGGTGGTTTTAACATATGTTCATGTAATTTCTGACTACCCACTAATACACTGCATGAATAACATGACGTTCTTAGTGACTCTGATAAACAGCTGCTATATGACTAGCAGTAGTAACAGTTAATCCATGATCATGGATTAAAATGGCAGGTTATCATTGTAATCTTTGTTGTAATGTCTCTTCACTACTTCAACGCTTCATATTCTACAGCAGCATGATGGTAGGGAGTCTTAAATATTCATACCCATAGAAGGACAAATTAAAATGTAAATACCTTTTTAAGCCAACTAATTACACTATACGTATATGGAAGTAGTCAAAAATATGTTGGTGTACCCTCTTTTTTAGCAACATAAAAGGTTAGGATACACAGAGAAATAATAAAACACACACTCTTATCTCACAGTCGCTCACTTCGTCTAATTAAGAGCACCCAAGGCAGCGCTCAAACCAGCCACAGCTACAAATGGGTCCCCAGGTCCCCCCAGGGTGCCGAGGATTGTGCGACACCGGAATGAAAATAAACACATGACAACTGCAGCATGATAATGCATTCACCAAAGATGCTACCCGGGGCTCCCAGAGTGGCAGAGTTCAGCACTGACATCAAAGGAGGGAACTGAAGCCTGAGTGTGTGTGTGTGTGTGTGTGTGTGTGTGTGTGTGTGTGTGTGTGTGTGTGTGTGTGTGTGTGTGTGTGTGTGTGTGTGTGTGAGGATTGATGTTCATGCAATGATCAAGCTTCTTCTTTCTGCCTGAACCAGCCCGGATGACTGACTAGATTGAGATACACTTGGAGGTACACTTTGGCAGCAGAGCTAGACTGCCATGCAAACTGCCACAGATGTTGGAGTGAAGCTGTGCTCTAAGCTGCTTTCCTGCGTGGGGCTGCTTTATATTTCGGGACCCTGAAAATGGACCAAGTTTCTGGGTATCTTATTAACTGCTGCGAAAATGGAGGGAGATGAAATAAAAGCCAGTGGTTATGGATAATTTGCTTTTTATTTCTGGCCTAGACACAGGTATGGGCGGCTGTAGCTCATGGGGAGAGTGGTCGTCCTGAAACCACAAGGTTTCCGTAGCCGGTTCGATCCCTGGTGTCCCCATAGTTCGCGTGTCGAAGTGTCCTTGAGCAAAACACTGAACCCCAGTTGCTCCCCGGGCGCTTCACACAGCACACTGCTCCTTAATTACTCAGGGTAAAATGCAGAGAATAATTTCCCCCACTGTGGGATTATTAAAAGGATGTACAAAGTAAAATAAAAAAAGTATCTAGACACGCCTTATAGAGGCGATAGCCTCCCAGTATGGTTTTAGAAGTTGACGTTTCACATACACAACCATTCTTGATGCAAAATGCAAAAAAAAAGACAGTGAGGTGCCAGTGGCTGAGATGCAGGTAGACACAGTAACTCGTCAGTCAAATTAAATGTAAAATATAGTGCTTCAGCATCAAGTGTAAAGGCCAAAGATGTGTGTCACTAGGCTGCCTGGATATCACAGATGTGAAGCTATTTCGGTGAACAATTCAAATGTGACAAATATTTTTGCCAAATTGGGTACAACTGGCGAAAAGGAGGAAGCGGGGTAGAGGTAGGGCTGAGTATTTTTAGAAATGATCCGATCGCACCTGAGTTTCACCACCAGTTTCATTTTGAAACCTTCCTTTGAGCAATTTGCTAAGGTAAAATGTCTAAAATTGGCAAGAATGTGTATCTAATTGGAACTACCAGATCGGATATTCAACACCAGCTTTTGGCACTTGACAGTTTTCATCACTCTGTGCTGCAGACACGTTTTAGTCGCTAAAGGTTGAGGTTTGATACCTTTCCTAAAGGAAAGGAGAGGAGGAATATTCATAGAAAATGCCTAAATTTGCCAGTAAATCAAATCATAAATCAGAAGCTATTTGACATTCAGTGCCTGCCTTTTGGTACATTACGGCTTTCAATACTCATACTCAACACGTTTCCGTCAGTACCAATAAAGTATTTAGGAGAGGAAAGGAAATGAGATTGAAAATAACAAAAAAAAAAGAGCTGAAATGATGAGAGTGTGTTCCTCCCCTGGTGTCTGTTAGCTGTTTCTCTGCCCTGGAGCGACAGAAAGGAAGAGGCAGAGACAAAAGGGGGCGCATGCTGAGATTCATCATCATCATCAGTACAGGAGAGACACATGAGGAAAAACCCATTTTACATGGAAAAGCCATTTCCTCCATGTGGAGGAGATTAGCAGCCATGCATGGCTCCAAACATTCCTCCCGCCATCATTTTCTCTCCTCTTCTCTCTCAGCAAGGGTTTGTGGTGCCATGCAACTCTTCTAAGCACAAGTGTTGCCAAAATGAATTAAGAGGCAGCCCTCTTGGCCGTTGATGAAAGCGGGAACCTCCCGCTCACACCCCAACGCTCACATAGATAAAGAAAAGCAGGCGCTGTAGGGGTGAAGACTGACAATTTGACACTGCCAGCTTTCTAAGTGCCAGGGATGTGACATATTATTTGACAGCGTACAGGGGAGAGCAAAGGGGTCGCTCTAATAGCCAGGGGACAATTTGGACTTAAATGTTGTCATCAAAGCTCATGTCATCATCACAGTGTGTGGTTCTCAACATGCCCTGCCTGGATTTCAAGGGGTTCCTATTTCTGCTGATGCCAATGACAAAAACAATCCACCCACTGAGTTTTGGCATGTGTTAATGCGATGTGTCTGTCAGTCTCTTTGGGCAACTTCTCTCCCAGGTGCTGCAGTGACAGAACCCATAAACATCTCAGTTATGTCTGTGACCAGTGCAGAGGATGCAGGATAGTAAAGAACAGGCACATCCACACCTATGTGGTGCTATGTGGTCTGAGGGCAGAGCTTGAAGTCTTGTCAATCCAACAAATTAAGAGGCTTTCCTGCCCCCTAGTGACAAGAACAAAGGAGCATTTTGAGGGACAGATCCCTGCTACTCCAATGATGCTCTTCATCAAGAGCTTTCATATAAACTGACAAACCCAGTTTATAAATGTAATTCACATTTAAAAAAAATAAAAAACATAATTCGGAAGTTATGTACCCCACACGTCGATAAATCATGAATTATTACATAATAAAGCCGTCATGCTAATTGAACATCCTCAATTAAGATTCATTTCGCAGCTGTATCTTGCAACGTGGGTGACGAACATTCTCCACAAAAACAAGAGCAATGGAGAAATTACGCATGGGCTTCCGATTGCTTGCAATGTAGGATACTGGGTATCCAAAGGAATGCGTGCACCACATAGTATTTCTCTCCATGTGTGACTGAAAGATGAAATAACCAAACGGGAAAAAAGGCTTGAAAATTATAACTTACCCTTCTCCAAACTGAGATTTCTGCAAACTTCAAGTTCTGCCATTTAGGACTCGAGTTGTTGGTCTCACTAGGTCCCTCCATGCGTCTTGGACATCATTGTTATCTCCTAATTGCAGCAGCTCGAAAAACCATCAAACCATGCCTGACTAATCCATTTCTCCATGATGATTAGTCGTTCACATGAAATGCGCCATGATGGTGAAGTGTCACTTTGTTGTGCTAAAAACGAACCCAAGGAACAAACTGCTCCTCGGCATCTGCCTCCCCTGTGCGATCTGTGGAGCGGCTTCCCAAACCATCAAACCTCTGACATCCACAGCCGCTGCGCGCACATCCTCTCCTCTCATCACCAGCCGCAGCGCACAGGCAAGACGATAAGCCGATTTCTCACGCGCTCGTTGACGGAGAGTGGTTGTTAATAAGCAAGAGATTAGCCAATGCGTGGCCTGAGCGAGAGGGAACGATCGCGCACAGAGCAGTGGTTTACCCGCCAGAGTTGGGCATTTTGGGCATTTTTATCAGCTTTGCCCGGCACTCTGATTCAGCAGTGTGGCGACAGTTTGAATTCCCACCAAACTGAACTCGTGCCACTAACGTGTGTTTGTTTGTTTGTTTGTTTGTTTGTTTGTTTGTTTGTTTAGGTCAGCCATTGCTCCGTGTACATCCTAAACAGTCACCATTGCGCAGGGATGCCAGCGCTATGACCTACTTTACACTCTCGGTGTGTCTCTCGTTTTGTGCTTCCTCAAAAGACGCAGCAGGGGGAATGTAACGTGAGGGTGCGTTGCTCTGCAGTGCGCGCGCTGGGCCCCTCGTGCGTCCCACGAGAGGGAGAGAGAGACTGAGAGCGCGCAAGTTCTGTGTGAACATGTATTAATAGTTCAGCTTTTTAAAAGTGTGTGTGTGTGTGTGTGTGTGTGTGTGTGTGTGTGTGTGTGTGTGTGTGTGTGTGTGTGTGTGTGTGTGTGTGTGTGTGTGTGTGTGTGTGTGTGTGTGTGTGCGTGTGTGTGCGTGTATCCTAGTTGAGTCAGTTAGTTTTGGTCCATCTAGAGCTCCAGATTAGTCTTGCTCATTGGACCACGTTAAAGCCATTTCATTTAGGATTGCATGAGACAATTATGGAGTGACCAAGCTCACTCAGCAACACACACACACACACACACACACACACACACACACACACACACACACACACACACACACACACAGTTGTGTTCCAACAGAAGGCGCAGAGGTTACCAAATCAATAAGTGCTGTCTGGAGGAACAAAAAGACAGTTGAGAGTGCGCAAGTTCTGTGTGAACATGTATTAATAGTTCAGCTTTTTAAAAGTGTGTGTGTGTGTGTGTGTGTGTGTGTGTGTGTGTGTGTGTGTGTGTGTGTGTGTGTGTGTGTGTGTGTGTGTGTGTGTGTGTGTGTGTGTGTGTGTGTGTTTTCTGTGTGCACGCGATGTATATTTGGCTACACAAGGCTTTCCCGTGATTGTTCACTTTGATGTAAGTTGTAAACCTCTTTTCATCCTCACCTGCCTGATCACAGGCACCCCCCTCCCCCCCTCCCCTCACACCTCCATGTGATTGATGTACCATGTCCAAACGAAAACCATCAACCAATCTGTCGTTCACAAAAGCGTGGAAACAACTGGAGGAAGTGAAAGAGGCAGAGTGAAGCTATTTCATGTGGAAAATTGGCAGGAAGAGCGGCCAGAGGCAGATGTTTTCAAAACGGTAAATAAAGGACAAACTGTCAGGGAAAGAGATCCAGATCTTAAGTTTGGAGAAGATACTACAAACAATTTATTCCGTCTATGTTTTGTTTCTGCTCCCAGCCTAAATATAATGAATGTAGTGATAGATTAGCATCAGAATATGTTTTCTTGTAAAAAGAAAATTGGAGGGGGTTATGGGGTGGTGCAGCTCACTTTTGTGGGACTTTATAAAATAATTATTCACATTTAATGCTCTGTATTCTTTAACAACATAAATTAATCACAGATTCTCAAGGAAAAAATCTACTTTGATTTGGAGAAAGATATTTGCAACGGTACAAATTCCCATCAAGCATGAACAAAAGGGAAGCAGTGACTCTCTGCATCAATCAGGTCAAGCCATCATCCACGGCAGAGTGAGGCAGGCCTGGTTTGTGTGTGGTTCGCTGACACGCTAAAAGTACACACTTGTACACAGTCTGATGTGAGTCAAGGTGAGGCTTTAAGTGGTCTGCCTGCTGAGGGTGTGACAGCCACAAAGGCAGACCCAGATCAGAGATTTATTCTGGATCTGTCAGCGTCTGCAGCCTGACTGCCTCGAAACTCATAAATTATGATCAAATTGACGTCTGGATTAATGTCAGCTTTAAGGATAACGACAAATGCACCATTTGCTGTGGTTCATTGAATCATATAACATACTGGTATAAACAGCTATGCATACATGGGTCAGGGTACTTAGGCCGATGCACGCACATATTTAGAAGAAGAGCAGTGTGCAAATCCTCTTGCATATATTCTTCTTCTTCTTCTTCTTCAACTTTCCACTGTACGAATGAGTACTAATATGTAGGAATCACACAGGAGGAGAAACACAGCAATACAATGCAGGTGTTGTAGCCCGCTGCTGCACATGTTTTGTATTGGCAAAACCACATCATGTCATGATTTTCATTCATCTCACACAGTGGTTGGGGTTGAGGTTTTTTGTACACGGTTTTACTGATGTCACAAGACTGAATCTGCAATATAAAAGTGTTCGAGGCACAATAATGGAGACGAGTCTCCCTCTACTGTTCATTCCCATGACGTACAGTTATCAGAGAATATATACAGTCCATCCCTGAGAAAGACCCTGATTATGTTGTGTGTTTGTGTCTGTTGTGTGTGTTTTACACTGCGTTTACCATGAAAGGTGCTGTTGTCCGTCAGGAAGTGCCGGCGGTACTGTGGCTCTCCTTTCCTGCTCACAACCCAGGCGCTCATGGTGGGAGGAGGAGGGGCGGGGGAGGACGAACAAGTGGATGACCTGAAGAGGAGAAGAGAGTTGTACTGTGATTGTCCAAACATGTTTCAGGAATTGAATGAATTTAAAAGAAAAACATGTGGTGTCTTGTGCTATGAGCCAACTCACAACTCTCAAGACAAACAGCCCAAGATGCAAATAAAAGAACAAAACTAGGAACAACACGATATGTTAAAAGAAGGAAACAACTCAATTCAGTTTATTTTATATAGCCCAACATCTCGGAGGGCTTTACAATCTGTACACATCACATCCCTGTCCCGGGACAATTGCTTCCTTTCTGGACAAGGAGACTTTGAGTGGGGGGGGATACCAAACAATTTCTAATTATGTTTTAATAAATTGGGGATTCTCTAGAGAGTTAGAAGAGATTTTAATATTTCAGGACTGAGTGACCATTACAATTATAGAAAACTTTATGTTCAAAGAAGATTATATGCAACTTGAAAGAGGTTCAAAAGCAAAAGTATTTAATGGGAATTACAACAATAACGTTTTACTGAAGTTCGTTATAATTATTATTTATGATAGTATTATTATTTGTAATTATAATATGTGTTTGTCCAGTTTTACTTAGTTTCATTTTGAAATGTATTCTTCTTTTGTTAGTGGCAGCATCGCCACCTCTTGTGTTTTTTGAAGGGACCAAACGTGTTTTGGCTCTCTTCAAAGATATTTTTGTTATTGTGATCAAAATCAGCATGTAACTGAATGAATATAATTACAGTGACAGATTGTAGCCATTAACCTCCCAATGTGCTGTCTTTCCAGCTCTCCCATGAAAACATGATCTAATCCTCTTCTTTACCAAACTGTGCTACAGTTTCTCTATCTCTATCTAGTTTATCTGTTCCACCTCCTTTTACCCTTTGAAGTTATACATCTTTCTCAGTGTGTTCTTTTTCATCCTACTTTTGTTTCTTCTGGAACATTATTCCCCGATTCCTAATTTTCCACTAATTCCTCCTGATCACTTTTCATTCCTCCCTCGCCTCGTTTGACCGCTTAGTGTTTCCCCACCTGTTGCTCATCTGTCTTTCTCTGATTTACTGCATCCCTCCCACACACACACACACACACACACACACACACACACACACACACACACACACACACACACACACAGGAGTTGTATACTAGATCCGGAAAGGCTCGGAGCCTCTGAGACAGTTATTGGCGTCTGGTGCCGGCTGACCCGAGTAGAGGTGACTGTCTGGTGGAACATGTAGAGCTCACGGGTCAAGTGTCTCTGAGGTGAAAGTACTTCCCTGTGACCCTGCCACCACCTCACTTTAGAACACAGAAGCCTGTGATGTGTGTGATGTTTATGACGGGACATATGGACAAAGACCAACTCATTCTGTTAATATGACACCCAATGTCATGACAAAGCAGTGTGTGCATACAGTGCAGAACTCCGCCCAAACATGGATAACTGTAAAGCATCAAAGTATAATGCAATGTATCTCCGCTCTCTTACTATAGTTGTAGATTAGATAAGCAATGTTTAATGTCTGTTCCTTTAAATAATGTTAGAATAGCCGTTTTTATCATCAATAATATGTTATTATTAGTTATTAAAGGTTAAGTTATACTCGGGTGATTCAAAGTTGGTGCTGGTGTAGGAAGTTGAGTTGGAAGCCAAAAGAAAAACACAAAGGTGAACGTGTGAAAAAAAGCAAAAATGAAAAGTAGAAAAGTAGAAAAGACCTCTGGGATAGTTTCCCAGAGCGAATATGTCTGATCATCTGATAAGCAGTGCTTTCTGGTGGTGCTTTAAGGGAACCAAATAGAGCGTTGACCTAATAGCATAATATCGGCTTCACTATAAATCTTTGCAGTGTGTAAAGTTTGACTGTTTGGTGTTGCCGTCATGTTATAAACATAAAGTCATCGGAGGCTTTTCTGGAGTCATTAAACTCTGCTTCACCTTCCGCCTGCAACGTCTCTCTGCTGCTGTGAACTCGCTGGAGAGCGCGGCCCCTTGTGGCTTACTGCTTGGTTACTAAATTATTTTCAAAAATGACTGTTTGTTTTCATAACAGAGCCCATATTAGAGATAGGAGTCGAGGTAGATGAGAGACACTAAGCAGCTTTAATTGCATATCATGTTCCGATACAGCTGGATTATATGAAGCCACCATAAACATCGAAGTCACATGACATAAAAAAGTTACCAGAATGTACAAGTTAGTAAGCTTCACAAATACTGCAAGTTACACAGCAAATATCACCACACTGTATCACCATAAAGTGTCTATAATAGTGGTGCAACTAAATATAACATCTCATGCAATGTCTATTACTATATTACTGTCGTAAACATAGTCTAGTCCCTGATTTTAATCAAATGTATCGCCAGTGATTAACATGCTTGTGGGTCTTTATGTGTGAGACAGTTGAATAGAAATAATAAAAGAACTGCAGCATCTGCAATGTTGTTACCGTTAAGCATAACTCTGAACATAAGACTCAAGTTTAAACCATAATTCCTTTTTAAGGGGCTGTTGAATATTGATGACACGTGTGCCATGGAACAAATGACCCTTCATATAAACATGTGTGTTAGTAACAATGGCCCTCTCATGGCACACAGACACAAAGACAGCCGCATCTGTCAACCCATATTGACATATGCCAAAGAGCACTCTGCTAAGGCATGAATAATGAGATCTACAATGGTTATTCTTTTGCAAGTGACCAGATGCCATAAATGCTGAGTGATTAGTAACCAGTATTCAATAAAATAAGAAGAAGAATTTATTTTTTAATCTGCAACTATCTCAGTGGTTATGTGCTTTTTGTAAAGCACAAGCACAGACTTATATCCAACACGTTATATTGCTTCTGCCTTCTCTACACGTCACCTGATGGATGGGGATCCGAGTGGCTTTCAGCCAGTGAGCCACCGTGGGGTTCTTCAGAGTCAATGAGTAGCTTGTAATTGCTTGTTAAGCAGTTATCCAAAGAGAGAGCAAACAGTCCTGGTATGTTGACGGCTGGACAGGTTTCCAAAACCACCTTACTCACTCACTGATGTATAAAAGTAAAGGCTGTATAGGGGACTAGAGGTAAAAGGTATTTTAGGTCATGGGAAAATATTGTCATTGCTGAATATTGTTACAAACTTGGAAACGCTTTCTATTAAATAAAGTTTCTGTTTCATAGGTTTGGGGTGGTCAGAAGTTGCCTTTTTTATTGACTCTTGTAAAATATCTGTGTCTGCATTAGTCCAGTTTGTATTTCTGCTAACAATTAATACAACTGTATTATCTGCTTATATACAGTCAATTTCTAGACTGTAGAATATTATATTTCTTATACTTTAAAACTCACATTTTCTACCTCAGGTTCAAGAAAATCTGCGTGGAATATCATCCTGTTCAAATCTCTAGAGATGCAACGAAATCATTAATATATTTTCATTATTGATTCATTTTCATAATATTTTCTTAATCAATCAATTGTTTGGTCAATGAAATATTTGAAAATAGGGAAAGGTCCCCAGTAACATCTTCAAATAGGTTGTTTTGGCTGACCGACCAATCAAAACCCAAATTGATTCAATGCATATTTATACAGGACCAAAGAAAGCTGAACATCCTCACAATTGAGAAGCTGGAACAAGATCTTATTCGTCAATTTTGTTTGAAAAAGTTAAAACAATTAAGCGATGATCAAAATTGTTGCAGATACATTTATTTATCATTTGAGCTCTACAAAACAGCTCTAATGTGTTTTTACCTGGGGGAGGAAGTTGTAACATGTACATTGTCCAGCCTGTTCATAGAGCCTTTGACCTGATAAGGAACCAGAGCGAGGTCACTGAGGGGTCAGAGTTGTTACTTGGGAGCACTGAGGCTATCTGAGGCTGTCAACAGACGCTGTAACATCATGGAGTCGTAACAGTGGCGCAAACGAAGACATCTCCTCTGAAAATGTGCTGTGTGACCAAACCGTACTGTCAAATGTAGTGTGTCTGCATGTAAAGCTGAAATAGAAACCGTGAGAGCACTTGTGTTAAAAAAAATGAAACACCTATAAGATAAAAAGTTCAGAGAAGAGAATCATTAAGTGTCAGAACATTTCTAGTGCAGCAATGAAATTATTAATACATACAAAATATGCTATTGATTAGAGATTCATCCATTTAAGTGGAACATCCTGTCTCCATAGCCAGAATACCATGTATACGGCATGTTTTGAACACTTTGGGAGCTCGGTCTTTTTTTTACTTTCATGTGCATGTGTGTGTGGTAGAACGTATATGTGGTGGGGTCGTCTTGCTTTACTGTGAAATTGAGGGCTGGGTAAGGTCATGAGTCAAACCTCCAGCTCTATTTCAAGCAGAGACACCTCCTAATCTCTCCCTCCTCTCCCTAGCCTTTACTTTTACTCTCAGGCGTTAGACTCAAAATATCTGCTTAATGTCCACAATGACAGAAAAGAGCTGTTTATTTCAGTATTTGTAAATGGATATGAGTACGTTTGTGATTGGCCTCTGACATACAGTAGCACAAAGTGACAGCTTTATCATTGCTTGTTTTTATATTTGTGTCTTCCACACATACATTTGCACACGCACACCAACAATACATATACACATATCTCACAAACTATTTGGTTCATTCAATCCCAAAGTGTTCACCCTAAGTCCTTCCCCCTTCCTTTCCACCAAAAACCTTCAATTATTCATGAGGGATCACAGCACCCACACCGAGTCATGTTCCCACTCCTACAACCCTACACCAGCAAGCCGATACACTGCTCACAATACTTCTAGTCACATAATAACAAGGGAGTCACTTTACGACCGATGCATTCTTGCGCGCATGCACACACACACACACACACACACACACACACACACACACACACACACACACACACACACACACACACACACAGCCTCTACAGTGCATGTGGCTGTGTGGTGGAAAAGCTACTCAGTGTTATAGTTGTTTAACAGTAAGTGTTTTGGCAGCAGGTGAAATCAAATATCGGCCCGCTCATGAGAAAGTTCAATCAACAACTGCAAACTGCATTTACAAAAAGTGAGTGAGTTTGGACCTGAGACCTTTATGCCGGTATCAATTTGCAAATAAGCGTCACCATCTCTGCCTGACAAAGACTCTCCTTGTATGAGATGTTGACAACACTCAGGTTTATCAGGCAGGAGCAAAGATCTTTGTGTTTTTTTTCATTCAGTGTCGCACCAGCTCTCTGTCTCTAAATCTCTTTGTCTTTCTCACCCAGGCGGCTACACACAACCACTCAAATCAAATCAAAAAAATCCCCAAGGACCCTGCTCTCGGACGGGGGGATTGCCCCATCTCTTTCTCTCTTCGATGGCTGCTGACTGAGTTTAATAAAGGCCTTTGTTATGCTGCCCTGCTGCAAATCTCTGTTGTTAAAGCACAATAGGGAAGGAGCACCAAAATGTGAAATGCATGCAGCAGAAAATGCTTCATCAATAATACAGAATAACTATTGATTCTAGTTGAATACAAGCCAATGCACATGACACATATATACCTGAGCACATCAGCTCAGGCAGTTTGTGGTTGTCAAAATAATCCAAGATTTGAAAAAATGTTTTGAGCCTGATTGGCTGTGGCTTATTTACCTAGAGAGGTACAATAAAGATAAGGACTCACATGTCTCGAGTTTCTATATTACAGACCCGTGTCCAGGCACACAGGTTTAACAGGTGCACATTTGCTTGGATACTGTATACAGCGACCTACCAACAGTACATTTAAAGTGACAGTTAACTGTATGCAGATGGCCACAGTCCGAAAAGTGCACAGTTAAGAGTCAAGAAAGTCTTTTTAAGTTAGAAAATACACCTTGTGAGATATCATGTCAAAGAAATGTCTGTGTGAAGCACAACAAGCATCACAGGTTTACTTACTTCTGCAAAATTCACTTTCAGATTTTGAAACCACGTTGTCAGCTTCCTCACAACATGTTGCCACTTTCACCAGAGCAGTAGTCCTTCCGCCTCTGGATGTCCGTGGCACCGGCCACAGATGTAGAGTAAGTCCGTGATGGTCCCGGCAGTGCGGTTTCAAGGAGAGAGAATGTCCCAACAACTTCACTGTTGTGGGCCAGTACCCACCAGTGCCTTTTCAAATGACTGCTACTGGTGTGGGACGAGTGGAATCAGGAAAGACCTGGAATGGATTTCGGAGTGGACACTTTTCCCACAAGAGACCAGAGTGGCGGATTACTCATTCAATCAATCATTCCATTCAATACTAGGAGCAGAAATAAATAGAAGAAAGACTGATTTAATTCAATTTAATTATTGTATGTAAAAATGTTTTTTTTTACCAGTATGGGACAATACTTAATGTTCTTTCTGTTCATATATTTTAATCTTAGTGAAACTATATTTGACATCGACATTTAGTTTTAATTTGAACATTATTTTATCCAGTAGTATTTCAAATATGATGAAGAAACAAGTGGTCCTAAATCATACCTTGACGTTTCAACATTATTATTATTATTTTTAATGATCTTCTTCAAGCATCAGTTTAGATAAACGGTGAGTAATGCACAATACAGTATGCAGTATTCATGACCATATTCCTACCTGCACACATATTAAATAATAATCTGCATTAAGAGAAAACATGCAGACACATACATATTTTCAATGACAACTTGAAAACCTCCTCATTGAACAGCGTTGATTCTGTGATCCTCAGCTTCAGAAGGGTTTTGCCCTCCCTTCCTACCCTCCTATCTGTCCCGTGGTTTCCTTCCCACTCCTCCCTCTGTGCCAGTTCAAAGTCTGGCAGCAACAGCCATCAGCCTGAAATGCACCTTACAATTTAAACCAGCCCACCAATCACAAGCCTCTCTGACCAGTAACAGTCGCTAGTAACATTTGCACAACAAAAGAGAGCTGATTCATCAACCCCCCTTTCGCCTCTCCTTCCCTTCACTCCCTTTCCCTTCAACTGTGACTCCTCCTCTCCCGTCTTTGTGCTCGGACCCAAAAATCCCCTTCTACCCCTGCAACCCTCCTCCCCTTTGCACTAATCTCCTTTAGCCCATTGGATTGACTGGTCGGTGCTCAGTGCATCGAGACCCCCTCACCCTGCACCCCACAGGACACACATTACAGTCTGGCTTCATTTGCAGGCCCTCCTCCTCCTCCTCCTCCTCCTCTTCCTCCTCTGTCGTGCTTGGTTGAAGCATGGATAGCAACCACAGCACATGGAAGCACAAGGTGCAATTTTGGCAGTGGACTTGTATTGCAAACAATAATGACAAGCACATGAGCGTAATCCTAGAAATACAGGAAATGTTCTATGGGGCGTATTCTTCAAGCGGGGTTGAGTGTGTGTTCTTCATTCATTGCTATAATGACACCACGTGAAATCAAGGCAGTTTACAGGCTTGGTCTTGTTTCCGTTCTATTTCAGGAGTCAAATGTCTTGATCATGTTACGGCTAAAAGGGCCCTCTTTGTAGGTCCCCCACACATACACACAACATGCAAGGCTCCCGTGGGGTTTCAGGGCAGCCATATAGAGTTTAGCCTTTGCTTGGCTTTGTATTTCACATTTGGTGTTTCTATAGTAACAGTGAGAGGGACCCCCCTCTCCATTTTGAACACACCATTAACATACCCCGCCTTCGTTTTGTGATCAGTGGGGTGTCCCCCACACACACACACACACACACACACACAGACACTGCCACAGAGGAGGTTGTGCTAAGCTGTGGTCTAATGGGGTAAGTGAAAGCCAAAGGATGAGTTTGAAATATGTTTTTAATCATTTCAAACTTCTGTGAAACATAGCAGAACCAAAACACAAACTATTGCAACAGGTGTAATGAGAAATGAAAAAAATAGTTAAATCAGGGGAATCTAGTTTTTATAGCATTAATAAGCATATCTATCATACATGACATATTAGTGATGGATGGCCCTTTTTATAACCCGAGGTGAGATTGTTAAACTTCTTTTGTGTCAATATATCAGTCGGCAACAACCGGTATCCAGAATAAATGAGACAGATTGTGTGCTGTCATATTTTAATTGAACGACTCTGTCTTGGAGCGATCAGTCTCAGGTCTTCTTCAAGATCCTCTTCATCAGTCTGAATAAAGCGCTGTCCCTGACCACCTTGGAGGCTCTCTCCCACAGGCTGTCCTGCTTCCACAGGCCCCGCCCCTTCCTCTCAGCTTTGACCTCTGCCCTGTGCAGCCGCTTGAGAAGACGCCAGTAGAGGCGAGAGTCAGGCAGGACCCCGACCACGGGCGCAGTGCGAGCCAGACCGAGCCTGAGGACCTCTTCGTTCATACAGTAGCTCCACATCGACCCCTGCTGGAGAGACAGAGAAATTACCTGATGGACTATAAACTATCAGTCTGACATCAGGTATACATTTACTACGCATGTATACAAGTACTTTTTCAGCCACTGGCTGAGAGACTGACTCCACTCCCTTTGTCGTACTTGCTCACCCTGGTTGGAGACACCAAACAGTGAAGCATGTCGTCTTCTCGGCTGATAAGTTTGAGCCAGACGGTTTGGGCAGGAGCCAAGTTCTTCTGCAGCCATACCCTGCCCTCTGGAGTCAAGTCCACTCCTGCAAGATGCACCAGCATCGGGGACGTGCCCCCACCTAAAGAGGACATAAAAGAGCCATTTACCATGCGTGTTACAGTAAAGCATAGGTGAAGTGTAGTTATGCACAATGTAATACTGATTATCCCTTTGATGGGTTTTCTTTGATGATTTTTTTTTTATAGACCCGAGTTTTGGTACCAAAAAAAAAAATATACCTTTGTTATTTTTACCTTATTTGGAGAAATATAAATGTTTTTTTCTGATAAAAGATTTGGTGGATTCCAAGAAAATGAACTTCTCAAATGTAAAATGTGGTCAAAACAAAGCAGCTGTATAATAACTTCGCCTGTATATAATAGTCTAATATTGGAAAAGATTAAGCTTCATATCAGTAACTATCTAACGAAACAAGACTACAAATTTTACCAGACATGTGATGCCTGCTTCCCTGACAAACCAATTTTCAATACTTGTTAGTACCGACAAATTTTGGTTTTGTGGTTTGGTTTTTGAGTTTTAACTTTTAGCCCTAACTGTGATTGGCCGAGGCGTAATGTGAAAAATAGCACACGCAGACCAACCGCATTTATGAAAGAAATGCAAGTAAATCATCTCTGTGTACAGCCACAGTCCCAGGCCATGGGTCTAACCAGCTTTAAAACATGGGAGGTCAAGTGGGACAGAGGTACTATTTGAAATAACTTGACAAAAGCCAATCTGTTTATGTGAGTCCTTCACACTGAAGATGCTGATGGAGCACTCTATATAAAGCATAAGCTGCTTAAAGTTATTGGTCAATGAATACCATAATTTGATAACACAGATAACAAGCTTACCTGTCACTCTCACTCATGAAAAGATGATGAAATGCAACAGTCTGACATTTACAAAGTAAAGATGTCACTATTACATTTTTGGGTAAGAAAAAAAGAAAAAAGGTGCATGCTGTTGAACTAATGAGACAGGCGGCAGTGTGCTGATTGGACCATGTTAATTGTTCACACTCTTGATAGATTATTCTTGTGTACAGCGGGATACAAGCTGTACTATTTGTATATGTTTGTGTGTGTGTGTGTGTGTGTGTGTGTGTGTGTGTGTGTGTGTGTGTGTGTGCCTTCATGAGTCCAGTCAAAGGACACTCTTACCTTTGTGTTTTGCAAGAAACGGAGAGACGATTGGCAGATAAATTGGGACGTGTTCCACTTCAAGTCCTCTCTCTGTGATTGAATGAACTTTCCCACGGAGGCTGATGTTCCTCTCAATAAAACGAGCAGGGATCTCAGACGCAGCTTGAAATTTGGTGAGCTAAAGAGGTGGAATGAGACAGCTGAGTGGCCACGTTAAACGACTCATTTGTCTGAAAATGTCATTTCATTAACATACTACAAGTCTAATACTATTAGACACAATGGGATTTGGAATTAAGTGAGTGAATAGAAGCTGATGGACTGCAATAATCTATACTCTATAGTTCCCACTTTACTGAAGAGTATTAGGATAGGATAGGATATATATACGTTATTCATCCCCAAGGGGAAATGTGGTTGTGGCAGCAGCAAGCAGAGTTACATATAAAGACATTCAAGAAAATTAAATAAATAAAAGGTGCAAAAATTCGTGTCAAATTTGAACAAATGCTCATTAAATCCAAAACGCAACCGTTAGCCGAGTCTGTAATTTGGGGGTCCCTTTGCCCCAGTGTGTGCCTTTATTCTCTTACCAGTTTGATACTCCTTGCAATTACAATGACACCAGCAACTGCCAGTCCTGTGCTTATGTTCTGCGTGAGAGACACAAGAGCAATGCAGGGGTTAGACTTGACAGGATCACAGTGATGCCATCAATACAATTAAACATGTCCAGGGTAAAGACAATGAAAAAATACTTTGACAGAGTCATTAGTGACACACATGTGGGACTTAATAATAATACAAAACCACTGCTGAAGTCTGACAGGATCTAGTCAGTGTGGTTACACCATTTCCTACATAGGAACAGTTTGGGAGGAATTTGGAAGGTCCTGAATGTTCTTATATATATACAGTCCAGATGTTTTGGTTTTGTTTTGTTTCATGTTACCACCCACTGACAGATTAACCGTAGATGCACGTGGCTCACGTACACTGTGGCAATGAAGTGACTATATATCTTGCATGCTCAACGTACAGCCAAATGCAGGTCACACAAAAGAGACTCCTACCCGCACAAGTGTTAAATGATCATCTGCAAACTGAGATATTAAAGACGTGATGTTATGAAACGACGGATTTCCTTGATCTCTTTGTTGTCTATCCGTCAGTCTCTCGTCAGTTTCTGTTTCTCCGGAAGACTCCGGCATGTTGTTGACAGTCGCTATGCATGCGACGCTCCGCCTCTGTGGGAGGGACGTGCAGGAGGATCGCTCGCGTGCAGTCTCCGCCCTGTGGTTTGGGTTGGATATGACAGGATGCCGTTGACGTGCGCCTGAATGCATAATGTGATTAAAAAAATAAAATAAAAAATACGAAATTGCAATAATTTTCACATGGCACTGTAAGTGTCAAAGTTATTCTGGCAAAAGCAAATTTGGGCTAAATTATATAGCGGAGGGCAAAAATAGTTCACGAGATGATCGACCTATTAGCCCAAAGCTACCGGTGGGATCAGGTCCCCATCTTTGTCTGCACAACTTGACCTAGATAACTTCATACCTGCCGCAGCCTATTTCAATGCACAAAGGAAAAGGCTCCGACAGAAAACACAATGTACTTATTATTGATATTCATATTTATAACGATTTGTATTTAATTGCAAACCCGCACACGTGTCCCCATCAATGAAAACAAATGCAGTTCTTTACAGCAGTCCCATGCGGCAGATGTTGCACAATTAGTATGTTTAGTAACAGACATCGGTGAGGAGTGACCACTGACTGTATGACAGATGCACCGGAGCTCTCATCTTGTAAACTGTGAAGTCATGGAGCTACTTGAAGACGGATGACGCCCCCATTACCACAAATTGGCCAATAGGAGTTGAGAGGCAGAGTTGTCCTCCTGGCCGCCATTAAAGAATTCAATCCATGAACTGAAATAATGGAAATCTGCAGGACCCATGGATCAGGCAGAGAAAAGTAGCCGATGAGTAGTCTCGCTAATTGGGCATTTCATCTGTTTTAAGAGCAGTTTTACTATGACGGAACACTGTGGTGGTTTTAGCGAAAAGGAGGGCGGTGTAGCTAATTGTTTTATTTAGCTAGCAAGCTAGCGCTGGAGCTCTGGTATGTTAGCTTTTGTGCTAGCAGGCTAGGAGAGATCAGGGGGAGGGGAGAGTTCCTCTGCTTTGAAATTGTTTCAGATCAGCTAGCTGGCATTAGCATTAGCACACCGGGAACTAAAGCTTTCGGGGTGAAGTTTTTTTTTAAGTTTTCCAGCTCTTGTTTTTATCGCGGATCTAACTTTTCTGGTGTTTGATCCGACGTTAGTCCTCTCGGGCTGATGTTCACGTTGACTATTTGGTTGTTGAGGTAATGTAGCTTGCAAGCTTGCAGCTAACCAGATCAGACAATACGTCTCAAATAGGGATTGATGAATCGAATAGCTAAACGCTCACAGTTGACGCTGTCTGGCTGTCTCTCGTTAGCTTAGCACGAGTGGCGGCTAGCGCCGGGTAGAAGTTGTCCGGCTGACTAGCGATAGCTCGCTGGAGCTAGCAAGTTGGTCAGCGCTTTAACGGGGTAATTACGACAGAGCAGCGCTCCGCCGGAGACGTAACTACACCAGCTATTGCCCCCGACGGTGATTGAGACAATGGACTTTAACGTGACGACCACGCAGTGAAAAGGATGAGTTCGTGCTTTGTACCAAACGGGGCCAGTTTGGAGGACTGCCACTCCAATCTCTTCTGCCTGGTAAGACACACACTGCTCTCTGCGCGAGCTAGCGTTAGCTGTGGTACCGAGAGGCCAGAAAGCCATTTTGGCTAATCAGGCAACAAGCTTTGTAACGTCAGTTGCAGACTGTCGTGAAGGCATCGGGCCTGCAACTTGCAGATCGTGATCTAACTAACTTTCGTGATAAAGAAAGCACACACTGCTAATCAACTATATTAATTTAAAGAATTGGCCGTGAAAATGGCATGATGGTGTGTTTACACTGCGTTGGTTCGGGAAGTACTCGACAAGCATTAATGGTAGTAACGTGATGGTAACAGGTCAAGCCAACAGGCGTATCATTGAAAACCTGTCAAAAACATCAAATTTTTCTATAACTGAAGTGACACTGCAATATTAAATGATATACAGATTATGAAAGGTAAGTCAAATAGTTGGTGTTTTTTAAATGAGAAAAACGAACCTCATTTCAGACAGTGGTGTGTGTTACTAATAGTAATTAATAACTGATGACTAAATTGCTGCATGACAGTTATGTTTGAGGCATGGTTGTGGTGTCACGTGTACAAAGTATTGCAAAACTTTCCAAGATGCTTGCAAGTTTTTTTCATTCAAAGTGATTTTCTGTATGACAGCAGTCTTATCATGGTAGTGTGTTCGTGCAGGAGAGGACACACACACACACACACACACACACACACACACACACACACACACACACACACTGAGTTATGCAGTCAACAACAGATGATTGGCTTAATGCTGTGCAGCTATGCTGTGTTCATTCTCACATTGTTTTTCTCTTTCTCTTTAGGCCGATTTGACTGGAATAAAATGGCGGCGTTTTGTGTGGCAAGGACCCACCTCTTCGCCAATCCTTTTCCCTGTGACCGAGGAGGACCCTATCTTGTGTAGCTTCAGCCGATGCCTGGCAGCAGATGTGCTGAGTGTGTGGAGAAGACACCACACCCCTGGTCGCAGAGAGCTCTGGCTTTTCTGGTGGGGGGATGACCCCAGTTTTGCAGAGCTAATCCATAATGAGCTCTCTAGTAAGTGCATGCAACATCTCCATGTTCATCAGAATTGGTTACACTAAAAATAGATTTCAGTCCCCGGTGTAAATGGCAACAATATTTGTAGATCTACCTTTAAATTATCTTCATATGCACATACAATCTAAGTTATTCCAGTGCTTTGGAATTGGTGCCTCCAATGTTAGACACACAAATTCAAGTGTGTCGTATTATTAACAGCTGCGGGCAAAATTGGTCCATTTGTGGAAATGCTGTTCCTGTTTAAACATGTTTTTTAAGACTATGCCAACCATTCTAACCGGCATCAAATCATTTGAATGCCATTTTAATGAAACATAGTCTGATGATGATACGATGTGATAGCCTAACTGATTTGTTTATATCAGGCCTTATGAAGTTTAAAGCCTTGTGAAATTCATTGGCTCTCCGCCACGGAGGGTCAAGTTTGTGTGGTAGCATAATCGCAAGGTGATGTGCACCCAGTCCTGATTTTGGACTAAGGTTTAGTTCTAGCTTTGTTGGTCTTCATATTTTTGAAGGAATTCCCCTGAGGGGCTGCCACACTGACCAGGTATTCTTTCTCCTGTCTTAAGGAGCTTCAAGTGTAACTTGAAGACAGCACAGATTGGTCAGAGAGCAACAACACATATTATCTCTCTATGAAACATTGTTGAGCAGAGCAGCATTAAAACAAATCCATGGGTAGGCTTCATCCGCGGAACACATTTATATCTTTTCACGATAACATTTAACTTTATATTTTGTCAGTTGTTTACAAATCAAACTATGTCCCCTTATAAAGGTCAGAACCATTTACAATTAACACGAGACAGTTCTTCAGGAGAGAGAGAGAGGTCTGTTTGATAGTATCTGTTTTAATGCGTGTGCCTTGTTCCAGGTGAGGAGGATGGGGAGTGGGAGAGCGGCCTGTCCTACGAGTGTCGAACGCTCCTCTTCAAAGCCATCCACAACTTGTTGGAGCGGTGTCTCATGAACCGCGGCTTTGTTCGCATCGGCAAGTGGTTCGTTAAGCCATACCAGAAGGAGGAGAAGACCATTAATAAAAGGTATGCTGCACTTCCTAATAGCCAACAACAAAGTTATATGACGGACCATAAATTGCCGAATTTCAGCCAAGACTCAACTAATTGTCAAGTTGTCAAGTTGTCAAGACAAGTCATAGCTTCTGTTTGAATCCGTGGGAATTACCTGTACCTGTTGTTGTTGTTGTTGTTGTTGTAGTAGTAGTATTGGTATTCAAAATGGTCATGCCTTACTCTGCTGTCTGTTGCTGTGGTTTTTCTCTATTGAACAGAAGTACTGTTCTCACTCACTGATGGACTTTAATCCTAACACATTTTTCTCTTGGCATTGTTATACTGCTTTTCAAGAGTCAATTTCCTGCAGATGTTTCACGACAAAATCCTTCCAGTAAATAACTGGAGATTATGCTGCCTCAAAAGCCTGATCGGTTGTACGATAAACACGCTGCTGCTGATATTATTTTAAGGTGTCAAAAAAGTTAGAAAACCTATTCAGAAGTCAGAAAATAGGTCAGCTGAACTAGTGACAACAAGGTTGTTGCCATTAACGCAGCTTTCCACCGACATCATACCAGTCAAGCTTACATGTACCTCATGGTAGTTTGTTTATCACACAAAAGAAGCAGCACAGTTACTGGAGACTGATGTGGCAGAAGAGCAGGGTGTCTACTTAATTCACGGAAGGGCTGAACATTAGTCAGTACTTGGTCTGGGAGTACTGGTAAGGAAGCTTTGAAGCATTACAGCTGTCTTTCTAAAGATGAGGATTTACTATCAAGCGTGACGTATTTGTTGGGGAAAGTGTTTGAAGCATGCATGCAGCATTTTACGCTTGTTTAAGACCGATGACGGAGTGTTTAAAGCAGTGTGTGTGAAGCCTCACTAGGCAGATGTCTTCATTATTCTGAAAGTTTGTGCTTTAAAGTTAATAACAATTCCTGACCTCTGGCGGCCTTTAACTGTTAAAATTCCCATTTTGGATTTAACTGGAGAGATGGTGCTTGCAACTGTTTCGTTTCAACTGTGTTGTTATAAGCTGATGGCTGTTTAAGGGAATCAGAGATCATCATCTTACAAAAAAAAATGCTTGAACAAATACACAAAAGGCTTTCCTTCAGCAGTGTAACCATGACACTAGACTGTTGACTGCATATCTGCTGCTCTTGTAATCTGTGGTCAGTGGGAACTCATGTTTATTAAGCATTTACAACCAGATTCATGTTGCTTGAAGTCACCAGAATCCTGCAATTTTCTGAGAAAATGTTTATTCCCAGAGTTAAATCTTATGTGATGGAGTAGGACGGGTTTATTACAATGTTATAATTACATCATCAACCTGACACATTTTCCACATTTCAAATCAAGCAGAAGTCATCCAGCAGGTTGCATTTGAGTCCAGAGTGATGTTTAATGTACACACCTTTACAAACTGCAAGGCAGAACTGGGCTGTGTTGTAGAAATACATGCTTGAAGTTAACCAATGGCAGCCCATAAATAACTAGTGGGGTTCTGCACAGCTGTATTTCCTTACCTCTTGTACACCAGGGTGGTGACTAGGGCTGTCAAAATTGCAAAAAAATGACGTTCGAATATTCCCTTTAAAAAAAACACATATATTCGAACATATTCGAATATATGTGTCTTCAGTTTAGCTGCTGCGGGTCAGAGACTCTGCCCCGAACGGCTCGTCACACACACACACACACACACACACACACACACACACACACAAAAAGAGGACACTTCGCCGCGGCGGGGGTTGCCAGATTCACGATAATTATCCTCCGAAATACTTTTTTTTTTATTTAATTTTTTTTACATTCGAATATTAATTTTCACATTCGAAATTCTGTTTTTAACAACTATTCGAATATATATTCGAATTTCCATTATTCGTTGACAGCCCTACGGGGTGGTGACATAGTTTCAGTGTTCCCTTGCTCTTCACTGAGGGGCCTGGTGTATCCTGGAGTTCCCTGACAAGCTAATTTGAGCCAGCACTTTTTGGCTCTTTGATCCAAGCTGACTTGTGTTTGATGTACAGCTCGGTTCCGTCTGGCAGCTTTGTCAATGAGAGTTTTAGCGGCTATATAAAAGAGTTGTTGGTATAGGTGATTTCTTGCTTGCTTGGTGTTTAGCTTCTTTTTCTACATAAAGATGTCTTCAAGTGTGTGTGTTGAAGCAGCAGCGCAGAACGGCTAACATAAAAGTCTGTCAGTCTCGCTGTCGCCTGCTCTCTTGGCTGGTGAGCGGGGCAGTCTTTGGAAAACGCTGAGTGTGCGCTGTGGTTTTACAGCAACCATGTCAACAAGTACTATTTTAGTGCATTTAGCCGCCTGGCCCTCCAGAAGTAGTTAGAAAATAAGTATGAATATTATTATAACATTTCAGGACAAAACAAAATGTTAGCCTATGAGTTGCAAGAAGGTTTGATATAGGGTCAAACTGTGTTGTGTGCAGCATCTGATTGGAGGTACAAGTAGGCCCTCAAGTTCTCACCTGAAAGTATGATATGTGCCAAAGCCAAATATGCAAGGATTTGTACTTTTTACATCATCTCAACTCTTTTCAGTCCCTTCTTCCCCTCCGTGTGTCATTCCTTCACAATAAGTGATTGAGACTTCTAGGGGTGTAACGATACACAGAAGTCCCGGTTCTGTTCATGCTCCTTCATGATAGGAGTCACTGTTCAGCGCCAGTTTGGTTGCAGTAATATGTTATGTATGATGTAAGGAGATGTTTCTTTTCGCTTATTTGGAACAGAAAGTAGTGCACGTGTCAAAGACTGACAAACTCCTCTTGCTCGAGACTGAGATCATATTTTACACACTGTCAACTTTAGTAAACTAATGTTTTTATTATTAAAAAAATTATCATTTCAAACGCTTCTGTATCACAGAAGGTGACGGTAGGCTATAAACCGAAACGCATCATGCTATCGAATTGAAAATACCAAAATAAGACTTGGATTTGGATAGAGTTTTTTTTAAGTAGTTCCACCATGGCAATATTTAAAAACCTTCAATGTACCCAAACATGTATCGCCCCAGTGATTGGCACATCTGGGTGACGCTGTCTAATGTGAGTTTGCAAGTTGGATGCGTTTCCATTCCCACGTCGTCCTCGTCTAATACACAACTCTAGTTCCGTTGCTGCTTTAGCTGACCGGGGACCTGCAGGTGGGTCTTCCAGCACCACAGTTTCATTTACGCTGAACATAGTTGGACTGACTCGCGCGCCAATCTGCTTCTTGGGCTAACATCAGCATAAGTTGCCAACGGCATGTGGCTAAAAGTTTGGTTCAACATGACTTTGGTGCATCAATCTATACACCACGTAATGTCGTCCAGCCCATGACAGCATAATGTAAATACTCAAACCGTTACAGCCGTAGAGACCGCTCTGATAGCCTGCAATGATTTACATGAGCTATTTGGTGCTGACTGCAAAGTAAAGTGTTTTGATGTCTCTTTTAAACATGACGATGTCTCTTTTTATCTTCGACTCTCCCTGCAGCGAGCACCTGTCTTGTGCGTTCACCTTCTTCGTACACGGTGACAGCAACGTGTGCACGAGTGTGGAGATCGCTCAACATCAGCCTCTTCAGCGACTGAACGAGGAACATATCAGCCTCGCCCAGCAGAACTCCAGCCCCTTGCAAGGTAGGAACACACCAGCCGTGCACAACGTTGTTATGTCTTCTTTTAAATACATTTTCCATCGGGTTTATTAGTTGCCCTGCGTAAGTATTGTGATTCCTCTCTGCGCTCTAGTCATCCTCAGTCCGTACGGCCTGAATGGGACCCTCACCGGTCAGGCTTTTAAGATGTCAGACCACCCTACACAGAAGCTCATAGAGGAGTGGAGGCAGTTCTATCCCATCAGCCCCAATCCCAAACGGGTCCAGGAAGACAAAATGGAGGATACGGACTGGGAGGATGACTCCATGGCAGCTGTGGAGGTCCTTGTCGGTAAGACATCATAATGCTGGACTTCATGTTGACGCTATAGTTTTCCTGGGTCTGACTGGTACAGGCAGGGCGGAAAGTCGGAAAGGTTGGAGAAACTGACTTTATTTTTGTAATTTCATGGGAATTATTGACTAATGATTTAGTAAATAAGTATTACATTCAGAAGGGTGGTCTGGAGTTCAACACATAGCTGCAACTGAGCCCAAAATGGTTTTAAAGAAAGTCTCATTATTATTCTAGTTATCTATGCCTGTTTGATTCTCCTACCATATCCTGATGTTTAAATGATCATGTCATTTTTTGTTTTGTATATTAAATGTAGATAAATAGTAAATTCATCTATAAGAACCTTGATTGAATTGAAATGCCAATTATACATTATCAAACCATCAAATGAATTGGCTTCAGAAATGGTTTGGCTACATTACAAAAAAAAAATGGAACAAATCATTTCTGCATGCAGAAGTTTTTGAAATCTATAATTGTGTTTGTTTGGTCGCAGCGGGCGTAAGGATGGTTTACCCTTCCTGTCTGGTACTTCTCCCCCTGTCGGACCTCCCAGCTGTGGTCCCGCAGGGCTCAGTCAACACCTCAGGAAGCCTGTGTGGCGCTCCGCAGGGCCAGGCTTCTCACAGAGATCCCGCCATGTCCTCCGTCACTCTGACTCCTCCAACGTCGCCAGAGGAGGCTCAGACTGGTAAGACATGCAGCTGCATATTGACCACAATCAAACCAACACATTTCTCAGCCTCCGCCGAGAGATTCTGCATACTAAAGTTTTTTTTTTTTGGTCTTCTCTTCCCGCATAGATTATCAGCCTTCCCAGAGGTGGCTCAAGTTGTCTTCTGCGTCGGATGGCTACAGCTCTAACAACACTCTTCATGGGGGTAAAATCCCTCGCAGGCTGGCCAGCCAGATGGTTGAGTCTGTGTGGCAGGAGTATAACATTAACCGTACAGGCAACAAGTATGTTTTTGTGATATCACTTCCTCATTGTCAGTCAAATTAGTCCCTCCATGATGACTGATTATTTGTTAATCTGCCCTTTTTTTTAATAGGAGGAAGTTTACTACCTTGACCAATGGGACCTGTGAGGAGGAGTCGGACAACACTGGACTTTGGGATTTTGTGGAGTGTACACACAGGCCACATTGCAACTGCTCAAGGTATGTTGACTGGAATGCATTCACAAGTGACTGTAGACTTACTGCATCTTTATTAAAAGATCCCAATTAAAAGAAAGAATCTTTAGAGCATTATTTGTTCTGTTCACACCACAGACACAAGAATCAGAAACAGCGGTCCAGCAGCACCTCAGGACACCCGCCTTCATCAGGCCAGCCTGCCCAGCTGGCCCCGAAACACAAGCTGGGCGAGAAGCTCGAAAAGGGGGACAAGCAGCAGAAGAGGCCGCAGACGCCTTTTCACCACCGCAACTCTGTGAGCGAGGAGCAGTCCATGGAGCCACAGACCCAGAGGCTTTGTTTGAGATCACAGGAGGAGGGCTCGTATCCCAGCCTGCACCACGTGGACACCGTGCCCTCCAAAGCCCCGACGCTGCACACGCACGGCCCCCCCGCAGACCACGCCGGGTCGCCGCCTCCCCCTCCGCTCAGCCCGCATCCCTGCGATCACGTAGACGGCGACATGACTCCAAGTGAGATGAAGAACTCGTCCACGCCCATTCACCAACAATTCTACCCGCCGTCAGTGGAGCCCTGTCTTCTGCCACAGAAGGGCACATCTGAAGAACCTCAGCTGGAGAACATGCCTATGCCTATGCCCTTCCCCCCAGCCTACAGTGAAACCTTAGAACCCACCGTCTTTGTGGGTTCCGCCATCAACCCCAATGAAGATTGCACCCACAACCCTTGGAAGTATTTCAACCTGCCCAGGAAGAAGGCATCCAACTTTCTGACTCCCCAGCTACCTGTGGATAAAATCCGAGATGATTCAGGGAGAAGCGGAGGAACAGAAAGTGTCGTGTCTGTCACTGAGTAAGTGTTGCATCTTTCCTCCTCAGCTGCATTCAAACAAATGTAGTTGTAGGTTTAAACCAAATACCGGTCTCTGTCTGAGCGTCTCTGCACAATATCTTTCTACTCAGGTTGATGTCGGGCTCCACGCAGAACCTAAAGGTGTGCCAGGAGCTGGTCAACACCTACGCCCAGCGAAGAAACAGCCATCTTGCCTCAGCCACAGGAGACGGAGATTACAGTGACGAGCCCGACCCTTACGCCTTTGAAGAGGGAGACGATGAGTTCAGCTTCAGTGACAAAAAGGACAAGCCTGGAGCTGAGAGAGAGGGCAACAAGAAACACATGGTGCGTTCTTCACTAGGGTTGACGTACCAGGTTGAGATCCTAGTATGGCACAGGAGTTCATGCTAAAATCTGCTCCTATCTTCTTGTAAAGTACCTGAGATGTTCAGCATGTCTGCTTGAACCACAATTGCATTGACCAAAATATGTTTCTATCAAAAATTGTCAGGTACCAAAAGTCAGCACCTGTCACATTCTGGTCTTGTTTACTTACTCCTGCCTCAGACATGTTTGGAAATTATAGTTTGGACAGTTTCAGACAGTTTTTTCAGTTCTTTTAAGGGTGGTATCAGTCTTACCACAATCGTGATTGTTTTCTTTCTTTGATGCAGGTGGATGATGACGCTGGAACAGCAGACGGTAAGAATGCCATCCCTTTGTCCGTTTGGCCCAGAGCTTTGACATTTAATTATATTTAATGTTTGCAGTTTGGTGTCTCACTCGAGGTCAATTGTTTTGCGTTGCAGATGGTCAGGGCCAATCAGGCAGTAAACCTTCAGCCTCCACCAGCCTCATCCACGAGAACGACTTGGCTGTGTCCTACAGTGACCTGGATAAAATTTTCAATTCGGATGAAGATGAGCTCGCGGTAAGAGCATCTGTGTGGCTAACAGTATTGTTTGTTGAAAGTTGTACATCTTACTCTTGCCTGTAAAGCCTGTTTAAACATTTATATGGAAGATTTATTCGGTATATGTTTTTGCTGTCTGCACAGCCTGGATTCAAAAGAGCTGGTGTTGGAACAGAGGACAAGTTTGGCTGTAAAGACAATAAAGCCGCCTCGACGGACCCCCTGTCTTCCATAAGTAAGGGGACTGGGCATCATTTAATCACTGCTCGTTGGAGCCATTTATCATATGTTTCAAGAGAAGTCATGATGTCTTAAATCTCTAGGCTCAGCAGACCTGCACCAGATGTTCCCCACCCCGCCCTCCCTGGAGCAACAGGGCTATTCTCCCATGAACTCCGGGAGCAAGGATAGCCTGGAAACGGGGACGGGCCTCACCCTTCTGGATGGCAGCCAGCTCAACAACCACTTCAAGATGGAGGTGGAGGAGGGATTCTGTAGCCCGAAGCCATCCGAAATAAAAGTATGTTATGTTGCACACCTGCAATTGTAAAATGTTGCTGCATCAGTGTCCTTTTACTATTTAAATCTTTTTTCTTTTTTTACTTTTAGGACTTCTCTTTTGTGTACAAGCCGGAGACGTGTCAGTTGTTGATCGGCTGTTCCATGTACGCACCCCTGAAGATGCTACCCAGCCAGTGTATGTTGCCTGTCAAACTGCCAGAAGACTGTGTGTACACGCCCAGCTGGACCCTGGGCAAAATGGAACTAATACCCCCAGTGACGAATGTCAACCTCCTCACCAAAGACAGGTGAGTGCATTTAGCGTTAACAGTGGCGAAGGGGACCTTTTGGGGATGAGCCCGCTAACTTTTTAATAGATGCAGTCTATTACAGATGCTCCAATGTTTATTAACATGTTTATTGTTTAAAAGCAACATATCACTTACTGTAGGTTTAGAACATCCTATAATTCAAATGTATTAACATGGCATTCAGTTTAAGATGCTACTGAACTCCACAGCGATGCATTAAATCATGTAAAATAGATGATGGCTTTGAGTTGCCAGAAAGATACTAAAAAAAAAGTTTCTGTACTGTCATATGTATTTCGTATGATGTAATATTAACCGATACAAAAATTGCAGTTTATTGCTGACCTTTTTGAAATAGTGATTTGAGTTTAAGATATTTTTCAAGTTTAGAGGAGACAACTATTAAAGTATGCTAGTGGTTGAAATGGTTCAGATGTTTAATATAAATGATAAAAGATTTTAATTCAGTCATTTTTGTGAACATTTTTAAACTAATTATTACACTATATAGAAGAATGCCTGTAGAAATGATTGTGCTCACTTAATGTGACTGAAAGTTGCATTAACGGGTCATTACAGATAATACTGACGAATATCTTCAAATGCAAAAAATCTATTCTGGAAATACCTTTTTGTTTTCTAACAGAAAATCTGTTGGAACCACATTATGAAACAAATGTGAATCCCTGTTTGTCTCTCTGTAACAGTAACGTCCCCAGTGTGGAGCCGGACTACAGCCAGACCTACACCCCTCAGACCCACACACCCTTCATGTCCAGCAGTGCCCCCCCAAGCAACAGCGGCACGGGCATCCTGCCCTCCCCAGCAACGCCACGGTTCTCCGTGCCCACGCCCCGCACACCACGCACTCCACGGACTCCCCGCGGCCCGGCAAGCGTCCAGGGTTCACTCAAGTATGAAAACTCTGACCTTTACTCCCCTGCCTCCACTGCCTCCACTTGCCGACCTGTCAGCTCTGTCGAGCCGGCCACGGTACCTTCTATCCCCGAGGCTCACAGTCTCTACGTCACCCTTATTCTCTCCGAGTCGGTGATGAACCTCTTCAAAGACTGCAACTTTGACAGTTGCTGCGTATGCGTCTGCAACATGAACATCAGAGGAGCCGATGTGGGCGTGTACCTCAAGGACAACGGCGAGGCTCAGTACCCCTGCACTTGTGGCTTCAGCGCTGTTGCCAATCGGCGTTTTGGCCAATCGGCCGGGCTGTTTCTGGAGGACGAGCTGGACGTGGTGGTGCGAGGCTCGGACGCCAGTCGGGACACCGAGCGGTGTTTCGAAGAGCTGCGATCTTCCGCGACGCACAAGGCTGGCAGCCTGACGGAGAAACCGCCGGATGAGCTAATTCTGCTGCTGCAGGACCAGTGCACCAACCCGTTTGCTCCGATGGCGGGCGTGGAGTACCCTAAGCAAGGCTCGGCCCCCAGCTCATTTCTGAGAGTGGAAGAGAGAGACTGTTATAATGACTGCTACATGGCCCTGGAGCACGGCAGGCAATTCATGGACAATATGTCGGGAGGCAAAGTAGATGAAACACTAGTGAAAAGCACCTGTCTTCATCAGTGGCCAAAATGCAAATGTATGTATTTTTCTTTGTACTACACGCATATGTTCTACTTGCTGGTCCATTGCTAACCTCAAACTTAGTAAGTTAAGACATTTTTCTCTTTGTTTTCTTCTTTTGTAGCGGCAGACATGAGCAAGCTATTCTCTCAGGACGTCCTGCGGGTGTTGTTGTCCCTCCAGCCTGTGCTGCAGGACACCATTCAGAAGAAAAGGAGTGTGCGCTCTTGGGGCGTTCAGGGACCGCTCACTTGGCAACAGTTCCACAAGATGGCTGGGAGGGGATCATATGGTACGCGGAAAGTGTACCTAATCAGTCTTATCTCTCCCAAAGTTGGAGATCCTGTTTTTGGAATATAGTGACTGTTGAAAGAAAGATGAACATGTCGTCTTTTCACTACAGGTACAGACGAGTCTCCCGAGCCTCTTCCCATCCCCACCTTTTTGGTCGGTTATGAGTATGATTTTGTGGTGCTGTCTCCTTTTGGGTTGCCCTATTGGGAGAAGCTCCTTCTGGATCCTTTTGGTTCCCAGAGAGATGTCGGATATGTTGTCGTCTGCCCAGAAAATGAAGCTCTGCTCCGCGGAGCAAAGGCCTTCTTCAAAGATCTCAGTGCGATGTATGAGGTATGCACCTGGCAGGGGAAAAAAAATCATCTTGTACTGACATGCCCGCAAAAACGGTTCATGCTCTCGTGAAGTGATTCACAGTGTTTCATTTTCGCATTATCTCCCTTTTGTCCTCAGGCATGCCAGCTCGGGCAACACAGGCCCATCTGCAAGAGTCACCCAGAGGGCGTGTTGAAGGTCGGCACCACAGAAGGCAGGAGCATGACAGAGCAGCCCCTTAGTGACTGGTTCCTTAAGATGTCTGCCAAAGACGGAAACAATGAAGCCTTTAATAAGCTCAAACTCTTTGCTCAAGTGTGCCGCTATGATCTAGGTAACATCTTGATTTGTAAAATCTTAACCTCCCGATTTTGAAAGGTCACATAGTTTGTAGAAATGATAACTGATCATTTTTATTTTTCCCTCGTGTCAGCGCCGTACCTGTCGGAGCAGTCTTTGGATAGCTCCCTATTGTCCCAGCGCAGCCCCGTTGTGGCCTCTTCCTCCTCCCAGACCTCCAGCTCTTCCAGCACCTCCTCAGGACCCCAGAGCACCAACACTACCAGCTCCAGCACCAGCTCTGCACCGCCTGCCCAGATCAACAGCACCCCTCCCTCTTCCACCTCAGGCTCCCAGACCGTCGGGGGAATGGCTCCAGCCAAGCCGAGCTCTTACACGCCGTTTGGGACGGCGGGCTTGCAGGGCAGCACGTCTCAGAATGGACCCCAGTCAAACCCACAGGGTGCCGGGGGGCTGGCAGAAAATGGACCCTCTGCCAACCAGCCTCAAGTGCCCACTGAGGCGCCAGAGAGGTAGGTCACCACTGTGAGAGGCCATGAATCATCCAGACGGAGAGATTACATTTAGTTGTTGCTGATGGTTTTTACCACTCCTCGCAAGCATTTTTAGAAACTTAAATCTCAGTAAATGAACACTCATTCTGTTATCGTTTAGTCAAAGTACTTTCCCAGTTTGTATTGTTTTAAGCTGTGAAAGTCCCTGTAGTCTCCAGCTGTTTGACAGAGATAAACGTCACGCATGAATGCCATCCGGTGTCACATCTGTAAACACTGGACACGACTTATCGCAGCCAATCTGTGCGTGTCTGCCGAGTCGTGGACAGAAAGGATGCCGACGATAACCTTTTTCAAAACTATATGGATTCATGACACTAGAATTCTGGCTTACATCATTCTAACATGTAATTAACGGTTAATCAAAATATTTTATATATATTCTAAACTGTAAACTGCTTGTTTTTTTAATATATATTTTTTAAGGTCATTTTCCAAAATGACAATTAAAACTGCTCCAATATTTCTGAGCCAACAGTTCGAGAACTCCAGCATTTGTGCATTTGTACTACATCCGTTAGGGAATACTGCTAAGTATGTAAAATGATATAATCACTTTTTCATCATTTTTCGGTTTGCCTTTTTGTTGAGAAAATATTTCTCGTGGTTGTAACCGATTTTTCTAAATCATTGCGTGTCTTTTCATCAACAGCACAATGGACAGAGACAAAGTGGGGAAGCCAACAGACGGAGAATCCCACGCCGTGTCTTACCCGCCCGCCATCGTGGTGTACATCGTCGACCCCTTCAGCTACGAAGACGCCGACCGAGAGGTCCACTCCAGCGCCTACACACTGGGCCTCCTGCGCTGCTACATGGAGATGCTCCAGTTCCTGCCGCCTCGCATCAGAAACGCGGTCTCCGTACAGGTACGGGCCTGTGTTACAGTCTCGGGGTGTCTTTTTAGGTTTAGGAAGTCTTGGCTTCGTATTACGACGCCAACGTAGCGCGTTAAGATCACAGTTTGACTCTCACAGGAATCCGCTGATGAGCTGTGGTTGAGGTTCTAACTAATTTGCTCCCATTTGCCAATTTAGTCACAATGGAGCCGGTTAGCGTCGGACACAAAGGGAGGCGGGAAGGAGTAGGGGACTCATTAGCCGACACTAATTGAGGTGGTAACTGCAACACCTGTGATAGTGGAACAAGATTACATCAACATGCCAGAGGAGCTTTTGAAACGAGAGGTGTGAATGTGCTAATAGTTTCAGCGTTATTCTTTAGAACAACAATGGTAGATAGAATAGAGCTGTTTTAGTTTTTTTTTACCTCAGCGTTGTGTCAAGTTGTTCTTGTCATGATTAAAAAGTTTAAAATAATTAATTAGAGCAAATTGTGAAAGTGGTCATAGAACTAGGGCTGTGCGGTATACCGTTTCAACCGGTATACCGTTTCAACCGGTATACCGGTTTCGGATTTACGTACGGTATGAATTTCTGACATACCGTCATACCGGTCGCTGCTTTTTGGCAGGCAACAACATTTAACGTTCACAGCTTGAAGCAGAATGAGTAGCGGACGGCGCTAGTTACCTCTCATGGAGACTCACTTGACTTATGGTTTGTAAAGAAATGACATCGCCAAAGTGCATGATGGGTAAATTACTTTGCTAAAATGCACGCCCACACAGGAAGACTCTTCATGTGCAGGAAGAAGTCTCTTCCTGTGCGGCTGAGTGGGCGGGCTTTACCCAGAATGCATTTTGTTGCTGTCATTTCTTTGAAACCATAAGTCAACCTCTATCCGTGAGAGGTAAGTAGCTCAGACCGCTGGACACGCAGCTGTGACTGTAAACATTAAATGTTGCTGCCTGCCGAAGAATGACAATAGTCGTTACGGCTGCGCATGCGCCACCAGTATGAAGGGATATGCAATAACTACATTCCCCTGGGTCCTAAACCCCTCCAGGTTTAGCTTCCTAACACAACCTATGTACCAACGTACAAACAGCTGCTGGCCAGTTGCGAGCGAGTGGTGAAGAACGATGGCGGCGGTCCTTTTCGGCGTCAATAAATTAATGTGTTTATTCGGAAAAAGAATACCGTGATATACCGTGAAACCGCCAGAATCTTACAAAATACCGTGATATGAATTTTTGGCCATACCGCCCAGCCCTACGTAGAACATTATTATGGAAGTACAGAAGTTATTACAGCATTTTTGGTGTTGATACTTTTTGTCACACAGATTTGGTGTGTTAAAATATAATACAGCCTAGATGTTAGATTGTATTTCACTAAAACAGGCAGAAGATACATACAATTATTCTAATAATACCCATTAATAACACCAGAAATACTACTGTCTTGGTCTTTGATTTTAAGCAAGGCTCCAGTTAAAACAGTATCTGAGAGATACTCTACTTATCCTGTGCTTTTTCACTACTTGTTAATAAGCCAGTGTGCAGGTGCACAATGCAGTGGTACATTACGTCTCCTGTGTAAAAGGCAATTTACTCATTAATGAAACATGAAATGATGTTTACCGAACATTAAATTGCCTTTTTAGCATTTTATTTATTTGGCCGGCTCATCACTTTGCAGTAAGCAAGAATGACTGGACATTGCTTTGTTTTTCCCAAAATATTTATAATATATATTTCTGTATATCCCAAATATAGCCAGAATTTAAAAAAACTAAAACACTATTATTGCAACTTTTTAAAAGTGAGAACAGTGATGCTGTAGTGAGCTACAGTGATGTTTACGTACAGAATGACACATGAAAATGGTACATATTCAAAGGTTGGTTGCTCTAAAACGGGTGCGGACATTATGTGTTTTCACAACCCTGTTTTTAAAGTGCCGCTGTTATTTTGTCCTCGTCAGATTGTCCCCTGCCAGTATCTGCTGCAGCCAGTGCGCAGTGGGGAGCGCCATCTCTACGGCCAGCACCTCAAGTCGCTGGCCTTCTCAGTGTTCACTCAGTGTCGCCGGCCTCTGCCCAACTCCACCAACTTCAAGGCGCTGACAGGTTTTGGTCCCGGTCTCGCCATCGACATGGCGCTCAGGAACCCAGAGGTAACCGGCCAGGAACCCAGAGAGCCGGCCGGAACCGAGTCTGGCATTGCAATATAGTGTCCTCCGTTGTTTCTCTTTTTTAAACCAACACGTTTTCCTTCTGTGCAGAGACCCGAGTGTCTACGTCTGTATACGCCGCCCTTCATTTTGGCTCCTGTGAAAGACAAGCAGACCGAGCTCGGGGAGACGTTTGGCGAGGCCTCCCAGAAGTACAACGTCCTGTTTGTTGGCTACTGTCTGTCCCATGACCAGCGCTGGTTGCTGGCCTCCTGCACGGACCAACATGGAGAACTGCTGGAGACCTGCATCATTAGTATTGACGTACCCAACCGGTATGTGCACTCGTGCATCGGTCCCACCGTTTATCGCTAGTTTAGTTATTGATAAGATTGGGTCTGTGTTAAGATGTGTTAAGTAAACCTGTTGCGTCTGATTCAGGGCTCGCAGGAAAAAGGGCTCAGCCAGGCGAGTGGGTTTGCAGAAGCTGTGGGAGTGGTGCCTCGGCCTGGTACAGGTGACATCGCTGCCATGGAGGGTGGTCATTGGCCGGCTTGGTAGAATGGGCCACGGCGAACTGAGAGGTACACACACGCACACACACGCGCGCACACACAACAGCAGTGTTTGTAGAACATGTTGTTTCTTTTACATGCATGTATACAAACTAATGAGCTCTTCTCTCGTCCCTGTTCCAGACTGGAGTATTCTGCTGAGCAGGAGGAACTTGCAGTCTCTCAGTAAACGTCTGAAGGAGACGTGTGGGTTGTGTGGCATCTCTGCAGCTGACACTCCCAGCATCCTTAGCGCCTGTCTGGTTGCCATGGAGCCCCAGGGTTCCTTTGTCATCATGCCAGGTAAAAGAGTAAAAATAGTTGCATGTTTATTAAGACGTGTGTTCTCATTTCCCGGTTTTGTGCCTCCTTGAATCCTTTCCTCGGCCCCTTGCCTCGCGTCTTCGTCCTGCCCATGGGAGATGTGAGGAAGAGACACGAGGAGAGAGAGGTCGAGGCAATTTAACAAATGAGACGTCCTCGCCTCAGAGCCGCCATTGAACATTCAACATAAATGAAATATCATGTGTGTCACAGCTGCTTCAGCTGTCCATTGATTTGCTATAACTATGTATTTTATGATGTATCAGATCAGGGTTCATAACAACTTATGTTTTATATTTTTATTTAACACACACACTATATTTATTTATTTATTTATTATAGGCTTTATATTGTTATTGTGTGAAGCTTAATGTTTGGATGAAAGTACTATAGAATACAGAGCATATGACTGAGTGTATGTTTATATATACACACACAGTCCTGTTTATCTATATGACAACATTAAATACAGTTAATTAGTGCTGAATTTTCTTATTGATTATAATAATAAACATGTCAGGAGTGAATGTCGTTAACTAATCCTTACGAGGAGCGACATAAACTGTGAACAGCAGAAGTTTGATTGCTCATCTGATAATCTTAAATGAATACAATTTATGAAAACAAAAGGACTGGTTACATCTGTAGAGTTCAGCTGTGGTTTGAGATGATTACGGCTGAATGGCACGCCTCTTTTTATTTGTTAACGTGTGCCAAAAACAGTTTTTTTTCTCGCTCCTCGAGATGCATTTTTTTCCAATTTGGATGTCCTTCAACATTGTGCGCTGAGATCGATTTCCAGGTCACAAGTAGGAGGAGCGAGGAATCGAGGAGGCACAAAATGAGAGGGAGACCCACTGTTCGTCGAAATCTGACGGTCCGTCTTTTGTCTCTGCAGATTCCGTCTCCACAGGCTCGGTGTTCGGTCGCAGCACCACTCTCAACATGCAGACGTCGCAGCTGAGCACTCCTCAGGACACATCCTGCACACACATCCTGGTGTTCCCCACCTCGGCCATGGTGCAGGTCAACACTAACACTTCAGAGCCCATTGACATCAACTTCAATCCTATAAATCCTGGTACGACCTGCCGCTAGCAAGCACTCGAGCGTCTGCTTGCTTATCATCCTACATGTTGCACGCTGCTTAATGTAAGAGGCAAACTCTGAGCTGTCTGCATGTTTGTTTTCCTGCAGATGGATCTGATGGAATGGGCATCTTTGACCTGTTTGACAACGACATGGTGGATCCAGACCTCATAAACATCTTGCCCAACTCCCCCACCACCTCGCCTGTTCACTCGCCTGGCTCCCACTTCCACCAGGGGGGGGATGGAGGCAAGGTGGGTCGCCTTTTTAATCACTCCAAAGCCAATATTAAATGTCTATTAAAGATCATAAAGTTAATTTACCTGTCTTTGCTATGATGAGGACCCGAGAGACGGTTTCAGGGATTACTGTTGACCCTAAAACGTTTGTTTTATAATTTAAGGAGTATAATGTAGTATCAAAATGTACTATTGTCTTTTATTCTTCTATCATTTATTGAGATAAAGCAACTTCAAAGTTTTAATGTGACCCTGTAAGGCTCAGGTGGAGCAGAATGTGACACAATTGAATGACATTCTGCTTTAGAGGAAGTTTGAATCTAGTGATTGGAAATTACTTATTTGAATGACAAATATATGCAGATGTGCTCAAACACTGAGTCAACTGCTCCTGGGTAACCGCAAAATGATATAACCACACTATATAAAGGCTTTACAGTAACTCTCAGTTTCAGGAATTGGTTGCAGAATTGAACCCGGTCCCTTCATACGTGGTGCCATAAACAGGATAAAAACCTGGTGACTAGGAAAAGACCATTTCTTTTCATAGCGTAGTTCATTAATTTGAGCCATGTTGTGTTTCAGGGACAGAGTGCCGATCGTATGGAGTCCCATGAGGAGGCTCTGAACATCCTGCAGCAGCCGATGGCGCTGGGCTACTTTGTCTCAACAGCCAACGCCGGACCGCTGCCTGACTGGTTCTGGTCGGCCTGCCCTCAAGCCCAGAACCAGTGCCCACTCTTCCTCAAGGTACGGCGGCACTAGACGCGTTCGATCCAGTCGGGACTACAAATGAAAAATAGCCTCTTGGCTAACTCTGGTGCATTTACAGAAATGTTTTTATTAATGTCCCTTATCAAATAACCCAAAGAAAGAAAGAAAAATTCATGGAGGGCTACTACCGTAAACGTCGGGTTACGAGCCGCTCCTACGGCCATTCAGTGTCCCTGCTGTAGCAAGCTAGTAGCAGCGCTAGCTAGCACTGTTGCTAGCTAGAGCTGCTGCTAGTTAGCGCTGCTGCTAGCTAGCGCTGCTGCTAGCTAGCGCTGCTGCTGCTACCGGTCGCTGCTGCTGCTACTGCCCGCGTCCCCTCTGCCCAAGTCGGGTGTCGAGCCTGGTCCCGCTACCTTTGGTGGTTTTCGGGGAGCTAGCGGAAGTTAGCGGGGAAGTGACGGAGCGCTAGCAGGAGCCCCAGCTGGCTACAGCGGGGAGCTAACGGGGACTCTGACCGAAGGCAGTAGCGGCTCGTAACCCGACGTTTACGGTACTAATGTTTATTTTTTTATCATGGATTCATTAATTTCTCACGAGCAGGAATTGTTGGTATTTTCAGTTGACTGGTGACTATTAAATGCTTTATTACATAATTTAAATACTGTTTACCTCAGGTCTGTGTCTCTGAAAAGCATAAACTGACGTAAAGACATAATTTAATGTTCTTTCCCCCAGGCCTCTCTGCACCTGCACGTGTCTTCTGTCCAGTCGGACGAGCTCTTGCACAGTAAACACTCCCACCCCCTGGACTCCAATCACACCTCTGATGTGCTCAGGTAAGAAGTCTGTTCACTCCACGGTATGTTTACACAGGTTCATGGAAAACCTGGAAAAGTCATGGAGTTTTAAAATGGTTATTTCCAGGCCTGGGGAAAAAAAAAGTTTAGTAAAAGTCATGTAAATGTGTTATATTCATGTGTTCATGACATTCATTTACCCTGAGGTTGAGATAATTAATATGCTTTGAAAAGAAAGACGCTCAAAATGTAAGCAGGCATACATACAGGCATCTATATAAATGTTTATTCTTTTAATCAAACTATTGTCTCATTCATTTGTGTCATTTAAGGTTTACTGTATGCTTTGTATTCTCATTGTTAGTTTAAATACTACATTTACTCACTTTCATGTTTACACCCAGATTTCACAATGTTTGGTCATGGAAATTTGGTTTAAAGTCATGGAAACATTGGTCAGAATGTGTATGAACCCTGTTAAAGAGCAGAATGATGCGGGATATGGATGATCTACATTGCTGTTTCTGCTTTCTACCTTTTTAATAGATTTGTTCTCGAGCAATACAACGCCCTCTCCTGGCTGACGTGCGACCCTGCAACCCAGGACCGACGCTCCTGTCTCCCTGTTCACTTTGTGGTGCTCACCCAGATGTACAACTTCATCAAGAACATGCTCTGAACTCTAACGGGATCAAACTGCTGAGATATGATTGGATGGCTGGCTCAGTCGAATCTTGGATTGCCTGCTGTGAAGGATCCCCGATTCCATCAGGGCGAACGTGGAGGAAGATTTAAAGTGATTCCTCCACATTTACGGACTCCTCCCCGGTGTATCTCACACAACACTGACTGACTACAAGTTTCCAATCAATCTATCAATCAGATGCCAAGAATCCATTTTAGCATTTTGGAAGATCAAGGGACATTTCATAAAAGGAGAATAAATTGTCTTTTTATTGACTGTAGATTGCAATCTATGAAATTTTATCTTAATGAAATGCCTGCATATATTATTTATTGTAAGTTTTTAAATGTGGAATTTTTAATGCTTAATATCTTTTATATATTACAAATCCTAGAGGGTGTGTACATCTCACTGTAAAGGAATCGGTTTAAAAAGTGTAATTGTCTCAATTACAACACGGAAAAACCTGTTCAAGTGAATTTGCTGTAGATTGCTTTTAGAATATTATTTTTTCAAAGGGTACAGACCTTTTTATTGCCATGCTGTAAAAATGAAGAAAAAGCTGGCCTGGGCATTTGTGTCCCACCCAATGAGTGGATGAGACTTACCCCTCTCTCTGCTTTGGCTCCAGAGTCTCTCGCACAGTAACTCAATGAGCTCTGAAGAGGAATTAAAAGGTACATTGTCAGATTATATATTTTATATAACAGATTTAGGTAATTGTGTGTGTATATGTGTACATATAATTGTGTGCCGCTACTGATGGTGCAGCTTCTGTTTTAGGAATAAAGTGCGTCTACATTATGCTCTTTGTTCCTGTAGATTATTTTTTTTTTTACATGTTTGAACAGCTTTGGGTGCATAAATATTGATCACCCAAAAATAATTCTCCCAACTACTTATTTTGGACATCAATCATTAATGGGACATCAATATGTACATATATTTATGTTTTTAAACTAGTGAAAATCAACATAAAGTATGGTATATCTGAAAACTGCATGTAAGACTCTCCATCCATTCAGAGGTTTTGTAGTTTAGTTTTATAGTTTAGCTTTTTCAAACAAAACGGAAAAGCACAGCCGTTTTTTTCATTTGAATCTCAAAATGAAAATAGGAGCGAACCAAACTTCAATACTGAGCCGATTTTGGTTTTAGCAAATCCTCCTTTTTGTTTTTTCTTTTGAAGAGGCGCAAAATCCCATCCGAATAATGTCATCTAGGATCACACGATGAAGGGCAGACGACATCTGTCTGGCAAGCAGCATCACACACACACACTATAAAGCAATATGTTTCTAGAGAGACATTTCATTCAGAATATGATGCAAAATTGCAAACATTTTATGAAGTAGACCAAGTTGAGTTTGTCATTATTGAGTCTGAAATCGAGAAAAGCCTCTGACGTCTTCTGTACAACAGAGCCCTCTGGTGGGGCCGTGCCACAGGGACCTTAATGCAAAAACGCAGATGAAGATATACGAAAGCTCCCTTTTGAGATTCACTATTGCATACATTGGATTATGGTTATCATCAAATCAATTTTAAACCTGTACAAATAAACAAATAAATAAATGCAACTCTTACTAATAAACGTAAATTAAACTCATAACTAAAGTAATTGCACATTGTACATAAACATTACATGGTATATTAATTAGAAAAGAAACCTTTGAATTATTTCATAACCTACAGGTGTTTCCCATCTTTCAAATAATGCATCCTCTCTTCCAAGAATATTTCCACTGACTAAAGCCTTGATAGCAGATTCATAATCCTCTCAATAAGAGCACAAAGGTTAGATCACGCCCACGGTTAAGAGGAATTTTAACAGTTTCTGACTTCATTGTATTTATCCGTTAAATGAACTGACTTGTTATCACAGCGGAACCACAGGCGCATAGAATCAGCAGTAACTCCATGATGCATGAGCGGCCAAACTCTCCTACTAAGTCACTTATTGGATCAAATCCATGACCTTTGTATAAGTCAGCTATGCCCGGTAACGTGTCCTGGGGTCAGACAACATTGTAGCAGAAATATTGAAACTATGAACTCAACTGGAAAGGAAGTGAAGGATGACCAGGAAAATCCTCAAATGTATCTTTGGCATTTCTGTACTTGTAAGCCAACATACATACCGTCCACTGACACTTCAGTATATGCAATAAGCTCATTTATATTGATAATAACGGGTTTATAATGGCTAATGGATCGTGGCGATGTGAACACTGTTCCTAGAAGGAGCAGCAGCTTTAACTCTGCCCACACTAACATGATTTAGGTGGTTAGTGAGAATGGAATTAGCTAATCAAGGAGAACATGTCTTCCCAAAGCCTCATCCAATCACTGTCTTATGTTCCGATCCAATTGAAGGGTAGCTCAATGTGTCTCGGGGTGATTCGGGACAAGCTTGAGCCAGATCGCAGAATCCAAAGAATCTGTTTGGAACAATTGAATCAGGGAACCCGTACATCAAAGCTATATTGGGAGTTTATATGTTTGTACCCAGAAAACTGATTTGAGTAGATGAAAAGTTCAATGTTAACTCACTTTAAATGATAAAACAAAAGTTATTTCTGCACGTTATCCATGTGAAACAGGAACACGTGTAGGTGATGCCATATCCTGCCTTTACATTCATGGTTCCAGAAATGACTTGTGAAGGTAATTAAATGCTGAATTATTTACGTAACATTGTAGTCATATTTTATCAACCTGTCCCTTATTCCTAAAAAGCAAAGGGATATTGAGGCGTTCAATTTACAGATGTAAGTGTTCTGTAGTTTTGCATTGAGGAAGCTGACAGTTCAATTCAATTGAAATGTATTGACATTTTATTTATGTAAAAAAAAAAAAAGAAGCTGAGTCCCAGTTACATACCACGTATGACCTTGAGCCAGGGTTTGAGCTGGAAAGTTGAGGAGATTAAATATACCATTTTAAAAAATGCTTTAATTTTAAATGTGCTTTAGATGCCTTACAATGCAATACACATACAGTATTTAGATATGCAGGCAGAGCATTGCAACACACACATTATTTAGGGACGCACGGGTCTGTTCGCTAACGCATCTCCACTTTAAAACTCCCAAGTCCCAAACTGAATCAGAAGGGTTTAGGGGGCTGATAGGATTACTTTAAGCCAGTAGGAGTAGTTAATGGACTTTCCTGGTGTTAAGTAACACTCAGTGATTGACCAAGAGGCAGCTGACACCGGCTCACACTGCGGTCCGGCTGAAGGGAAGTGGTGTTCAGGGTCTGCAAAGGGACGGAAACCAGGATCCATTTCCCTGTTAACGAGGCTGATATTTAAATATAGGAACGGACACGTACAACGTTTTTATCTCATAACTTTTCTTTGCTGATGAACACGCTGGAGGGGCTGGTTGGTATTCACTGGATAATAACCCTCAAACATCAGGACGTTGAGATTTTATATTCACCTCTCTTCATCACACAGGTAAGAAACGGATTTAAAGAACGCTGATGCAAACTAGGACAGGTCAAAAGTCTTTCTGACTTTCTAACATGAGCTGTATGAGTGCAAGGTGTTTTAGTCTTTGTCTGTCAAGGAAGAAGGACATGTGATGCACCTTTTTCCCTCTGATATTATGTTTAATATTGATCAATTCATGACTTTTTGTTGTTGTCCTAATTGTTTCAGAGCCACAAGAGACAATCATTTTGATTATCAATTAAAAATGTATCTAGCAAATGATCTATCAAGCCACTAAAAATCACACATTTCCAGAGCAGAGGTGGAACTTCCACATATGTGAAGTTTTTTAATGACATTTGAGCAGCATCTTTACTATTTAACAAAAGGTGTTCCTAATGTTACAAAAGAATTGTTGCAGATTCATTTTTTTAAATTAATTTCTGCAGCTTTAATTTATTTAGGAAGTATTCAGATCAGTTGTGTGTGGAACATTAATTAATCAGTTAACTTCTGACACCCCAGAACTATTGAGAATGGAAAAAGGCATCATTGTATCTCAGGAAGTATTAAGATTGCTTTGGTACCCTAAGATAACAGCGGCCTGCCTCTGATGCCTCATTCACTCGGTTTGCGCTCCTAACAAAGAGCTCCTTTATGAGATTAAGAGATTTCCATGGCACGCTGACATGGACGAAATTCAGAGAACATAGGTTGTGTAACCTCCAGCTAATCTTGTCTTTATGAGAAAGGAGGGATCAGACTATTGGATTAGGAGTATTGGAGTTAGGGCACTACGGAAGACGGTGAATTCATATTATAGCCTCTTCTCCAGTTTATATTCAACAGCATATCACAGCGCTCACTAACAGCATTACTAATCATGTGTCCTTGGAACAGAGGGATCTTAAATTCATTAAATGGATAGGCACACTGGTTACTCAATTGGATTACTGTTTAATGCAATCTAACAAGATAGTCACTGTGCAAAACAAATTAATTAAAAACGTTATTAAATGTTTTACAGTTGGTATTCTCAACAACAAAATGAAGCTTGTAAGGCATGATTGTGTTTAAAATTATATTAATGTTCATCTATTCATGCTGTTTGTATCTTGACTATAAAGGTGATCCCAAAACAGGAAACAGAGGAAAGTAAGGACAGGTGTGTGGCTGCTCTGTTGAAGAAAAGCTCCACCTTGCACTGAACTGGGCCACACATTACTTCAACCAGCCTCATTCATCCCAGGAGCAAACCAGTTGATTCATGTTGCATAAGCTCCCAGTCTGGGATGACAACTACACTCAGTTACTGTACATAAAAACATCACTTTTCATACTGTTGTTAAACTGCAAGGGAGCAGCGAGGTTAAGGGAACAGGTCCACATGTAACACACTGTTAGTTGTTTTTTTTGGCTGGCCTGCTGATTTGACCACAAGTTGTGTCAAACAATGACATTCATAACTCTGTGAACAATCAGACGTGATACACTTCATACCTATTTTCCCATTCAGCGTGACTTACAATAAACTTTCATAAATCCGCGTTGAAATGACAGAATAAAAGCGCCTTAAGACTCAAGACCCTGAGAATCCTCACATCTTTAAGTTTCCTTCAGTACCACTTTAACGTACACTTAGATTAACGTTATCTGTTTGTCTGAGCACTTCATCTTACACTTATTTTAATACCCATTGCATTGTTGTTGTCGTTGATTGTTGATTGTCTCGTCTAACGTCTCATGTCTGATGTATGCACCTTCCGCCTAGAAACATTCCTGGCAAATAAACGGTTTCTGATTCTGATTCTGATTCTGAAAGTGATCCAGTGATGGTTGTCTGTACATTCATGGGTACAGGGCAAACACACGCTGCTCATAGGTCTTTTGGGCATACTTGAAATGGTGCCAATTTTCCAGAATGCAAACAAAGTTTGTGGCTCGATGGATGGAAATCTCTGCTCTAGACTCCATCACTCTTCCTGCTCAGGAACTGACCGCACCGCTTTCTCCCATCTCCGCAGTCGGCGATGTCCTGCATGTGCACGGCCTGGTTCATCAACATCTTCACATGCATCGGCCCACCCTGGACCAATCCTTGACCATCCCACCTGCTCCCATGGCAACGCAGGATGTAAGGAGATGCGTTGTTAACATGGTAGTGATGTTATTCACAACGTCACCGACTCCCCAATCGATAATGATGTCCCGTTGTTGTCTTTCTCCTCTTGGTGCAGTCAGCAGCGAGGCCCTCTTTTGCTCCCGTCACCGCCTTCCACAAAGCCACACAGAGGCCCTTCAGGTCAACAGTGAGTCCAGCATGCAACAATCAAATAGTCAATACAGCTAAAAGTCTCACTTCTGTTTCCTTTAGAACAAAAAATCAAAGATCAATTATGGTTGATAGAATGATTTTTGATTAAAACTACATTTATGTTTACACTGTTCTTTCAGAGACGAGGGCGATGGGGCGTGCAGCACGTCTGCATCGCATGGAAGATATATTACCACGAACAACTCAAAGTAAGAACTAAAAGCACACACATTTGAGTTCCATGAAATAATAACGTCTGAGTATTTAAATGTTGAGGCATTTTGTGTCTGTTAAACTTGTTTTTTATGTTGTCAATCAACATGAACAGAATCCATTTCAAGGAGCTAAAAATGTCGGAAAAAAATGTCAAAACTTTTAGTGAGGACACGGTGTCGTTGTGACTCACTCCACATTACGTTGTGTTTTACAAACTACTTTTAACAGAAAATGCAGCAAAAACCCAACAGTCTCCACCGAGAACTCATACCGCAGTATCTTGCAACCAAGGAATCAGGCAAGCCCTCCAGCATGCCCCTGAATATCAGTGTGTTTAGACTCAGAAGTGTAGGAAACACCTTTATCAACACTATATTAATAAAGCTGATCTGCTTCCCTGTTGTTTTAGACTCTCCGTGTGGACATTCTGCATCTGACAGGAGGGAAACAGGACCAACAGCAGAACATTTGAGGCTCTTCAGCAGAAGTGATCCCTCTGACCTGCACACATCTTCACCTCACAGCCATCTGACCAAGAGGGAGAAACCGGACTGGAAAGAGCGGCTCGATGAAAAGGAGAAACCCGGGGGCCAACAAGTCCAAACCACTAAGGATTTACCTCTCAGAGACAAATCTTGGGATGGAACGCCGACTCCTGAACTCGACGGCAGACTCGGCGGCTCGCTTGACAGGAAAAGGAAGCGCGGGTGCGACAGCTCCATTAAAGGGAAGATGGTGAAGCAGGAGATTGTAGACGACCAGTTTGATTTCTCCAAGACTTTGTACACGGATCCATCTCCGTTCAGTGCAACTCGCACACATCCATCTTCACACCCCATGCCAGTGCAAGACATAAACATCCGTGATGTGTCGGCCATCTACCCCAACAGCAGTATATGTAATCTCATCAGAACACCTGGGGGGCTCCTCCCTTATCCAGGAGCTGAAATGCAGCCCTACCAAACTGCTTCATGGGAGCCAATATGGGACGTTATGGATCTCCACTCCAGACAAAACGTCCTAAAAGACTATGCATTGAATACCTGCAAAGCAATCAGGATACCTCTTGCAGCACGGAGGCAAAAAGAGGCTTTTCATTCTTTCTTTACGCCACCTCTTTACCTCCCTCTTGCATTAAGGCAGCAGGAGACCGGGTACCTGAGGAGGAGGGAGAACTGTCATCTCCACCATGCTGGCTATCTGGCAGCATCCTACCTGGAGAACTGAGTCTCCAGCGGAAAAGAAGAGCAGCTATCACTCATTTCCAGCATGTGTGTGCTGGTCATTCTGATCTGTGCATAAATACACTGAAGAAGTATAAACAACATATAATGTATGGACTAGAACAGCTTTAATTAGACGAAACGATTCTGAATAAAGCATTGTGGTGTTGGAATATTACATTGATTTCTTGGTTGGATTTTGACATCTAGTCGATTCCCTTTGTTCAATAGTTTTTTTAATGAAATATATCAAGTCGCACGTACTTGCTCGCTTTTTTTGAAATCGGTCGGGTGATAACAATGTTCATGTCAGGAGGAAGAAGAAAATTACAAAACTATTTGTAAATCTGCAAATTTAACATTTATTGCACCTAGTTAAGAGTTGATGGGGTTTCCTTGCTCTCTTCCAATATTAAGAGTCTAGTTTGTAACTATAAAACGAAGCGATATTCCAAGACTACATAAAAAATCTTCCGAATTCTTCTGTCAATGGACATCAAGGAAATATAAAATATAAACAATGGAACATGGTGTGTAAAGAACACGTCAAGAAACAACATTACAAAGAACTAGCTTTGTAGTGCTTTTAACTCATCTTACTCATGTAAACTTCATCAGAAACATTAACGGGATTAACAGGCAATCCCATAGACGGGAGACGTCACGAAGCCAAGCTGAGGCATTACAGTTAATAGGAGCTGCTACAATAAAAGGATGGTCTCCAAAACCAGTGCAAACAGAACCATTTCAATGTCGAACCACTCTTAAAACACTGGAGACCAATACAAAAAACTTTGGCTTGAAAAGACAAGTTCCAGTCTCCACTGGTAGCTTCACAGTAAAATACACGACAAGAGACAAACCAATGTCATTGCATATCAGCTACATGAGGAGTCACACTACGTCCATGCCCAGGCCCCTCGCAACCTCCGTCAGGGCCTGGACCGCTCCGGATGTCCCGCTACCGTCGCAGTCCTCCTGAGATAATCCTCCAGGCTCCTCCTCGATATGGGGGATGGTGCTCATGACGCAGTAGACGGGAGAGTCACTGCCTCTGGGGCTGGGCTGAGACGAAGCATCCTCGCCTCCGGAGAGCTCCGAGGAGTACGAGGACGAGGAGCTGGAGGAGGGCGAGGAGGATCCCGCCGGAGAGCTTCGGCCGCTCTCTGGCGGCACCGCGGCCCTCTTGTTCCGGATGCTGGTTCTCTGACTTTTCCGAAGACTCTGCGGCTTTTTGGCCATGTTCTTCATGATCTCCTTTGTCACTTCCACAGTTTCAAACCGCACCATGTTTACTTTTTGAAAGCCGTCGACATCCTTTCTGTATCTGTGAAGAAAGCACATGGAACCACCGCAAATAAAATATAGTTTTTTCTTATTTCAGTCTTTACTCATAATTACTTGGATACCGAAGGCTGCTAGTATTATATCTATTGACTCTGCCCAGAAAATATTGACGGACCCTAAAGAGATTTTTAGAATTTCATTCATTCTACTCAGCAAAATGTGATACGTTTTTACAAAAAGTGACATTTCCAACTCTCTCCCTTGATGATCCAATGACTGAGCGGCCTTAATCACTCTGACCCAACTTAAAGATGCCATTGCGGGGATGAAAAGGGGGAAATCACCGGGATGGGACGGTATTCCCCCTGAATTTGACCTTACTTTTTAGATCTGGTAGGACAGTTTCTATTGGAGATGATTCATTGTTCTATTGAAAGGGGTTGTTTTTTAGAAGACATTAACCTAGCCTTAATATCCGTATTACCTAAACCCAGTAAAGATCCGACTCTATGCCGCAGCTACAGACAACACCAGCCATACAATTTCCTTATATGCTGATGACATTTTAATATATGTTGACAAAGCCTTTACAGATTTTAGTTCCTTGTCAGGTTATAAAATGAAGCCGCAAAACAAATGCTAGCGATGCGTTGGAGTCCACCTCATACTCTTAGGAAACCCCAGTGGTTAGCTAGCTATCTTGATGTGGTGAATATGGAACATGGACAAACTATTTTATCCTGGTCTAATTCAACAATGTATGTAAATGTATAATAATATAATACATTCCCTTGTATAATATTTGAAGATGTATGAGGGGGGAGGGTGTCGCTAATAGTGTGTGTGTGTGGGATAATTAACACTGTGTATGTATGTATGTATGTATGTATATAAATATATATATATATATATATATATATATGTGTGCACATGGATATATGAAGGTGTATATGTGCGTATATACACATGTGTATTGTATACACATATATACCGTTATGTATTTATTTTTATTTATTATTATTTGTATGATTATGTGCATGTGTACCTTTATGTACATGTTTTGTGCACATCTTTTCTTTATATCCATATCGAGAAAATCAATAAAAATGTGATTACAAAAAAATAAAAATGACTTGGATACCATTAGACCAGAGGGCTGAGACGAGGATCTCATGAGTTGTTTCAGAGGTAATTGGCTGAGGTGATTTACCTGAAGCGGGAATGTCCAGAGGGCCATTTCAGCTCATGCTTCTTGCGAAGGTGAAGTGTGAGAGTGTAACACCATGAGAAGACCTTATCACAGATATGGCATTTATATTTGGACATCCCCCCGACCTGTTGGTGAACATCAAGTCACGACGTTAACAACAAAGCATTCCAACCGTCTACCAGAGTACAGCAGGTAGATGATCTGACGAACCTCGTGTACTCTCTTGTAGTGGTGGCTCATGGTTTGGAATGTGTGACAGGAATAGTCACAGCCTTCCACGGTACAGTGATACACTGCGCCCTCGTTGTGAACCTCAGTGTGCTTTTGTAGATCAGGCTGGTTCTTAAATCTGTGGGAGCAAAAAAAGAACGATGATAATAATGATGATAAACCTGTAACAGCTACTTTTAATGTCAAATTTACGTGAGGACACAATTTAGAGGTGGTTGTTCTCAGCGTTTGACAAACTATCCTGTTTTAGCAAAAGTACAGTTGTGCAACTGGACATAATCGGCTATTTTGAAGGTCTACCTCTTGTCGCAGAAGTCACATGGGAAGGGCCGCTCATCACAGTGGCGGAACCGGATGTGGATCTTCAAAGCTGCCAAAGTGGTGCAGGTCATGTCACAGAAGGGACACTTCACCTGATTCACTGAGAATAAAAGAAAAAGTAAAAACTAAATAAAAAGCCTGCCAAATGGTTCATTAACAACATCAGTGATGCCCCATGCATCTTTTTAACTGCAGATTATATTCACTGTATTTCATTTTCTCTAATCAATCCAAGGAATGAGTCATTTTTAAGAAATGCCATGTTAGAAAACAATGTGTTGTAATTTAAATAATTTATATTTTAAATAATATTTGAACTAATATAATGCAATAGTTACGACATCAGGGTATAACAAAATATTTAAAACAGTGGTTGGAAATTGGCTCATCATTACACCGTCAAAAAGACGGTCACCAGTCCATTCTTAGATCTGATCGAAGCATTCCTGAAAATGTAAACAATGTAACCACTATTTAAGATTAGAATTGTAGAAAATTGTTACCGTGCTGACGGACATGATCCCTCAAAAGCCTCTCGCTGGAAAAAGCTTTGCCACAATGTTCACACACCAGCGACTCTGCTCAAATGAGAAAAGTAAATGTACAGACGTCTGCACTCGAGCCGACACATTTAGCACCATCGGCATCCGAGAAAACGAAAAGAGTCCTTCTCACCTACTGGCTCGGCCTGTCTGTGTAGGTGGTCAAACAACTTTGTGTTGCTGGAGAACATGCTGCCACATGTAGGACAGGCTACCAGTCTCTCCTGAGTGTGGCTCCGCATGTGTTCTCTTAAACGGTATTTGATTTTAAAGAAAGCATCACAGCCTGTAATAGAAACATGACGTATGGATAAGGTTAGACATAAAGTTAGACGTACCAGGAGCGTCTCTTTGTCCTCCTCTCACTCAGTCGTACCTGTCCAGTGGCAGAAGAGAGCCTGCAGCTGTTGCGGGAGAGACTGTGGCTCAGCACTTTCAACATGGTTGTCCACATGTCGGTAGAACCACTCCGGATTGTTAAATGTACTCTAAATAAAGACAAAAATTGAAATTCTGTAATACAGGTGCTCTCAGTCATTTGATGACAGATGAATAATTGTATCTAAAAAAAAATACCTACATCACAGTGCTCCCACTGGCAAACGTATCCATCGGATCCTTCAGGAACCAGGTTGTTGCTGTGCAAGCCCTGGTTGCAGCTGGGCAGATCAGGACGGGACTTGAGCAGCTGTGACCCGACAAACTTGAGCTTACCGTGGTAGTTGTGGAAGTACGCGTGGACCTCCAGCTCCGCAGGGCTACCCATGGACAGAAATACACATCCATTCCAGAGACAAGCATACTCATCTAAACAAAGAGAGGGGGTGAGTAATTACTGCAAAGAAGAAAGGACAGTTACTACAGTTCTTAATACTGTGTAAGGCTGGGCAAATAACTGAACATGTTAACTATAATAATAATAATAATAATGCATTTTATTTGTAACGCACTTTTCATTCAAAATAATCTCAGGAGGGCCACAGAGCCAATATATAGTCAAACTAAAAAAACTAAAAACATAGTTAAAACAAACTATAATAATAAAAAATAAAAATAAATAGCCAATATGTTAACCAACCTAATATAAGTGATGCCAGTATGCTCAATACATTCCCAGGTGCAGATGAGGAAGAGTTGTCAGAACATGGTTGTTTCTTCAGTATAACGTTACGCATCTATTCAACTTTGTAAGTTTCTAAGTTCTCTTAGATCTCAGTTACATGTCCTGACAACACGAGGTTGATTTCAGGCCATGCCTCCCCACCGTCCTCACTCACCCAGCTCCTCCAGGGCATCGTTGTCTCCCAGGTAGTCTTTCAAATGCAAAGACATGTGATCGCTCAGCTCCTCCATGGTGCGGCCCTTGAAGTTGCATGAAGCCCACTCACACACCACCTCAAAATTGTCCAGTCTCTTGGTTGTCATCATGATGGAGATCCCTGTGTGCTCAGCTGCTGCTGCTGCACACAACCACCAAATAACAACGGACCACCTACACAGAAAAGCATGTAACGAGTCGACAGACATTTTAAAAGAGAGAAAATCAATGTGCATACAGTATAATGCTGTCGTGAGCTGGCTGGTGTTTTTAAAACATGCGAACTAAAAATAGTATACACTATAACATGTATGAACCGACGTTAGCTCAAGTTAGCTTTACCAAGTTTACCAAAACACACGTTTTCTTCCCGACTGTGCTCGATAACGAAACCAGTAACACGCTAACTTCCGTTTGTCTCCATCTTAGCATGTTGTGTTCATAGAAGTGAGAGTTATTATTTGGGCTGACAGACGCGGACGCGGAACCCGTCACAGGTTCGAGCCCAGCTACTTGGTCGGACTATTCCTTAACGTTTTTCATAATGTTTTAATCCTTTGACATGAACAATAACGTGGCATCTAAATGTGGAAGTTGTCAACACGTCAACACACAAATGTTTCCGACACTCGCGATACACGGATTTGTGTAAATGCTTCTTACGAGTATTAGTGTGAGTAGCTTCAGCACCTCTGTTATCTGAGCTGGTTCTCCTTCCCTCCTCTGAGCTTGTCTGGTTTTGTTTATTTCCGGTCAGCGCGAGGCTCAAAACGGAAGTTGGTCTTCTTCGTTTGCTTTTCAAAAACAGACGAAGAAGAGTGCTGCCGACTACCGGCGCGGGGTCACTTAACAACTGACTTTATCTCAAAAACCGAAACAGCTAAACAATTAAATTTTAGAGAAAACTATTGGAAAATGTATCTTAATGTGTGCAGTGACGTCACCGTTAATATTGAGAGCCTGTCCCTCATTTGTTTTGCTGTATGGGTGTTGTTAAATTCTTCATTCGTCATCATTCAATTCAATTATGTGTTAATTACAAATGTTCTGATTTGTAACATTCTCTTTGTTTTATTTCATGTTCATGTGGAAAACACATAACCTGACCATGCTGCTATGTTGCACTCTCACATTTGCCATGTTGTGTTAATAGGTTCTTTGCAAGTATTCAGATGTCATGATATCAATGGAGATATAAGAGCCCAGCAGGAAAGAGAGAGAGAGAGAGAGAGAGAGAGAGAGAGAGAGAGAGAGAGAGAGAGAGATAATGATATGTTACAAGTGCCTTGGACACCTTCAAGAACCGGATGCTGAGAAGACACTTGCGTTACGTAGCTTAGCCTGCAGCCACCTTAGTTTGTATCCTGTTAACATGATGCTTTGTGATTGTGCAACATTAGCTCTTATCCACTAGAGGTCATAATTTGCTGCCTATCAGCACCCAAATATGCCATGTCTTGCCTGTTCAAGAAATATAATATTCATATATATTTATTTCATGAGGGTGCATGTCTCCTGATATGAAGTCGAAACAACTCCAATGAAGTAACACAATATTGCGCAGTGATATCAACAATGCAGATGTTGAAAATATCCAAATAATATACTGGATAAGGCTCTCAAACTTGGATGATGCTATACATTTGCTGAATATTTAGCATATACACTAAATGGCCTTCTTTTTACTTTTTTGGGGGGTTTATGACAACATGACAACAAAGGCCATCCACAAATCATAGTATATATTTCATACTTGAAACAAGTGTATGAAATCTCAATTCTACCCTCTCAATGCAGTATTATAAGCTATGTAGGTGAGACTGTAACCAGCCAGACAAGTCTGTTAGAGGGGGACAAAGCTGAGGCAGCCCTCGTGCCATCACTGATCTGTTATTCAATATTTCATGCTGCTCTACAGACGTAAGGGCCCATAACAACTGAATTATTCATGCCGTTTTATGTCAGGATGACTGATTCACAGGGAAATGACCACCAGCATCTTAAAGCCAGTGAATGAACTGAAAAATGATTCAATACTTTTTCCATTTTAACTTTGAATCTTTTGTTTCAAGATAAGGCCATTTTGGATCTCCTAATTATGTAATCCATGAACTGTAAGAAACATGGAGAAAAGAATGTGCCAATTACATCTCAGAACAACGCTCTTTAAATGGTTCTAAATGTTGGCTGAGTTTTAAGAACACAACATGGCTTCTCCTCACATACTGTCCTTATAGTGCTGTGGAAATAGAATCCAGGCCTAGAAAAGGTTTTTCTACGGCCTGTTTTTAATGCTAAATTAGGCTAATTTTGTATTCTCTGCAATACAACTACCATATCCTGCTATTTTGTGCTATTCATTCAATATCAATATGTTAAATTACTCCTCATTGCTGAAGTGATCAACGGCTGCAGCTCCAATTCAAAATCACAATTTCAAAGAAAATATTTGATATATTAAATAGTTCTGAAAGTAGAATACTGTTATATCTTTTTTTTATTTTTTTAAATGCATTAAAGAAACACTAACGTCAAGCAATAAGTGACAACATAAGATTCTTTATCATCATTTTAATCAGAGTTCATTCAGAGCAAGGTGAGAGTACAAGCACAATATCACAACATGTTTGCAGCGGTATGACGTCGTCACGACATCATCTCTCTCTGGTCCAAACCAGACAGCACACACAATGAGAGATATAGCACCGGGGTGTTGGAGTGCACAGCAGCACGTCTAGTGGTCGGATCAGACTTGATGCTCGCAGGCAGCAGAGGTCGTACACAGAAAACTCTCTCTCTCACACACACACACACACACACACACACACACACACACAGAAGCCAAAACATGGAAGCAGACACACCGTGGCAGTGCTTGAATGGGCTCTCACACACTGCAGCCGAGTTGGCCGCTAGAAGGGTTTAAGTACAAACACTTCATGTCATGTCTCAAATGAACAGATGGTTTTTTTTGCGCATGTTCACACAGCAGCATTTCAAAAAGCTGAACTTCAAGTCCTGGCCCATTCCTTGTCCTTCAACACCTGGAGAGATCAGCCTATTCAGAGTGACATTTATTGTGTAACTAGGTTCTCCCTTATCAGACCTATATGCATATATTTGTTTCTTATTTAGCACAATTACAGCGTCACAGCTCAGAGAGGATGGAGCACAACGTCACAAAATACTGAGACATCATAAAACTGCAGCATCCCCAGTAAATCGAAGGAGTGGATCTTCATTTAGATTGCAAGAAATGTGTTCGTGGGTGAATCCATATTGCTGGTGTGTTTAGTTTATAGCTTTAACAGCCACTAGACTATGATTTTACTTTGTGTATGTACTTTTGTTTCTACGGTGTGGCCAGAATCTATTACGACACATGCATTATATTTGAAAAGGTCTCGCCCCTTTATATTTATCGTTAAAGGCTCCATTTACAAGCTAAAATGTGACTGTGGCATAAAGTCTGCTAAAAGGTTGCTACTCAACCAAAAACAGGGTCCTGCATGCAAGCGGTAGTAATGATATTACAGTTCATTGGGTTTCTTAGCAACCAAACTGATAAAACCAGATATCATCCAGAACAATGAAATGAAAACCAGGACCACAGCGGAGGCACTGTAACTAGGAAACGCAACTATAAAACAGATTTTGAACTCTCACAAAACCTCTTATGCGATACAGTCGGAGAGAAAAAGCATCCCTTTGACATTTTATACAATCATATTTATCTCAATTGTCATTCAGAGAAAGGTAAAAAAAATGCCCTTTCATACACATGTGCATGTGTATTGATGGCTCTTTTTTATAGTTCAATGTCAAACAGAACTCATATAAATAATGTGCAAATGATGTGCTCAACAATATAAAGCGGTTCTGTGCACCAAAAAACAAGGAATCACACACTTTCACACATTAACGCACACACACACACACACACGCTCTCACACACACACATTTTAAAGTGAAATTATTTGCATTATTCTAAAAGCTTAACACCAGTGCCCATTCGAAGGTGAACAATATATGACAGGACAGCAAAAACAACAGGTAGGGGAAATAAACCAAATGGAAGAAATTTGCCTAATTTGTCAAGTGGCCTTTGATCACGCAGATAAAAGTGTGGAGACAAACTACTTTCACTGCTTCGCTTCAGCCAGTCTGTTGCTGATCTCTTTGCTCTTCTTTGTGACCACTCCATCAGGTTTGGGCTCTGCGGCGCCCAAAGACGGTTTCTTCTTGGCTGACAGGGAACTAGCAATCTGCTTCTCTTTGGATTTCTTCACCATTTTCCCTGTTGTTGTTGTCGGTGTCTTTTTTGGTTTGGTGCGAGACGCTGGTTTATCCACCTGGAAGAGAGGAGAGGTGAAAAATCCTCAGAGTAAAGACAAAAATAGTCAATTAAACAAACTGAGTTTGATTATTTTGGGAAATGCACTTAAATCGCTCTCTTGCAAAGAGTTAGATGAGAAAATTGATGTTTTTTTTCCTCTCTATCCAAGAAAGCAAATACGCGTATTTCCCAAAATCTCAAACAATTCCTTGAAACGATTGCTTGAATAATGGAGAATCTAAATGATGTCAAAGTCATATCTTAGCATGCAATACATACCTTTTTTTTTAATTTTTTTTACCCTTTTACTTAATAAAAAGACAGGCAAATGACACCAGAGGGTTTAGGTGATGTTTGCAATATGTGGTTAGTGCAATGAGGATAAAGGAAAAAAGAAATACAGCACAAGGTGTATTTGTACCTTTCCTTTTATAGAACAGCAGTTCGTGCAGTTTTTCCATTTAACTTTTAAAGAAACCAAAACATACAATGCTGATGGTTTATATTAGTATATGGTATTAGCTTTATGCCTTAAAAAAATAATATTTTGTTAACATTCAACCATTCATAGTGGTGGCAAAACCCTGATGTTTAAGAAGCTGGCGTGTGACTGGAGGAGCGCTGGTTCACATTCCCATACCAACTGGGGAAACTGAGCAAGGCACTCAGGTTGTTGAGTTGCCACAAAAACAAAAGACTCATGGATAAGCTCCCAGAATTTGGATAAATGAGTTGGTGGACAGCAAAAAGGTTGCATGCTCAACTTTTGCTGAAGAAATAAAACTTAAAAACTTGTAAGAGATGACAAATGTTTGTAAAAGGCTTTTTTTTCCTGACTTAAAATGAAGTGCTCTGTTTCTGTGAATAAAAGAGATCTGGTGCGCAGGTGCCACAGACACGCGAGTCACGGTGGAGTACTGGATGTTATCGGTGTGGGAGGACAATGTGTCTTAAACTCTTAAAGTGGACTCTGCGCTAAATGGTGTTTTTCACAATACAGTCCCAATCAGATTAGACGCATTTACTAATTTTCAGCACACATTCTTGATACTGTGGACTTTGAAGAATAAAGTTAGATCTTCATGGCTGCATCATACTGAACTGCAAACTGCTACAAAGCCAATCAGACAGCAAAGGCCAAAAGGATAACATCATCCGCAAACAAGTGTTACCAATGTTGATACCACTTGCTGCTGGCACACACCCTGCTGTGCCTCTCGTCCCACCTGCATGAGCCAATTGTGTGTGTTAGTTTCCAAATGTGAAAAGTAGAATACAATTTTGCCTCGTGACATTTTCAACATACATTGTCACAAATAGAGCCATAAACAGCAAAAATCTGTTTAAATGTGATGAGAAGTTTGTCTTACAGGCCGCCACGGATGTAATAAATCCATCTCTTTTGTTTTGATTCTCATTTGTCACTTGGAAATATCCTCTCAGCTACTTTGTTTCTTCCACTAATTAATTCACCCTCTTTCATAAACCTCCTCAGCTTCATAAAGGGTGGCGGGAGGTGCAGGCTGAGAGGCGGGCAAACAGTGAAGATGTGGCTGATCGTTTTTGCAGGGGTGCGTCTGACAGCTGTGTGATACATGTGACTGTGGCTCATACTGGTCAAAGCGCATACTGTGTGTGTGTGTGTGTGTGTGTGTGTGTGTGTGTGTGTGTGTGTGTGTGTGTGTCCAGTATGCACGATTGCGTCTGGTCAATTTGAGGTCAGCCTCCATGCCTTCTAGAAGAAACAGTGAACACACCTGACTACAGCAGATTTAGAACAGAGCTGCTCTCAGTCTCTGAGACGTCCTACAAGAATGAGAGAGGGAGTGGCCAGTGGCCAGATGAACACACTGCTAGAGACACATTATTAACCAACTGTCCATAACATGCACCAAGATACCAATCTATGTCACTCGCTGCTATGATCCAATGATTGGATATTATAGATGTAAATGTCAAACTGATGCAATACATATGTTTTGTTTCGGTTTGTTTCGTGGAAAAGTCACAGACCGGCTTTTAAACTTTTCACTGGCCGATTTATATGCACGATGGAAGAATATAACAATGAAAATGGCTTGTTTTGTTATCTAAAATGTCTTAAAATGTAAATATGAAGCTGTTTTGTTTGTGTATAATAAGTCACCTGCCATCAGAGTGACTCGTATGGTGAGTAAAACAAATGAACACAAAGTACTGAACCATTCGGTATAGCAGGGCTGACCGAGTTTTAGACATGACTACAATTCATTCGACTTAAAGGAAACTCCTAGATCAATAACTGCACCGGTATTTTAACGACCTAAACTGACCTCGGTGGATCTGTGTGTGCGCGCTCTCACCTTGGCAGCGTCCTTGCCGGGCTCGTTGTACAGGCTGCGTATCCTCCTGCGCTCCAGCAGCTTGTTGTCAGTGGGGTGAGCCTTCACCTGCTCCCCCTTGTACGTGGCGCTGTAGCTGGTTTCCTGACTGCTCTCCTCCACTGGGGCTTTATATTGAGATGGAGCTCTAATGGCCTTCACTGGTTTCACATCCTTATACGCCTTGAACTCAGTCCTACGAACAGTGGGGAAAGCAAGCAGAGAGGTTTCCACGGCCGCAGTGTGTGGTCACGGTCATGATCTCGTACAACCAGACAATAAGTGTCCGCACTCGATAATGCTCACATGAACATGTCTTTGTTTGCTGGTGACGTCTAGCTCTGAGCCTACTGTCTGAAGCAGGATCTAGTGTGCACACAATTGTTTTGATTAAAGATGAAAAAGAAAAGCATAAAACCCTCATATTGAAGAGAGATTGATACTTTTAGGATTATATATATAAACAAAGTAGCATTTTTTTTTGTAAAACTAATTAATTGATCAACTAATACTTTCATCTCTAAAAGTCTTAATGTAACTGAAATTGATGAAAATGAACTTTGCATTGTTTCCAACCTGCCTTTAGCAAGTCCCAATACTGGACTGGAGCTAACAAAATAGTGTTAATCATAATTTAGCTGGGTGTGATTATTATTATTGCAAATCATAATCCATGCAGATTGCAGATTGGTCAATGCTCGTGCTAAATGACCTCAAGCAGCAATCTAAATCAAATGCAATGCTTTGTTTTCCACTTAGAAATGTGACGGGACTAAATTGGATTGGTTTTAAATTGATAATAAAAGACTGGTATATGTATTTATAATGTCTCATGTTCCCATTAACTCAGGTTTATGGACTTTTAAACACACCAATTATGGATAATAACAAGTACACGTTTTGTATTGTATTAAGAATGTATCAAGACATATTTAATGCACCACTTTAGGAAATCAGCCTATAAAATCAGCAAAATAAATGATTCGTATAGCTATTGAAACAATGAATAATGCTCCTCCGCTTTATTACTGGATCTGTTAACTGCATTGTAAACCGGAATTTGTCTTTTCATATAATTTGCTGAAATCAAAGCTTCTATTCAGAAACTATTTGTAATTGGCAATTTTAAACAGGAAAGACTGTTTTAATCATAATACATTAGAGTTCAAAGATAACCGTCATGTGGCCTTTTAACGTCTGAGGAACAAGGGCTTCATGTCATCTCTAATGTGTGCCTGTATTAATCTAACATGTCATTATTTATGTCATCAAATTCAGTTTTGTTTGACTTCTCACAGAGCACATCGTAACTATGCTTTAATAACTGGCACATAAGGTGAATTGGTCAATTGAGTTAATGCCAAATCATCCTTTGGAATAACTTTCTCTGACTAAAACACAAAACTGAAGGCACTGGTTAACTTTAATATTTCTGTGGAAGCCATCAAGTTCACTTGCATGAATCATCCCTAATTCACTTCAGAGGCAGCCTGCAGAAACCACGTTGAGACACATGATTACATTCAGAGCCTTTTACTGGCTGTCCTCATTGATTCGGTAGTACTCTGAGGGGGGATGGAGCAGGAGCAGATCAATAATGCAACCCTCATCTCTGGCGATATCAGTTTGCTTTGCAAGTCGCTGGAGATTGAAACAAGAGACCATGCAACACCAAATAACCCTCGACTGTCTCTGCATGTTGCATCAGCGGACACAGCCCTGTGGCGTGCAGCAGAAAAGTTGTGCACCAAGAAGGGAAAGTGGAAAGAAAATGTTTCAGTTGCAAATAAGGAGGCTGGAGGCCTTTATTGCACTCTGCTGAGCAGACACACCCTCACCCCTCACGAGCATCAGACCTACCGGTAGCTGCTGGTGGTCGACATGACCTGCTTGATCTGCCTGTTGAGCGCGTCTGCAGCCGCTCTGCCTTTCCTCTGCTCGGCGCTCACATCTGCGGCCACCTGCGCTTCCGTCTTCTCCCCCGGTTGCCTCTCCGCTGACTGTTCCCTCTTCGCGCTCCTCTTCGCCGGCTCTTTTAACTCTTTCTCCTGTGTTTTCTCCTCGATCTCGCTCTTCTCCACGCCGCTCTCGGCCTCGGCGGCCGCCGCCGCGTGCTCCAGCTTTCCGCTCCCCGCGCTCCGCTCCGTGGCGCCGGGGCTGGGTTTGGGTATCCAAGGGTGGTCGTGCTTCTTCGGGATAGGCCAGGGCTTGTAATCCTTCTGGTACTGAGTTTCGGTGTTGAACGGGGCCGCCGAGCGTTGGTACTCGTTTCTGGGCTTGCAGCTGGGCTCGGGGCGCACTCTCCACGCCTTGAAGTCTTGGCGCATGACGGACGCCGCAGAGCCATCTTTGCCCGCTGCGGCACCCGTCGCGGGCGGAGCCTTCCCGGGCTCACGCTCGTCGGGATGGGGCTGGGTTTCTATGGCTCCGGCCCTCTTCTGTCGATGGGGGAGATGATGCTGTCCGTCGGCCGCATCCGAATATTTGGTGAAAACCAAAGGCACCGCGATGTCCGCTTTGTCCAGCTCGCTCCAATAGCGGTTGATGCAGCAAGCACGCGTGATGCACGGCCATGCCATGGTGAGACACACTGGGAGGCTGGCGAGAGGAAGATGCGCAGAAAAGCTAGAGCTGGAGAGGGGGGTAAACGTGTAAATAAACGTCCTACTCACGACTCGAAGACTTACAAATGCTCGGTCACTCACCCTGCACCCTCCGTGTATGTCCAGTCAGGGTTATTATGTAATTCTGCTCTTACCCCTCCTGCAGCCTAGTGGTTCTTACTGAAGTTTAAATGGACTTTGGGTTTGCTGTGGAGTGCACATTGCTGTCTGGTTGCGCATCAAAGCGACCCCACCCACATTTGTGTGATGCTTCGAGGTGCCGGGGGTCTGAGCGCGCACGTGAACCCTCACCTGAGCAGAGAGGAGGAGACGGTTAACCACCGGGCTGCCAACCTAAAGCTACAGAGGATGCAGCAGCAGCTTTATTCTGGTTCCTCCTGGAGGAAATGGCCGATTATGTTGCTGGAAAAAGGGTGACTTCATCATGTACCAAACCTTTTCCTTTCATTAGAAGGATCCAAAATGTAAAGCATACAACTGAAGAAAGAGTGAACATTAGACTCAAAGTGCGTTCATTTCACTTTCTATACATTTTTTATTATTATTATTATTATTATTATTAAGTCAAACAAAACACATTGTGGAATTTATGTAACATGACATGTTGATTGACTATTTTGTGTGGCAGGAAAAAAAGAGAAGAGAACTGTCTTGCCATAGAATAACACAATAACACACAGTTACTGCTACTTCATTAAGAGTTGTGTCCATTTTCTTGCTGAAGGGCTATTTCAATCTGAATGCAAAGAGATGAACTTTCTACATACTGAACTTTATATATCCAGAATATGTCACACTAGCAGTATACACTTTTTGTTTTTTTAAAAGTCTTTCATTTGAGCCTGCTGATATTGGTGTAACGGCTCCCTCTTGTGCTCTTTCTGCCTCATCGTCAGTGGAAAGAAATCAATGGGCTGCATATCAACAAAGCTACGTATATCAATTGCCGGCAAGTAGCTTTAGCGTCATCTTGTGAATTAAAAGCCGAGAATAAAGAAAAGCTAACAATAAATTAGCTGGTTTATGGCAGTTTCTTCCTACCAGATTGTTTTTACTACATAAAAAATGAGGATGTGTTTATGACTGGCGGCATAACTGTTTCTTTCTTTTTTGTCCGAGAACAGCCGAGTGAGCTCTGTGATTGTCAAATCATTTCATCGGAGCTTCTTCCTCCGCCACTTCCTCAGGTTCAGCTTTAGCCTCAGCCTCAGGTTCAGCCTTAGCTTCAGCCTCAGGTTCAGCTTCAGCCTCAGCCTCAGCCTCAGCCTCAGCCTCAGCTTCAGCCTCAGCCTCAGGTTCAGGTTCAGCCTCAGCCTCGTCCTCTGGATAGAGTCTGCAATATTTGTCTACCATGACATCCAAGTCCTGTTTGACGTGGGTGTTAATGTTAAGCATCGCCAGACTTTTGTTCCACTGCGTAGCGGACACGCTGTCAAGATACGCCCGGAGCCGGTCACTCGCCTTGTCGCTCGTGTTGTCCTCTAGTTTCAGCACCGGCAAGGCGGACAGCACCTTGAGGAAAGAGTTCACGTTGGGAAAGAACTTGACATCTGGCAGCTGAAGGGTTTCATGGATGGTGGTGGGCAGGCGCACCTCTTTGCCGCGGTGCTTCCACTTGATTCTCCAGCAGTGGAGCTCTGCGGTGAGCGTGTCTGGGCTGGGGAGGTCGTTGCGGTACACGTCGGCGTAGTTCTCCTCGGTGGTGTTGAACTTCATTTGCCCCATGACGGCCGGGACCAGCGACAGGCACTTCAGAGCTTTGAGGTTGGTCTCAGAGAACATGTCCTCCACCTCCTGCATGATGCCGTGGATAACGGGGACAGTCACATACTCCTTAAAATACGCCTCCGCTTGGATTTCACCCACATCAGCCGCACGCTGTTTCCTCAGAAACAACCTCGGCACCGTCACAGGAATCCCCATCGCGTTGGCCACGCTCACCGCCTCCTCGTACCAGAACTCGTGGTAGACCTCGATGTTATCGTTGACCTCGTTTAGTGAGTGGAGGACAGCGGTCAGGCTGTTGGCGGCAAAAAACACATCAAGCGTTTCCCCTTGGAGATTCCTCCCGAAGGCTCTGGTGAACGTGAGGACGTTCTTGAGGATGACGACGGTGACGACGATCTCAAAGTCGGACAGAATTTCCGTGACTGAATATGCGTTCGCCGCAACGGCGTCAGCGAACTTTCCGTCGTCGTTGTCCCGGATGTCGTCCATGCACAGCAGCAGCGGCGGCAGCATGTCGAGCAGCACGTCGAAGACGTTGTGCTGCTCCGTCCATCCCGAGGCGCAGGCCTGTTTGAGTGTGGCTCCTTTCTCTTCGTTCTTCTGGTAGTGAGTGGAGATCGCCTTCTCAAGCTCATCCTGTGTAAACGGGGTTCTAAAGAACACGGCGATCCTTCTCAGAGTCTCCATGACGACCTGGACGTTGGGAAAAGGCAGACTGTTGGCCAGGTGGACGTTCAGCGCCAGATGAGAGCACGGCATGTGCAATGCCAGAGGATACTTCTCCATCAGCAACACCGCCACAGCCTTCATCTTGGTGGTCGAAGTCCCGGTGGCCTTGTGGGCCTGGCCGCGGCAGTCCTCCATGCTGAGCCCCCAGCGGTCGGTCAGCTGGGCCTCCAGCCGCTCCACCAGTGCAGCCTCGTCACCATCAAAAGACATGAAGTCCAAAAACTCTTCTCTGAGGACATTGTGCTGATTCACAAAGTGTACAAATAAAGGCAGGTGCTTCTCATTGGAAAAGTCTACCAGGTCACCCGTCACTAGGGAGAAGAAGCGGCTCTCCCTCACCTCCATTAGCATCTCCTCCCTCACTGTGTTCTCACAGATGTCCAACAGCTGGTTCTGCTGGGTCGCAGAGACATATTCTGTGTTCACAGCGGTCGCCTGGAATTTCTTTTTCAAAGCTTCGTCGCCGGCATTCATGCGGTAATCGAGAAGTGCCTGGAAGTTGTTTGACATGTATTCAGCTTCAGATGCTTTGCCGACCACTAATGGGATGCTCTGTTTTCCCAGCATGAGCACAACCTCAAACAGCGAGCGGAGGTATTCGCGAAGCTCCTTTTCCTCGGTGGACAGTTGAGGTTCATCCTCAGTGGTGCTTGTGCCGTCCTCAACCGTTGCATCTTTTTTGGAACCGAGCTGGTCAATGGAAGACGCCACTGAGGGAAAGAGACAAACAATAAAAAGGACAGTGATCATTTTCAGCAAATACTGAATAGAATTGACATGCGGTTATTTAACTTTACTAGCAACAAATAAATTACACCTTTACTTACATCTCCTTTCTTTAATCTTCCTCAAATCTTCTTCAGTCTGAAAAATAAAACGTGTGTTGTTATTTGGTCAACCTACCAAGGTTAAGATGTGCATTTAAAAGTAACAGAACTAATGAATCCTTTTCTTACAAGTTCTTTAATCCGCTTGCGATGTCTGGTATGAGGATTTTTTAGATGGCTGGTCAGATCAAATATGGTTGGAATGGCTGTATCCTTCAACACAGTCCTATAGGGGCTCTGAAAAGCAATACACTCAAATAAGTCATTTTTGGGAGACTCTGTTTTTAAGAAAAAATCGGAAATCGTATTCAGAATGGTGTTGGATACTCACCGTTTTGCACACCATCGCTGGGTCGAAGTGTTTGGCACATAATCTGTAGTGCTTGTTCAACTGGTCCGATGTTTTCGCTTCTAGGTCTGCTCTGCGGCAGTTCTCTACCCAGATTCGGCATCTAAAAAAAAAGAAAAAAGACACACAGGCGAGCTTTATGGGACATTCGAACATCAGTATACACCTTAAATCTTTTCTTCCCGCTGCGGTCAGGCTGCACAACCAGCTGAGCTCCCAGTAGAGTAGACAACTCTGACAACTGAACACTTTACTTCACTTTACTTTATCACTCACCTGGTGCAATATTATTACGTATATTACGTGTATTTACGTGCAATACGTTTAAGTACTTTCTATTCAGTCTGTATATTAATATTCTTCTCTACTGTTTTACTGCTTATATTTATTTATATTACTTGTTTCTATTGTATTATTCTTTTATTCACTTGTGAGCAAGGCTGCTGTAATCCTGTAATTTCCCCACTGCGGGACTAATAAAGGATTATCTTATTTTATCTTATCTTAAATGTACAGCTTCTGGAATGTTGATTTTGAGGATCAGTGCATTAGAAATGTCAACATGCATCCTAAAGTGTTTGAGTGTGGTGTTGACAGAATGTGAAGACGTTAAGGAAGTGTGGCGGTAGTGTTTCAGAGCTGCAGTGTGTACGTTATTGCTGAAACACGTTTTACATGAGTGCCCTTTATTTGTATGCAGTTTGGATGTTGCAGCCTAAAGTTACTCAGGGGCCTTAACGTTCAACAGCCTCGATATTTACCTCTAATTAAGTAAACATGATGATTTTCTGTACAACATGTGAACATGAACCTTGCATAGATATCAGAGAGTTGAGAACTCAACATTAAAAACATACTGAGTTGGCTACGAGGCACTGCTTTGGTTAGTAGCTCACGCTAACTTTGCAAATGTTATGATTTATCAGTCATTCTAACTATGAAAGCGCATAATGGTATGGGTTGTTACATTAATAGAAATGAATTAGCCCATGGGGTAACGTTGGAAAGGACGCCTTACCTCTCAGGGTCCCGTGGAAACCGGAAGAAAGCCAGGTCGGACTGTGTGCTCTTCCGTGTACAGTTTGGGGCCGCGCAAAAATTCGGCATGCTTCAAGCTAGGTAGTTAGCTTCGCTAATTTAGCTGACTATTATCATCTAATAACTTCAGCGCGTTCGTTTGGAGACTCGAGTGAGTTGTAACGCAAACGGAGAAGAAATACGACCTCAGATAGGCGTTTCCATAAACAATTAGCAATCGGATCCGACTGGTTTCACGATCACAATCAAAACAGTCACAAAGGTTCAGTTTGGAGTAGAGAGTTTTGCCGGTCCAGGTCCCGCCTACAAGGCACCTGATTGGCCGAAACTAAAGTCTGGTCCGTAACTATTGGTCACTCGTGCCACAGTCCTATCGACCAATTAAAAGACGTCTTCACGCTTGAATATGACGACAACAGCGTGTCCAAGTCCACTGCTGCCCTCTACTGGGTTGCTCAGGCCACTACAACACAGGAGCAGCTATATATCTGAAAGGGTATTGATGGATCGTGCGACGGCCGGATTTGATGCAGTCAATTTAACCGACCGTGCAATTTACCTGACCGTGTAGAGTGAGAAACAGATAGCTCGCTATGCTGGAATAATACGTACATACAAAAAAACAAAACATATAACGCTATACATTAACGTTAGTAATCGGTAGCTATCAGTGGCGGTGCGTCAATAGAGGGCGCTAGGGCGCCGCCCCTCCTAAAATTTTGCGATGAAAAAAAAAAAAGAAGAAAAAATATATATAATATATACTGTCAAAAAACATTATATATCAAATAATTTAAATAAGAAATATACCGTGTTGACGCGCTACATGTGTGTGGGAGACCGTAAGCCCCTGTCAACAACCACTTAAGTTAAATATAATATATCGCCATTCATCATTACTGAGAAAAGCCCCTCCCCTCTCGGGGCGCCGGCCCAATGTGTGTCTATGGAAAGCTAACAAACATTTCACCCTCGTGACGGCAAGGACAGCTTCTCATTGGCGGATGAAACGTGAATCTTCGGGCGCACGAATCTGCGCCCTAGCCAATGACATCGTTTCTTATTGCAACGTGGTTGGACTATTCGTCCAATCAGAGACCTTTATCATTCCCTCACATCCATATAGCTCCCACGTAGCTACGCGAGCAACACAGCTAGCAGAGACTTTGATTATGTTAGTATGGCGACTGAAAACTCTGTGGTATCTCTACGCGAAACACCTTTCAATCCACGATCAGATGTTGACAAGAAGAGGCTGAAAGAGTTGGGACCCGAACGTCCGGATTTAAATATTCAGCACTAAAGCAGTGAAGCTACATGCACCAAGCTACATGCTAACCGGAGCTGCTAGCTGGAGGCTCCGTGTGCAGTGGCTCTGAGCAGCCGAGGAAGCGCCGGGCTGTGAAGGAAGATGAGCTTGAAGGATTGCTGCAGAAGTGAGTGTCAAAATCAGCAGATGCCTGTTAGAGTTTAATGTTTTATCTTTCCCACAGCAGAACACATGTTGGACATTGTTAGATTTGGGTGGATATCATATCAGGCTATAACTTTATCTAAAATACCAATTCAACCCCCAACGTGTGTGTGTGTGTGTGTGTGTGTGTGTGTGTGTGTGTGTGTGTGTGTGTGTGTGTGTGTGTGTGTGTGTGTGTGTGTGTGTGTGTGTGTGTGTGTGTGTGTGTGTGTGTGTGTGTGTGTGTGTGTGTGTCATAGCTACAGCCATCAAGGTGGCTCCTGGCCTTTTGTCTATGTTGCTGATTCATCAAGACACACAAAACATAGTTTTTTGTCTGTAGTATGAAGCCTGTTTGTAGTAGATATTTCCCCACAACTTATCTTACTGTCTCTGTCTCTCTCTCTATATTTATCTGTAGGTTTGTGACACCATACTTGGACACACCAGGGAACGCTTTGCCTTCAAAGACCACCTCACCAGTGCCACCTTACTGCAGGGCCCCCAGTTTGAATGCTACGTCAATGTATTCCCTGAAGTTGCTCTGGCCACCACATTGAATGTTTCTTAAACCATTCTGCTCTGAACCTCTCATGCCCAAAGTTACAGTTTGTTGATAGTTGTTATTGGACACTGTTGAGCACTGTTTTCTTGAAATAAAGCTTTGTTTTTTAGAATATTCTACTCCAAACATCTTTTCTTCTCATTGTGGAGTGCTATTTAAACCGCGCCGCCCAACTGCGCCCCCCCCAAAAAAAATGTCACCAGCCGCCACTGGTAGCTATGTATTAGCGTTACCCAATGCCATACTTTGACTCATTCCTCCCAGTCGCTATTAGCTGCCTACTTAGCGAGCTCAATTATGTTGCTAGATTACGTACAATTACATATCATGCGGAAATAATATCAGTATCCGGCGTGTTTAAGATGTAATATAATTCACCATATTTTGTTTCGTATTGCAACGCGGCTCGTTGGTCTAGGGGTATGATTCTCGCTTAGGGTGCGAGAGGTCCCGGGTTCAAATCCCGGACGAGCCCTGGTCCTTTTGTTTTGACGTAGTACCAAGAAGCAGAGCGCTCGCTCTCGACACGCCCTACGTCCCAAAACACAGGAAGTAGTCCAATAATCAGCATCCTGAAATCCTATCGCCACATAAATTGAAAGAGGTTCGTTATTGGTTTTCTCCATTACAGTCGAAATTATATCGCACAACGAATAAATGTTAGCAAAGTATCAGTCATCCTTCAAATAAAATGCTAAGGGCTCGTCCGGGATTTGAACCCGGGACCTCTCGCACCCGAAGCGAGAATCATACCCCTAGACCAACGAGCCAGAACGTCATAATACGGCCTCTCTGCCTTTACAAACTACACACACACGACAGTGTCTAACGTTACGACAGAAGCAATTTTGTGATCATATATTTTGGGGACGAAGTAGATTTCCACGAATTAGCTAATGTAGATGGAGAGCAATAAAGAGACACAGAATAATTCAATTAACTTCTTTTTATATATCATACATAAGACTGTCTTAATATAATACAAAGGGCATTGTCATAAACACAGCAAAGTCTTGACTAGATCTTACAATCTGTGGATACATGGACTTATCCTTTCCCCCATGCTGTTCAATTCTATAGTGCATGTTGCATGTACAAAAAATGTGAAAAAAATGTGAAATCAAAAATGACAAGGATAAATCCAAATTAAATAAGAGGATTTCAACTTCTGTTGGGTGTTCAGATATGTCGACAAGTATACGTGTTTGTGTATAACCCACAAACTGACCAGGCTTATGAAAGATGGAACCTTATTTTCAACCATGTGCTTCTCATATAACCAAAAAGTAAGGTTTGTGATGTACATGCACTTACAATATACCCTGTGAAAATTATTAAGGTTTGAAGATCTAGCTTTCCCTGTTTGATTCAAACCCTACCTCATAGTGTTGTCCTGATGTAGTCAAGTACCTTTGCCAAAAGGCAAGGTTTTGCCACTAAGAAAACAGGAGTTCCTGCCCACTGAATGGTCACCAAATTGACAAACATAATCAACATACCAGCAGGAGCAAGGTAGTGAGTTCTATACTTCCTTTATTAAAAAAATATAAATATATACATAAATTCTATTTCAACTATTAAAAAGGGGCTGCATTTCATGACAACTGCTCTAAATAAGAGGTCAATCAGCATGATCTGAAATAGGCGCACACTTACGAGTCACTGCAGTCAATTTTTTTTCTTTTTCAGTCTTTATTTTTGGAATGTTTAGTACCAGTATGAGTGCCAGTAATAAAACCACTGGCAATTTCTAAATGTCTCAAATTCTGCGGGGTATGAAAAATGATTGCAAATTTGCAATTAACCTTGACATCCAGATAAAACCCCAATCTCAATATAGGTAGCTTTACATTTGTGTTTGTGGAAATACCAAGCATGGTCTCTTACGATGGTTTCTCCTTTAAAATGGCAACAGCATGACCTGTGGCCTGCCCTTTAATTTGAATGGTGGCTGTGGGCAGGTTTTTCTGTTTAATTTCAAAGCTGGTAAAATGAGCAACAGAAGAAAGAAAGCACTTCAAAATCCCTGATATAAAAAAAAAAAAAAAAAATCTGGTTATTGACTAATGTTTTGAGGACATGCATGTCTGCCTAGGCAAAGCATGTGATTGTGGGCTGACGGACACCCTTCCCCTTTGAATAGGACAACAATCATGGGGGATCTGCCCTACCAAATCAGAAATATACCATTCAACGCAAACTGATTTGCCACAATTATCCTTACCCTGCCAAGACAATGACATTAAGTCATGCTTCACAGCAGAAACTAGCCAAGTTGACCAAATGATGTATGAAAGGCAGCAAAACCCTTTGAAATAGTATGATGGGGGCAAAAGAAAAACGACGACACAGAAATAGAACGCATTAGTCTCCTTTTTTTTTTTTTTTTTTCTCTTTTTTAAACCATCAGCTTCTATCTTGCTACTCCGGAGCCTGCAGAGTAACTACCAAATTCTCTAACATACCAAAGTTTTAAAAGACTCCCAAAATAATCTACCAATTAATATGGAAACAGTTTTGGTAAAACGTTGCCAACAAATCTGGCCAGAATACACAATAGCCAACGGTCTCAACAACGGTCTCCAGTTTTGCTAAAGTAATATATTGCAGCTGTTTGTATTGACGTTAAAATAAGATCTTGATAAACTTTGCGTCAAAGTGGTGAACTGCTACATTATTGGTTACAGACACCTATATGCTATAAAACAACTGCTTTGGTATAAAAACATATCCAAAGGGAAAATAAATTCTTGTAAAATTCACAGCATAATTTGAGGAGAAAAAAGGCAGTCACTTAACTCGTTTTTTTCTTCAGTTTCCATGTTTTGGATGGAGAGACTTGTGCAGGTGGTTCTGATGAGGAACTACATGCAAAAGGGAAAAATAACAAAACATAAAAGGGTAGACTCTGGAATAGATAGTTCTTCCCACTGCAAAATCCTTAACCAGTGAATAAGATTTTCAAGGAAGTAATGTTTAGGAGGTTGTTGTGTACAATAAGACCCTGTTATGTGGGGCCCTGCTGAAGAAGAAATCTTTGTTGAGAAAGGCCTCAAATTACCATTCTTATTTACCTTTTCTAAGTTGTTTTAATTTCCTTAAAGAATTAAGGGCTGTCTAGAGAGAAAAATAGAGAAAAGCCATCTTAATTCAAATGATAATGTCCAGCTCCATCCCATTCCAAGTCCATGAGTCATAAGGCCAAAGGGTTATCTAGAACCAGCCACTGACTGTCTTCCTTTAACTGGGCTGGATCCTCTCGTCTCCGGCGCCCATCGCTGCTCTCATCTGTGCCGGGCCGGGTTGCAGCTCGCAGGACTACGGGGCCTCTAGGCCAGAGGGGTGGTGCTTCCCTCTCCTTTGACCCAGTCGGTGTCAGTATCCACCTACAGGGTCTCGTCTCCACCCGGCCAGCACACGCTATAGGGACTCCACTGCCATGTGCTCCCCTTTAACAGAGTTACACAATACCGACCAACAACAAGAAATATCACCGCAAACACTTCCCCTCATTGTCAAGCTACAGGATTTACAAGCAGCTTTTACGAGAAATTTCACTTAAAAAGGGCAAAATAATTAAGAACCAGTGGAACAATAATGTCAGGCAGTCCACAGATTGAACCGAAAGAGGACGCCAAGCATTTCATCACCAACAGTTACCTGCAAAACAGCTTCAAACTTTGCTCTGAAATGCTCCTTAGAAGATTTTGCCACATAATACCATATGGTGATTACTTGGTGGTTACATGAAACTGGTGAAATGGTAAGATGGATGTCTCAATCTCACTATGGTTATTCCGCAGTATTATTTTGTGCCTAATGATTGCAAAAGAAAAACTGATGAAAATTACATATATACTTTATAACAAAGCTTTTTCTCTGTAGTAGCGGTTCAGTGATATCTCCCTTCTGACGTGAGCAGCTTTTGTTCTCAACACACCTTGTAGTAAAAAACACCACCTTAAAAATGACGCACAGGGGGGAACACACAGCCAAATGTCAGTGCAGTCACGAGCTGGCCATAGAACTCTGCTGCACACACACTCCAGTCATTGGAGACTCCTCCCGGTCCATGCCCTGCCTCATGCCCAGGTGGCCCTCCGCTAGGTAGTGGGCAGGCCCTGTGTTCGTGCCCATGGAGAATGCAGGGTGCGCTGCCATGCCGGTCTCCTGCCGTGGGTTCGAGAAGGCACCTAGCCCCATGCTCAGCCCACCGTTCTGACCAAAGTCAAGGGCTCCGGCAGGCAAATGGCGGAGCTGGTAGGCCTGGTTGCCATGGTTCCCAGTGGAAGAGGACGATGTAGAAGAAGAGGAGGCAGAGGAAGACAGGGAGGTCATGGAAAGATGGCCATGAACCACCTCCATGGAGTCCTGTGTTGAGGAGCTGTGTGTCGGGGAGGTGTAGTGGCGTGGGCGTGGTCGTGTAGCCATCATCTGCCCGTGGTGGTGATGAGCATGTGAGTGGGGATGCAGGGCCTTAGGGTGCTGGGGGGGAACATGGAAGGTGGTCTCCTGGACTGGGTGAGTCTCTCCAGTGACTGCTTCTGGTCCAACACCACCTCCCCACACCAGCGGGGGTGGGTAAGGCTGTCTTACCTGCCAATGTAAAAAAAAGCATTGTTTTATTGTTATAGCCATGACATAATGCCTTCTTATTTAGGAAGCGTACATGTTACATTCATAAAATCATATTCCAAGGCCACCGTTTCTGAATCTGATTTTGTTCATTCATTTTTGTATACAAGGATCGTAAACCATCAGCAAGTGAAGTCAAATGTATTAACCTATTTTTAAATGGTTCCAAAAATATCTTTATTAGGAAAGCTTAAAATAAAAAGGAGCTGCCTCTATGCACATGCTAAATGAGCAAAAATGCTCACAAAAAGATTTGGAAAATACAAAAAAAATATATAATTTACCACCATCACAATAATTCCCCTCAGATGAAATTACAGATGGTTGCGGGCATCTTACTGACCTGTGGGCAGAGGCTGTCACCATCGATGGTAGGCAAGGCCGCGCCAAAGTGTCCTCCACTGTGCAAGTGGTGATGGGTGGGGTCTGACCTCGCTCTGCCACTGGTACTTGTCCCAGACGATCCTCCTAAAGGTGGAACAAAAGTGTCACGAGTGCCCAAACTCAATACCCCTTATCAAATAGATAAATGTAGTGAAGTAATGGGATACATTTCTCATGTAAACTGAGAACACAACAACTGATGAAAGTTACCTGAACTAGAGGAGGTGCTGGAGGTGGTTCCTGAAGACTGGGACTGCTCTAATGCGGGGCTTGTGGACACGCTGCTGCTTGTATTGGTCCCCTCATCCGCAGTCTTCTTGAAGAAGCTGTGCTGCAGCGCATAGTAGGGCTGGATGCGGCTCTTAGGATCATAGTCCAACATCCGGAGGATCAGGTCCTTGAACTTCAAGTAGTCAGCAACAGCATGGCCAGACTCCCCCGCCCGCCGGCCACCTGGACCCCCTGTCTCCACACCCAAGATGGAGTGGAGCTTCCGAGAGGCTGGAGGCTTATACTGTTTAAAAGGCAGAGTACACAAAGATTACGAGATTTACTCAGCCATGGCTTCTGTATGTTATCACTCCATCTACCTTAGTTTTCACTATAGTCACAAAACACAAATTGTTGTCAGTCCAACTGCAGCAATAAAAACAAAAGAATGTGCTCACCCTTTTGCCATCTTTGGTCTTCTTAACACTCCATGTACCATCTGAAAGCTTTTCAAAAAACTTCCTGGCTTTTGGGGCTAGGTCCATTATGTGATTAGGTGGGATACCAAGAACCTCGACTATTTTGTTCATCTGGTCCACCTGGGTAACAAATAATTAAATCAAGTTACTGTAACATTTACATTGTACATTTGGAACTTTAAAGACAGCACAATGAATAGATTTTATACCCAGGTAAATATCACCAAATGTTACCCTAAGTCGACCGTACCATCAGAACATGTAGGCTCAGGCAAATGGCCACAATTACTAGAAACAACTATTGGAACACTTGACAACCAAATACTGCGAGATATGGTTTAGGACTGGGAAATTGACTTCTCAATCTTTGAGGTCTAAATGACATGTGTTAGCTACATATCAGGGGAAAGAACCACCACGTTTAATAAAGCCATTGCCATCCTTAGTTACAGTACAAAAAGTATTTCAGTTTCTTATACCTCATTGGCTCCGCTGAAGAGAGGTTCTCCAGTGTGCATCTCTACCAAGATGCAACCCAAGGACCACATGTCGATGGCCAGGTCATAGGGCATTCCCAGCAGCACCTCTGGGGAACGGTAGAAGCGACTCTGGATATATTGGTATATCTACAACAACAACAACAACAAAAAGCATGGACAGTCAGATTTCTTTTTTACTTGTAATCTCTGAATGACCTTTTTATTACACCCAACGTCTCGAAGCAACAACGATCACACACACTTCTCAGAGACATTCTGGCATACATTAATTGTATTGCTGATAAGAAGAAACTGCAGCTAGATACCCTTTGTCCCAGTTGGCATGAGCTGCCAAAGTCCACTATTTTGATGGCACTCCTCTTGGGGTTACAAAGGAGAATGTTTTCAGGCTTCAGGTCACAGTGGATGATGCTGAGCTCAGGCGTGGCCAGGAAGAGCAGCGCCGTGCATAGCTGCTGGGCAAACTTCCGGGTGAGGTTGAGTGAGACGCCGCGGAAGTTGGTATTTCGGAGTAGGTCATACAGGTTATAGGAAAGCATCTCAAACACGAGGCAGAGGTGGTTCCGGAACATGAAGTGACGCTTCAGGTGTACTGCAGAAAACCCCAATTGCACCCATGTTAGTAAAATACAAGAAACTCCTTTAAAATTGATTTTATACGTCTTATCAGATCTCAGGGAAATTTCAAGAGTGGATTACCGATGTAGTATTTCATCTCGGTATCATGTTTGTTCATGAGCTCTAGGAGGCGCACTTCAATCTGGGCTTGATTGAGGAAAGCTTTCTTGTTCTTGATGATCTTAATGGCAACCCATTCCTGCTCAGCACGGTCATACGCTTTCACAACCTAAAGATGCCAACAAGAGCAAATTTGAATCACCAACGAAGGATAAATGGGAACGGTTCTTTTGATAACAAACATCAACATTTCAAAAGTTATCAGCATATGACAAATTCTTCAGTAAGTAGCTTACATCTTGCCGTTATTTATAGAGAGGAAAAATAAAACCATAATTTGTTTTATCAAGTTCAAGACAATTGTCTCTGTCACGAAGAGTGAGTGAGTGAGTGAGTGAGTGAGTGAGTGAGTGAGTGAGTGAGTGAGTGAGTGAGTGAGTGAGTGAGTGAGAGTGTGTGTGTGTGTGTGTGTGTGTGTGTGTGTGTGTGTGTGTGTGTGTGTGTGTGTGTGTGTGTGTTATATAATCAAGCACCTGTCCAAATGATCCTTTTCCGATCAAGGAATCAATCTCATAGCGGTCCATCCACTTCTCCCCATTCTTGACGATGTAGTCATAGTTATCATCGTCATAGCCATCATTGAAGACTTTCCTCTCTTTTTTGTGACTGGAGTCTTCACCCTGACCCTGTTGGTGCCGTCGCTTCTTTTTTGCATAATACACCTATAAATTAACAAGTAAACAATTCTCATGATCACACTTGAAGACGTTTTATATTACTCAAACGTTTTCAGCATTTGGAAAATCTTTACAATGTAACACACAGATCATTTAGATAAAGGTATTTAATGAAAAACTAAACAAACCTCATTGATGTGTTTGTATGTTTTGATAAGGTCAATGGAGAGCTTCCTCAGGGGAGCTGCAGTTGGGTCACGAAAGCACTGGGGCATGTGCCTCTGAAGTATCAAATAAGGAAAGTCAAAACATTTCATAAACAAACAATATGCACAGTATACTTGTAAGTAGCAGGGCTTATCTAAATTGTGTATGGTAAATCTTAGAAGCTTAGATTAAAAATGTATAGAATATACATTGCACAATTTGAAATTACTAGATTGAAAGAACATGTAGAAGCAGCTACTCTGCCTGGCGACAGCAGCCAAGAGGGAAGTATACTTTCATATCACATTTCGTATTGCAATTTTTGTAACATTAGACATTAAGACTAACAGAAATGCAAGAGCTGGGGTAGGTAAGGGCCAGTGTACCTGATTGGCAGTGAGCTGTGGTGTCTGGTCGCTGTACGGTAAGGCCGTAACAGATTGGTCAGTGCTTGGCTGGTGGCGGTCACTGTACTGCTGGTGCGTATGGGGCATTGGAGCAGCCATCTGAAGACCAGCAGTGTGTAAAGAAAAAGAGGGCGCAAGCCGGACGGACGAAGGTTTGCATGCTGAAGTCTCTCCTCCTAGAAGAAATTAACACTGCTATGAGCTTCACATTACCTTAAATCAACATAATATGTCACAAAACACACAAAGGAGGAAAAAGGCTAATGATCTTAATGTAAAACAGCACAATTTTCTCTTCAATATAAGCCGTTAACGGCCCAAAAATCAAACAGAAAAAGATATTTGCTTCTTATTGTACAGATTTGATTGTAAAGGGCATTCTTTTCTAGTTTTTATAACCAGTGAGAATTTCCTCAAAAAAAATTATACATTTATATATATATATATATATAAATATATATGCAAAATGCAAAGTATGCATTTATATTATTTAAATGCATGTTGAAATGATCAAGCTCACACTAAAACACAGACCAAATTATTATAAGATGTTGAGAACAATAAAAAAGGATGAATTCATTGCTAAATCTAAAATAAATACTAAGTTTCTTTTGTTAAGCATGTAAGGTCAAAATAATGCATCAAAGGATAACCACAAAATAAATTATAGCAGTAATATATCAACCTTTGTGAAGAAAAAGGAGCAAAACAGCAGGTTTAACAGTGAAAAGGGGTGAAAATAAAGCATCTCCACACTATACAGTGAATCATCCTTCATTTTAAGCCAGAAGGAATAAAAAAAATTATCAAATAGCATGTGCAGCTATCAGCATCTCTCACCAGACAACACAATTCACCAGTGCTACACAGTAACCACTATTCAGAATCCCAGCAACAGCACCTAATTAGCATAGCCTATCACCACAGAGATACAGCGTGATTTGGCAAGCCCATCAATGCACAGACCAATCACAACGCAGTATGCAAATAGCCTACTTTTGTTGCCAGGGCAGAGCTGCTCCCATTTTCCAATGAGAAAACAAGAAATAAACAAGAAATAAAATTGAACTTTGGCACACTTAGACGCTGCTTTCAACACAAGAGCCTGACAGCAAAATAGCTGCACAGCCCAAAACCTGCACTCCATCTGAGAGCATTAGAAAGCTGACCCATCTTTGGAAAAGGAAAGTATACAGATTCACTGACAGGAATAAGAGGAACTGTAAGATGATAGAGCACAGTCAAAGCCTGTATTTAACACAATACGATATGTTATGTACCACATGCGTCTGTAATAAATACATCTATATATAGATATCTATCTATATATATATATTTTCAATAAAATAAAAACTACTTTTATTTTATTTACAAAAAAATAAGACCTCGTGTTGCAAGGATGGTACAAGTGATATTTTAAAAGTAAAAATTATTTAGTTTAATTAGATGGACCAAATATCCAATATTTTTTACTTTAATCTTCGTATAGACAAATATATTTAAAGCACTACAATGATAAGCCTGATATTTCATTATGACTAGTGTGTATATTGTCATGCTCAACTGACACCTGAAAACCAATTTATGACAGCACATCTTAATTGGTTAGAGCTCTGTCATTAAATATAAAGTTAAACTGCATTAAATCGATGTTTAAATCGACTGCATTGACCAATTCTAATAATGATTTAAAATTGTTTGAGTTTTTCCCCACTTAAGAATGTCCTAAAATGTGAGTCTGGATGTCTGATTCAAAACAGCCCAATAACTAAAAGGAAAGAAGATCTTAGGTGCAACACTTCCCACCGAGGGGTTAAGGCTAAATATATAGAAGCTAACCTGGATGCATCATCTCCTGTAAAATGTAATATCATCCTGGGAGGAGAGTCCAGCAGCAAACCACAAAGAATAAAAACGGATCATTATCATTGTGCATCTTTAATGGGGATTTAACTTCATAGTTGTTAAACTTTTGTTGAGAAGAAGAGGACACCCCAAAACTTTTTAAAGTGTGCTTGGAGGTAATAATATAAAAGTCTATGAAAAAGCTGCTTGTGGATCAACTGTCAAAAGCAGTTAATGCCTAGGCAATGGCATTTTCAAAACAGAGAAGATCTGAAGCTCTTGTGAAACTGTCAAAAGATTAATAGTTTGCTCAGAGTGGCAAAGACTACATTGCAAATAAGAAAACAAATGTGGATTAATATAGTTGTGAACTTGGTTGTGGTTCTCCTCTCAACATGCCCATGGTTAATATACACCTTTATAATTATAGTGGATTTTTATGACATGAAATATACTTAAAAAAAAATAGGTAGCCCAATTTAAGTTACTGTATTGCCGTCATAATATAGTATTGTGCATTGCTGCATCATGCAAATTCCCAAATATCTAAAAAGGTTTAGTTTGAGCCCATTTTACAAACAGGATGCTTGATATCAGACCAACATGACTGTGGAATTTATTTGGCTTTTTAAAAATCACTAACCCTAATGAGGGGAAAAATACAATAAATCAGGCTGTATTTGACAATAAAGCCATTTTGCAAGCGCACTTGTAGCTCTTTACTCTCTCCAAAACGTTTGATTATTCTTCCTTTTTCAGTACTGACATATGAACAGTTCCTTTTACAGGCTCTACTCGCCACGGCATCAACGGGCCTATTTAGGTGTAAATATAACGACAGCTAGCTTGCTATTAGTAGCTGTATCATATCATAGGTGATAGCTGAAGACCTCTGTAACAAGCCTATGTGTCATCTCCTCACGCCCAACCGATAAGATCCATTCCAAAGCGGAATCAAATGCTACCCATCCAAAACAATTAAAAGCCCAACGTCCGCGCATAAAGACGGTGCTCGAGCAACTCTGTACTTACAGATGATGGGGTAGATCTCGTCATGGTTGGAATTTAGAAAGCATATTCAGTGTTAATTCGCGTCCTCTCGTCCTACATATCGTTAGTGTATGCCTCCAATTCCCCCGTATTAAATGGCAATCAGGCTGACGTTACCGTTAGCAGTCGAACTAGCTAACGTTGTCGTCGTTAATGTTACCGTGAAAACTGCGGGACAAGCAAGCATATCTCTCACCAATCCAACGTTAACGTTAGCTAGTGACGCTGCGTTCAGCCAGCGGGTTGCGGGGCCCATTCAGCTGGTTCGTCAACAAGCCAGCGTTAACCATTAGCCAGGTTAGCCGAATTAGAGACCAGGCGTTAGCCAGGTTAACGTTAGCTAGGTGAGCTTCCGTACTGTGCAACCCAAACTACACCCAACGTTGATGTTTAAACAATGAGACATTGCATCCACGGTAAATCAAACGGGGCTGTTAGCTTACACGGCAGCATTTGCTTAAATTGTAACTTACAATGACAGTGTCTAATATCGCAGGGTTAACGTTAGCTGTAACGTCCACCGTGCCAGCATGACTCTCCGTCCAAAGCACAGACAATCCGTTGCACCCTCGAGGTCAAAACAAGCGACAGAACTGTCTTCGGTTCAGATTAAAATTAGTCCGTTGACCTACTGACTGAACGCGAATGTTAACGCTGGCTTCGGCGGAGTCGGCACCGCCATAAAATGTAAGCTAGCCGCCATACCATAAGCTACTATTCTCAACTTCACTGCCGCGTCCATCATTGTTAACCATTCACGTTACATATGATATACAACTGCACAAGCGTTAACGTGACATTTTAAACGGATGAAGGGGGACATCAAATAGAACATTTTACAATTGCTCACCTCTGATGGCACGATCTTCATTTAAAGTCCAATAACCTGTATGATGAGGAAACTTATCCAGCTTGAGATTCTCCCCTCCCTGCACGGTTAGCGAGTATTGTTAACGTTGAATCCAATCCCCGTCCTCTGATCGGCGAACTCTAAAATAAATCGCCAGCCAGATTCAATACGCGTTTCATATCCCACGCGTTGGAGAACATCGTTGGAGATCGAAGCAACTTTGACTACCGTTACCATCAGCTGATGACTAGCAACATGCTAACGTTAACTAGCACGCATAACTCACTAGCTAACCTTAGCTAGCTAGTTGACAAAATGAACGCAGCCAACATTAGCTACGAGCTGTAGCTTCTTTGGCTAGCCTCAAGCTAACAATTCGAGCTACCGCTAAATAAACGTTGTGCCAAATTCCGATTTTACCGTGTCTTTGCAAATTTAGCGTCGGCCACTTCGATGATTACGACAATGCCGTTAAAGCCAGAGTATTTGAACATGAAACAGAAACCGTGTCCTCTGATAATTTTGGTTAAGAATTTTGTGTCAATTTTCACAAAATGGCGCGCGGTCCAAACCTGCGCAGTGAACCGGCCCGGTGGACCAGAGACACGGACAACTGAGTTAGTGCGGCGCCGCCTAATTATTTCAACTATGTTAAAACGTCGGCCTCTTGATCTTCTTAATCCGGTCCACTAGACGCATTTCGATATCCAAAAACGTCAAATATATATCCACTGGCAGCATTATTCCGGCGGGAAGGGAGAACATTTGAAAAGACTGAGCTGGGAAAAAAAAACCTCCTGACAAAATGGCGATGCTCTAGCTTGTTGCCATGGCAACTGTCAATCAAAAAAATTAAGTCCCCGGATGTACCAATGACGAATAAAATCTAACTGGCCAGAGTTACAGGACACACATAACTCTGGTGGTGTCCCTGTCTGTCTTGTTAACTGTGTTTGGCCTGTTGCTACCATCCAGAAGAAATGTTTCTTTTTACAAATTGGAACTTACCGTTTTTTTGTGTGTGATTGTAGCCGTATTATGCCTGACTTCTCTCACATTTAGTTTCCTATTTTATTTCTGGAGCCTTGTTGATTTAAAAAATAACTTATCCAAAACTAATTACAGTCAGAGCCACAGCCCCATTATTAATCATATTAATAAATACATATATATATTAAAAGAGCTATATATCCTCTTGTACTTTACAGTCTTTTAAATATAAAATCCCCCCTTCGTGCTTCCACAGACAGTGTTACTCTGCTGAACTGCAGTGGAACAATAGTAACAAAACAGGGAATTTTGTACTAAAAAAACAATAACTTTGGAAGGTATCCACTATACTTGTTTACATCTGAAGCCTTTGATGAGTCTCTGATTATTTTTGGGATATATTTTGCAAAGACAGAGGTATACTTACATATTTTGTCCAAGAGGGGATCTGTTAATAGCCAGAATGGACACGAAGAATGATTAAAGCAAGAGTAACAAAAAAACATGATGGACCCCTGACTATTGTTTTAAGACATAAAACATTGTGAACCGATCCTTTAAAAGCCTCTTAATTCTAAAGATGTGCTAAACGTTTATAAGCTTTTAATCTATGTTTATCACCTCGAAAAACTGTTCAACTTGAAGGCTTTCAATGTGAGGTTTAGAGCTAAAAACACAGAATTACAATGAACAGTAAAAAATGTAACCAGTTGGCTCTACCTACAATTACAAAAAAATATATGCCACTGCAGAATAAGAAATAAGGATGCTTTGATTATGAGTAAAATTACAATTTTGTAGGATAGCTTTTCTGCTGCAGGCTTACATTTCTGTCAAATTGATAGATTTATCACATGCATTCTTCACATAAACTTAGTTGCTTCCCCAAAACACTTGTTATTCCATCTGAGACTGTCATGACAGTTAACTACTGCGCAGCAATTATTTTCATGTATCCTGCAGGCACAAGAGATATCTATGATCTAAGTGAAATTGTCAACTTATGACATCTGCTGGCTGTTTGCAAATCCCATAGGGTGTTTTGTGTAGCTACCATTCAAATCAAAGGGGGCAACGTGATGACTTTCTGTCCCCACAACAGTTACAGTGGATTGTCTGCCTAAATTGGACACTGACAGACAGATAAAAGAATGGACATAGCTGCTCTCCGCGCTTTAATACAATGTTAAGACTATTTATTTAGTTGTCATCTAGTTGTAGTTTTTTTTCTTATGTGCTACTGTTTGAGAGAGCTGTCCACCCTGATTTATTTTTAATCAAAGGATGTATGTTACTTTATTGATTACTTTACAAGTCTGGTTCATACATTGCAAGCATGTCAGACAAATTGGCCAATGTAAAACCATGAAGCGTATTAAAGACAAGTACAATTATTTTAGAATCAACACAAAAACTTTCAAGCAACCATTGTGAGGACTTTAAAATAGGTTATTACCACCTTTCTGCACTAATAGCCCAAATGCATTGTCCGTTGTCATTGTTCTTATGTTCATATATATTATTCGATATATTTATATTGTACATACTAGTCACATGTTAATGTTGATGCTTACAGTCGTTTCTGTGTTCTACTCTGTTGTTTTCTCTAGTTTATTTGTATATCATATGTACACATACGACAAGAGCAATGTGTAACCGGAGTCAAATTCTACATATTTACACACACATGGCCAATAAAGCTGATTCTGATTTTGATTCTTATTCTGATTCTGAGGTGTAAAACCTTCTCTCCTTCTGGTCCTATCAGCACTCAGGCAGGAGCGTTCAGAATAAATTCTAACTGATTTATGACTTTTTTTGTGTGTAGACCAGATAGGAGAGCATTGGCCTGCTCAATATTAAAGCTATAGCATTAAGCTCCTTGGGCCTTGAGAGAGAGAGAGAGAGAGAGAGAGAAATGGGCACACATTAGTTATATTTTTTAGATGATAAAAAGCAGATTTGATGACATACCGATGAGGCCTTAAATTGAGTTCTAAATTAAAGACAACACAAAGGTGTCTTGCTGTTGCAAGAATTAGATTGTGTGGCCAGTATTTCTCTCTGATACTTAGAGCTAAAGGATGAGTTCACAATTATTAATGTCCAACTACTTCTCTTCACTTGCCATAAAAACCAAACGATTAGCTATAGCTTGGTAGCCTCCAACAGTTATGAGGCAATTTATGTAAATAACATCCATATATTCTCTGAACAAAACACGTAATCTGTTGACAGCGCTCTTGGGGCAAGAGGTTGGGTTCACCTTGGATGGGTTGCCAGTCTATCACGAGGCAATGTGAGAAACACACTCACACTTATGGACAATCCACTTGTCCTGCTATGAGGAAACTCTTACTGACAGGATAACATGAAACATCACAGGCCCATAAAACATTCAATTCAATTCAATTCAGTTTATTTTATATAGCCCAACATCACAAATACAAGTTTGCCTCGGAGGGCTTTACAATCTGTACACATAACATCCCTGTCCCGGGACCTCACATCGGATCAGGAAAAACTCCCCTAAAAAGATAGTAAAAACCCTTTCACAGGGAAAAAAGGGAAGAAACCTGAGGGAGAGCAACAGAGGAGGATCCCTCTCCCCGGATGGACAGAAGCAATAGATGTCATGTGGCCAGAATGAATAGCGGAGTTACAGCACATTCAATGAATATGACAGAAATTATTCATATAATGAGTAGTAGGCATGGTCCATGATCCTGATAATCCACGATCCATGAAGCAGAAGGCGGTAGAGAGGGGGGGGGGGGGGGGGGGGGGCATCAGAAGGGCCATGGCAGCAGGCAGGACCGGTTCCAGGCAGCCATGAATCCATGGCAGGGGGCAGGACCGGGGACAGGACCGGGGGCAGGACCCGGGACAGGACCGGTTCCAGGCAGCCATGAATCCATGGAAAAAGAAAGTAGAGTTAGTAATGTGCATTGAAGAGACAATAGTTAGAGAAAGAACAGGAGAGGAGGAGTGAAAGAGGAAGAGAAGAGGAGCGAAAGAGGAAGAGAAGAGGAGCTCAGTGTACATTAGAAAACATTAGACTGGTCTGTGTTGTGCACCAGTTTAACCACTGCCATGACTAATGGCTGTCCAGTGCAGAATGTCCCCACTGAAGAGTACAACAAAGATGTGGATGACATTTACCCGGTTACACAATCTAAAGCCTCTCAAGGTATACTGTAACTCTACACATAAATAGTATTTAATCCTAATCCAAATCACAGGGAATTTCTCGAATCTATTCATTGTTTATGGACAGATTTCTAAAGAATATGTGTTGATTTTATGAAATATTTACTTTAGAAAACCATGTGCTTGGCTAGTATATGGCTGAATATTTATCAAACTTTTTATTACATATATTTGGGTTGGGGGCAGGTTGTCATACCGGCATTGGATAAATATCCTGCTGCTTATATAAAAAGAAGGCACAAAACGTCCCCTTTTTTTATGCGTCCTTCCTTCTGTTTCCCACCGTTGGACAAGACAGCAAACAGCACATCACACTAAGCCGAGTTTTAAACATTTGCAGGTCTATAAAAGTGTCCTAAATCATGATGGAAAATGTGTATTTGTTTTGTGTCTTACATACAATACGCATTGTTTCAATTGTCATTTCCATGACTATATTTCAACATACAGCAGTTGCTAATATCCTCAACAGTGATGTTACACAAGTTGAGATGCCACTAATAATGTTATGGTGTTTTTCCACACATTAGTCGGCAGTCATCAAGTTAATCTTGCCTGCTTCTTGGCTAACGAGTTGGTCTGACACCTGCTCTCTGCAACTGGGTGCTGAACTTCCTCTCAGGCAGACCCCAATCAGTCAGAGTTGGCAACCGTACATCAGACACAAGAACTGTGAGCACAGGGACCCCCCAGGGCTGTGTGCTGGGTCCCCTGCTGTACACCCTCTTCACATACGACTGTGTGGCCTCCCAGGAAAACACCAGCATCATCCAGTTTGCGGATGATACGACGGCCATTGGAATGATCACTGGTGGGGCTGAGACGGCGTACAGAAGAGAGGTGGAGGAACTTGTGGCCTGGTGTCGGGATAATAATCTCTCCCTGAACGCAGACAAGACCAAGGAGATGATTATCGACCCAAGGAGGAAGAGGGTGCAGCACACACCACTTTGCATAGGTGGGACAGAGGTGGAAAGGGTGAAAACCTTTAAATTCCTCGGAACACACATCAGTGAGGACCTCACCTGGTTTCCTAAGAAGGCTGAGGGAATTTGGCATGCCACCCAAAATTCTCAGCAACTTCTACAGATGTACGGTGGAGCGCGTCCTTACCAGCTCAATTACAGTGTGGTATGGAAGCTGCACTGCAGGACGGGAAGGCACTCCAGCGTGTAATAAAAACTGCACAGTACATCTCAGGAGCAGCTTTCCCCTCTCTTCAAGACATTTACTCCACCAGGGTAACCAGGAGAGCAGCCCACGCCATCAGGGACACAACACACCCCCAGCACAGGCTCTTCTGGCTCCTGCCATCAGGCAGACGCTACAGGAGTCACAAGTCCAGAACCACGAGACTGACAAACATTGGACATTGTAGCAATGCATAGTGCACTTTATACACTGAACAATACTAATACTATTATCATATTTTTATTATTATTATATTAATTATTATTACAGTTAATATTTATAAATATATATATTTATATTATTATTATTATATTAATTATTATTATTATTATATTATATTATTATATATTTGTTGTGCAATACTGTTATATCTTTTATATTTTGTGCCTTATTTTTATTTATTTTGTACCTTAAGTTTATTCTAATTATGTGTGTTAGGAGGACCCAGCAAAATAAGCATTTCATTGTACAGAATAACTCTGTTATCTGTGCATATGACAGTCAAACATCTTGAATCTTGAATCTAAGACATGAGCTAGAAGGAATACTTCACCCCAGATCTCTCTATTGATTCTTCAGCTTTTTTAGCTAGGGATTTTGACCAGAATACTTTTAGCAGAAGAACTGTAGTCAAACAACAGAAAAAAACAATACTTAAATAATAATAAAGCTCATCAAATTACAAGTGTAGCACAAGCTTTGTAAGACAGATATACTCTTGCATGCATGCATTTTCACTACCATTTTGCCACTTGCTCAACATTATAGTCAAAGGGTATATCCTATGCAGGGTGTTGGGTGAGTGCTATCAGAGTGCTTTACCATAAATTGTTACTTGCAATCCACAACAGCGTCTGCATCACTTGCATCAACAACACACACACACACACACACACACAGTCACCGCAGAGACCCTAATGCACATAAAGCCACGGAAAACATTGTTTTGAAAGATGAATACATGACCACTGTCAAACCACGACTAATGATCAAAGCCTACAGTTTACCCCTGTTTCTGATAGATCTTTCCTGGGAATTTGGAAAACACAGAGGATTTATGACATGTGTATCTGTATCTGTATAAAAAATGTGATTAGGGCATCAGAGAATCAGCGAATGATGAAAATAATTTTTGTAATTAAAATAAGATAAAGTTTTCACCAATAAAGTGAACAGGGGATTCAGACACATTTGCTACATGCACAGCAAAGGGTGTAAAGTAAAGATGTATGTCTAAAGTCTAGAACATAATGTGTGTGTTAATTGTATTTTATATGTATGCAAGTGATTTGTACATGGACAGAAGGGAGTATTATAGGCGTAGTGAAGTTATTGTCCGTTGCTTATGTCAGTAAGTATTGTACTTGTTTGGCTGCTGGTGCCTGTTGTGTTTCACTGAATTAGTCTATATTAGACAATAATATTCATCCAAGACTACGTTAAACCTAAGACTGCTGTTAACCGTCTGAGAAAGATGATTGTTGATCAAATACAGTAAGCATTGCTTTGCTACATAATGTTAGACCATTGCATCACATACCCAGCGCCATCTGAAGTCTTTGGGGCACAAATTCTCTTTGTCATCTTTCTTTATCAGAGGACTAAAGGTCACAGAGGTCACAAGTATAGTGTTATGTTTTGTTGTGACATGATTCCAATATAATTATCTATGAAATACTGTTGTCAATGTGAAGGAATTATCTCAAGATATAGCTTTGAACCTTTGAACACACAACCAGCATGTTGAGATTCTCCTGTGGAGGTTTTCTTTAACCTTCCTCTTGTGTTAGCTTTCTGTTAGCATCTCTTGTGTTAGCTTTCTGTTAGCATCTCTTGTGTTAACAGGTCGGTTTTGACCCATGTCTTAAATCAGCTGTAAAATACACTAAAAACAATTATCTATCATCCAATGTGTTGCTCATCTCTTGGTTACACTGTTAGGCTTCCTTATCCATGAACATATTGTTGTATGTTTTAATATTTTTGGTGTGGGTTTCTGGGCCTTTTCTTTTCAGTATACCCCTCAATTTAAATAAAAAAAAAGGTAAAATAAACCTCAAGAGAATCATATAAATAAATAAAAGGTTGTTGTGTTACCTGACTATTACTGAGGGGTATTAGAACACATCTCTTAAATTATTATTATTATTATTTTTTCTCCATTTTAATATTATTAACTATAGTAACATCTATGGTGTTACAGGTCAATTCCGACCCATGTACAGTATATTCACTTCAAGAAAAAGGCAAACAAGTTTTTGTTTTTTTTCAGCAATAAAACTTTAGTACAAACACACAATGAAAAGCAGAACCAGTCATAACACCAAATATAGATTTGCAAGGTCAAAAAAACAACAACCAATAAAGCAAATCTTATTTTTATAACTGGGTCGAAACCAACCCTTAACAACACAAAGGTCATAATTTCAACCAGAGCATTTTATAATTTAGTGAAACATTTTTGTTTTTGTTTTATTTTGTTGAAATAGAGGTTCCTGACAAAATCAAAAAGCCTTGATGCAATAAACACATTGTATGTGGTTCTTTTATGCATTTAAAACCTAAAACACAAGAGGAAGGTTAATCAAGAATCACATGTGACCCAAATAGTATCTTAAGAGCTGTTTTAAATGTGTGAAATCATTTAAACTGTTTCCATGAACGAGACAGTAGAGAAAAGTGTCACCATGAACCCGCTCAACGTTTGGTATAAATACCCAGACAGAAATGAATCAGTTAATAATTGTAATGAATATGTTGGATCTTCTTTATGTTCTTCTTTGTGTTTCTGTAAATGTGTTCATGTTCCCCTTGGTTCTCATCTGTGAACCAACATGCTGTCTGAATGTGTCATACATGTTCATTTTGTCCACCAGTGACTTCACATGTCAGCCACATGGTTAACATTGTATCATGATAGCATGGTACAATCTTAGGAGGTTGCTGTGGTGCTGCATCCCTGAACCCTTTAATATCTGTGATGTTCATCAGATTGTTTGATTGGTTTTCCAAGTATTACATAATGTTTACAATCTTGAATCCAATGTTCTTGCGATGCTGAAAAATCCTGAAAAGTAAAAACCACAAATGCAGCTATTTTTCTAAAAGCTTAATGGTTTTCAATTTCAGTAGAAATCCGATCTTTAATCCTCACATTGTCAATTGTTTAAGTCTTCCTTCTGCGTAGGCGACATTATCGGCCGCTGAGAATAATAATGTCAATATCATGTGCAGTGTTTTTTAACATCATGCACCATTCCTTTTCAATGTCAAGTGCCAAATTACTTCTTAAATATAATGTGCAATATAGTTTAAATTACTTTTTCAACATCATAGGCAAAATTACTTTTAAATGATAGTTTACTTAGTTTACTTTAATTGTTATTATATTAGGCACAGGAGTTGGTATGACACTTTTACTCTTGTTTTTATTCTCATGTTGTTGTAATTTACTTTTTTATTTATTGACTTATCTATCCTATTTTATCTTAGCTGATGCTCACAAACATTAATTAACTGTATGAACAAGGTGTTTATTCCCAGAAAAAAACATCGAACATAAATGTTTCCTCGAATCCAACACCGATAATCGCAGTATCTTTTTTGAGCACAGGATGGCAGTATAAGCTTATTTTGTTTAGTATCATGCAGACCATAGTGATGACGTCTATGCTTACATTTCTTAGTATACATTTTATGTGGATGTTGTACATCAGCTGGCTGAGTAGAAGCTGGTTAAAGGTAACGACTAATCATATGCAGAGCTATCACGGCCACAGCTAAGGGACTGAACCCACTGGCAACATTGACCTGTACATTATCTTGCATGTCATGTGATTATTAAAGAAACAACATGTTTTTAGACGGTGGGAAAAAATATACATTCACGTCTCCAGTTAAAGTATTTTAAATCAAAGTCTTTGTCCTTGTAGGGCTGCATGTCTCCAGAATCAGTCAGATTTAACATTCCCACCTTTTCTCTTGAGCCTTTTCTGCTTCAGTCAGTGAATTGAATGGTTTCCAAGGATGTTGTCCACCTGGACATGACGTTAAAGCCCCAGCAGAGTCACCACTACTGAGTCAAATAGATTCCAAAGATATTGTTTTGCTATACAAGTGTATGGCAGTGCTAGAAGAAGTATTCAGATTCTTTATTTCAGTTTTAAGTAGTAATATCATAGAGCTAAAACACTGCATTCAACATGTTGAAGTAAAAGTATAAGTATGAGCACAATATATTTAAGTAAAAGTATAAGTATTAGCACAAAAAACATTCATTAAAAAGCATGATTAAAGTACAATATTTCCCTCAGAATTGTGAAGTAGAGGGTGAAGTGTGCTTCTTCAACACAATACTTGAGTAAATGTACTTTCCTCAAATGGTGGACGGTGAAATGGTTTAAATGGTTTTGAATCTGATATGAACACAATTCACATCTATCCGTCCATCTGTTTGTTTCCCAGTTGTTTTTGGTCTCACTGGCAGCAGCATCAAGGCTATTTAGGTTTCTATTTCCTGAGACCTCACTTCCTTGAAATGAGGCGAGGTTTAACCTGAAATTGTAGACAGAGAAAAACGATGTTGCGGTAATAATGGAAAATCTGATATCAGTTTTGATAATTCATTTTGGATCAAATCCCAAATCCTGATCAGTTTTACCATATCACATTCTCTTTGTTTGATATTTCTGTGCCTCTGATGCAGAAACATTTTCAAGATTGATTCTAACACATTTCCTCCTGCAGAATATTGAAATGACATTCGCTTCAACTCTGTTATCGTATATCTTCTACAATATTCATAGTCTTGTAACACTATACTGTAAACAACAACTATAATCATACATTCGGCGGGCAGGTTTTTTCTTCCCAGAAGTGAAAAATATTTCAAGAACCGTGTTGCTCTTTATTTCAAAAGATGAAAAATGTGAAAACTGGAACAACATAATCACCATTCAGTGGACATAACTTTTCCAAATGTACACTTTATTTTAAACAAAAGTACAAAAACAAACATCAGGTATTTACAATACTTGCATGGCAATGTTCACTTTCTTTGGTCAATCTTCCAATTTGATGGTTTTACAAACAGCAGCCTGGAGGTCTGAGGCGATCACATGCTGGATCTATTCCCCCAGACGCCGAGCAACTTAATTACACTTTTGTAACGTCTGCAAGCAATTTACCAACTGTTTCAATCTAAGTTATGAATTATATGGACATTATTGAATTTGCCTACCTGGACATTTTTACAATATAAATAGCAAAAAAGAAAATTAATTCACATACTTCACAATTATATCCTGGTCTCGATACATTTTCCAAATTTAGTAAATGCTCTGAAAAGGACCAAATGTGTGACATGTACAGCTGCGCGTATTCCATCGTATTCTACACAAATGTGACATGAAAACATGAAGCCTAGTGCACATCACAAACTGAAGCAATTACAGGTAGATTTTCCAAAGAAGGCAAATGTATCATGACGGCTACGTTGAGATAAACATGTTCTCTCTGTGTGCGCCGTCACAAACTCATGCCATAGCTACACAATAAACAATCATACCTCAACACGGATGAAGAACAAATTTAGAATTCATTTACAGCCTTGGAAATTTCTTTCACTACTACAGGCTCAGTGATTCTTCTTGCATGGAAACAAACAATGGCTTTATGTAAAACAATCTGTACAGCCAAATTAAAGCCAGTAATATGAGTTGAGTTACCCTAAACTTTCTCTCAATAATCTACCTGCCTGTGTCACACAGTGGTTATGTTCAATGCGCAGCACATATGAAAAAAGAAACAGGCAAAATGAACTGAGTTTCTGTTGTTTTCGGAAGAAGACACAATCAAAGAACAAACAAAACATATTTTTTTTATGTAATGCCAAAGAACCCGTGCCACATCGCCTACTTCCTGCAATGTAAATCATATCACCATCTATAACTAATGCTGAGTATTACCCCCATAACCCATAGCCCTTTCAGGAATGCCATCTCTATTTCATTCAACATTGTTTTACGCCTGAACGAACAAACTGAAACAAATGCACCAATAAATAGATTTAGTACACTGACGTTGAAGGCAGAGGTCGTTTGACTGTGATGACGTGAAGCCAAGAAGCGGTGGCGGTGACGTCCCTCGGGTTCCCGCGAGGTCTCCGAGGGCCAAAGAGTCAGACTAATGCAGGCCTACACATCCTTACAGCAAAGGCAACTGGTCTAGTCGTAATTCTACTTGCTAACAAAACCAAAAAGATCAGCATTTTCTCAGTTTCCCAAATTCCATTCTAACAAACATGAGTCCTAATAGTAGACAAGTTTACACGTGTATCAGTAGTGCAGACAAGTTATGTATATCACATACAGTATCCATTCTTTTTATTTTTTTATTTTTTCTTTAGGAATGGAGGGGTGGTGGTTTAAGGTGAGGGGGGGTGTTTGGATATGCTTTTTAGTCAAATTTTCCCTGAAACCAAATCCAAAGCGTCTTCATCCCAATGTACACTTGTTTTTTTCCCCCAAAGACAAAGGTGAAGAGAAATGTGCAAAAGTTCCACGTTCCCACTGAAAAGAAGAGAATGAAATCGATGTTGTTTAAAAAGAGAATGACTTGGTTCATCTTTATTTCTGAGGCATACGATGGAAATGTTTTCTACCTTGCACATTTCCAAAGGATGGTTGCCGTTTCTTTACACCTCAGCTTTTTGGCTGTTCTCCTCCACTTTCTCCTCCAGCTTTTTCTCTTCCTCAGAGGACCCGTCCTCGTTTTCACCAGTCTTCCAGCTTCCTTGCCTGTTTAGAATAAAACATTGTTACCCAACATGCAGTCATTTGTATAAAAAACTAACTTCATATGGTAGGATGGTGGATATAATATCTAATAGACGCTGTTCATTTGCACTTGATGTTAACTTAGTGGTGACTAGGTATACTACTACTATGTACTATCTGTATGTTGGATCTGCATATTTGTTTTCTGACATAATACTTCTCTTATAGATAAATAGATAGATAGAGTATTCATCCCCAGAGGGAATTGTGTTTGTAGCAGCAGTAAGCAAGTTACAGAGTAAACATAAAAATATTAAGTATGAAAATACTCAATATATACAAGCAGAGCAGAACACATTAATTTTACGAAAATTAAATAAAAAAAAATGCAAAGTATATACAGTGTATATATAAATATATAAAGTATATATACTTTATATATATATATATACTATATAGTATTATGTACGTATACGATTAGATACCAACATATATAAAAATAAATAATCTGTCACACAATATTTTAACCTCGTGCCTAAATGACACAAGAATTAATAAATCATAATTGTATAACAGTATTATGATTTATAGAAAGGTCAGTGTCAACTTCTTACTTGGATTTCTTCATGTAGACCCAGTATGCCAGGCCGATGACTATAGTGGCGACGAGGAGACCGACCACAACTCCGACCACCAGCTTGGTTTGGTCGTTATCATCCGATTGGTCTGGAAGAGAAAACAGAAACATGACAGACCTGGGAGACAAACTCCAGTCTGACCGCACACTGATACCGGGAAGCAAACAATAAATGCCTCGATGAATGGACACATCCGCTCTGTACATGGTTATGACTCATTGAGTTAAATGTTAATGACAGATATTAAAAGTGATTCATTTCATCAACCAATGGGATTATGGACAATGTTGACATTTTGTCAGGATGCTGGTAGCTTCACTCCTCTTAGTCCTTCATATCTGTGTTTTATTAACGTGAACACACTGTCCAAAGATTGCTTTTCCAGTTGAAGAGTCCAAGGTGATGTGAAAGGTAAATATTAAATCAAGAGCCTTCTTTCAGTGAGCAACATTTGATTCCCCCAAAGACTTGACTTCCCCCCCCTCCCACCCACTCTTACAAGCAAGAAGACCGCTACAACTTACCTTGTTTATCCATTCTCACCTCCCCATTGACTGAAATCAAATATAAAATAAAATTAACTTCCAACAAAAAATAAATGTCCAGAAAGAATACCACTCTAACTCTATTCTACTTTTGCATGCAAGAAGTTCAACAGAGGGAACAGATTAAATCCAGCATCCCAACACACACACCACTGAGTGAACGGGGGAAAGAGAGATGAAATGCTGTCTCAACCACGCAGGAATGAGTAAGCAAGGGAGAGCAAAGCATGACGTTAACACTGCATTAGTGTCTACAAAGGGCTACGAGCATGCAGGGATGACATTTGGACAGTGGCGAGGTGTTAAAAGTCAAATCCTCAAACAACTGCTCATGTAACGAACACCTCAAAAGAAGCAAAAATAACAAAATCATTTATACATCATGTATTTATTCAGCGTGTGTTTTTCCCGAGTATGGATTAACGTAAACTGATTGGGTTGATTATACATAAGTAGCTAATGTAGGATAGGATAGGATAGGATAATCCTTTATTAGTCCCGCAGTGGGGAAATTACAGGATTACAGCAGCCTTGCTCACAAGTGAATAAAAAAGAATAATACAATAGAAACAAGTAATATAAATAAATATAAATGAGCAGTAAAACAGTAGAGAAATATTAATATACAGACTGAATAGAAAAGTACTTAAACGTATTGCACGTAAATACACGTAATGTATCTTAAAGGTTTGTGTCAGCCCTAAATTCTGTGATTTTCTTATCCACTGATTTAAAAAAAAAAAAAACTTAATTATGTGTGTTTACTCTAAGGCTGCTAAGTTGGAGTAGTTTTATTCAAGAAGCGTTAGCGTCATACAAAGTTAACATGCAGAAAGGAAGAGTTAGTGAGCAGGATAGGAAAACATCAAAACAAAGGCAGATCAAGAGTTAGTCTTTAGGAAGAACGTGAAGCGGAGAGAGACGAGAGGACCGCGCTGCCGCTGTGTACTTACTGGATGACACATTTATAGTCCTACTGTCCGCGCCAAACTTATTGGACACCGAACAAGAGACAGAAAGATTTGCAGTAGGCACAACTGTGATCTTGTGTGTTATCTTTCCGTTGACAAATGGAGTTGCATCAATCTGAACGATAGGAGAAAAAAGCAGAAAAGTTAGCTTTATAGTTTCTAATCTTGCTACACATGTAAGGAGTGTATGTTCTGTACCACTAGGGGGCGGCATTGGATTGATGTGAGCCTTTCCATGACAAAGATGCAGCATGTGCCTCTGGGATATAGACACTTAAGTCCCACAGGAAAACCCCAGACACAAAGACAAAGTGCCAACACCCTTTTTTATGTCCTCTACATACATATACAAGAGGATGGGGGCAATTTCGTAAATACCCATAACCGAGCCTGTATTCAAGGCTAACGTTATAATCTCTGTGAATAGGCTTTAAAGGATGCGATGAGGGGATTGACTGAAATGTAGACATGTGTGTTATCTCCAAAATTCATTATCCTTCAGTGAAAGAGTGCCTGTGCATCTTTGGAGTTGATTAATTATGACGCACAAGGAAAAGAGGTGTAACCATCCCACACACCCTCAGGTTAATGTGCAAGTCAAACTGCTTCATTGAGTGGCTCTGCTATCAGTGTGCACACAGGTACACCACAGAAACAAAAGAGAAAAAAGGGTCCATTTAAAAAATAAATAATTGTCTTTATGACAGTCTGGTGCAAAACACTCTGTTCGAGCCTCAGAGAAAATGAAGAAATGTACTCTTTCGAAACACTGAGCACAGCCGCCTATAAATGTTTGGTCTAGATAAGTGTGGTAGCTGGGGAAAACACGAGCAGTGCAAACTGCTCTGCACATAACAGGGAGCATTCGTTCAGTGGCAAAAGCAGAGCAGCAACACGACACTGACAGACCTTGGGCTTTTTTAGCATCCTCACAAAGGAAGCAGGCCTAAACCGATTGCCTTTGTTTAGTTGCATCTTCACATCTCTGCTGATGTTGTTTTAAGGGAAAAAATACACCATTATGCTTTAACAACCATACAAGTGTTTCAGTGGTTTGTACCGGCTGCACATAAACATCATCTACAATATGGCTTGGATACTTTATAACATTTAGATGATGTTGCCTAAAGATTGCAGAAACATGTTTCCCTCTTACACTAGAAGACCACATGGAGTTATATGATGATCCGTATTAAACAGTCAGGGGATGACTGGCTTTCAGGAGGACCTGAGGAAAAACTGGGTTGCGTGGTCACTTGTTAAAGCTGGTTTCCATGCTGTCTAATCAATAAATCGTTATCGTCAACTGTGGCAGAACACACATATTAACAAGGAAACTCTTTCGCCATAATCTAGGATTGAGAAATTGGTCTGTTCGTTGGGGTTGTGTCAATTCTGAAGTTCAGTTATTGAAGTTACGCAATTTAGGATATTGTAATATTCAATCTCATTACAGTTTAAAAGTTAGAATTCTCGAGATTTTAATTAAAATAAACCCTTTCTTGATGTTATTTATTGTCAGCAATGTTTTCCGAAATAGCCCTCCAGTGTAAAACTATTCATTAATAACCTCTATATAGCTGTTTTCCTTGTTAGTGGCAGAGTCCCCCATTCCCACGCTGGATTAAAACTGCCCATCGACACACAGAGGACTCACAGGAACCGATGCAGCAGAATGCGATTCACCTTTACTGCTCGTAAATGACTCTAAATGACTCAACCCCTTTATTAAAACATTGTGAGTCGGTGTGGCTGCACTGTAAACAGATACACCAGTACATACATACACTAAAGGAGTGTTTAAACAAAATGTACTGTTACCGTTATAACCAGGACTGACATCTCAGAGATAATCCTTTTAAACTGTGCTTGTGAGCAATAGGTCAACCTGTTTTTATGAAGGGGGAATTATATTATACACCTCACATCATCCACAGCTCCCCAATGAGTTCAAACCCTAAAACGGGTCAAAATACCACATGCCTGCAGTTTGTTTGTCTACAGCTACAGGTTACCAGTTAACTTTCCATTTTAAAGAGTTTGTGAGTTGCATATCCACCACTAAAATTCTGGCATGGGCATCGTGAAGAAAAGTTCCTCGAGTACCAGCAAGTACGTGAGACGGTTGACATTCAGCCCGACACCAAATCTAATTTTGACCGTGTCTGTGTTGCGAGGCACGGACGACGTCCGATACTTTGGACCACGAGAACACGACTGTGCTTACCGAGGTGCCGTTGATGCTCCAGGAAACAGTTGGCTTCGGAAAACCTTCAACCTCACAGATCAGGACTTTGTGTCTGTGGTCTTCACCGCGCTTTTTGGACAGCTGCCTGATAACCGGAACACCTGCAACAGGATGTAACTCTTCAGATACATCTGAATGAGCATGTGTGGCGCACACACCATGACGGGAGACAGTCTGACTTAATATCCTACTGAAGAGAATAGATTCACACTTTGGGAGAAAAAAAAGAGCCTTTTCTCTTTCTTGCTGAGAGGCAGATGAGAAGATTGATACCATTCTCAATGTCTGGAACGAAAGTGTGTCGCTACAGTTAGCTTAGCTTAGCATAAAGACTGGAAACCTTGAAACAAGGCTCTGTCTTGTCTGAAAGGGAACAAAAGAAGCCTACTAGCACCTCCACAGCTCACTAATTAACAGGTTGTATCTCGTTTAAGGTGTTTAAAGTTTTTACACTTCGGATTTTCTGTAAATTTGTTAAGATAACTTTTTCCCTTTTCCCTCGTGTCGCCCGTATCTAAGCTAAACAAATCTAACCTGCCACTGGCTGTAGCTTGTAGAGGCATGAGAGAGGTAGGAATCTTCTCATCCAACCCTTACTAACAGAGCAAATAATCACATTTCCCAAAAATCTCAGAGTATCCTTCAAGTCCTTCTTACCTTCGACAGCCAGCTCAAAGAAATCCTTTTGGCTGAGGCGCCCCATCGTCACCTCACACTCATAGCGGCCAGAGTCAGCGTAAGTCAGCTTGGTAAACTTGGGCTCTTTGTTCAGTGTGACGTTGTCCTGAAGGAAATAAAATGGATACCAGCACGGTCAATAACAACCAGAAATGTTTCTGCACGGATTCAGACTTTGTCGTATAAAACATTGCTTTTACCTTTGTCCAGGAGACCTTGACGGCTCCAGAGGCATCGATCTGGAGAGTTAGGTTCAAGGCCTCCCCGGCCATTTTCTTGACGTCGGTTCCAGAGTGGCTTAATTTGATGTCTAGGTCTAACAAGAGAGGAGAGGATGGTGAGGAGATTGTTCAGAGGCCTGACAAGGGTGGAAACATTGCTGTTGTTAACCACACAACCCTGCACTTGGCTCAGTGCCCTGCAGATGCAGCTTCTTAGAGGCAGAGTGGTTGACACAACATAAAGCACAGTAAGACAGGCAGGCTGGCACAGAGAGACATGAGGACGCTCTTTTCATTAGCAAATAGCAAATTAGCTTTCATCGTGACAAAAAAAAGATTACAGGTAGAAAAGGAAAATTACGCCGACAATTATGCTGGCGTGCGGCAAAATTTGAGAAATTTCTACCGTTGAATAGATACAACATGTTTTGGTCTCTTACAGCTGACTGTGATGTTCTTCGATGCTTCCATTGTTGGGTCGTCAACAAGAGAGCATTTGTATTCACCGCTGGAGTTACGTGAGACATTCGTGATGGTGTAAGTATCTGTGTTTTCCACTTTCACCAACTCGCCCTACAAGGATATACAATCAAACAATGGTGGGTGGTTAGTTTTCAAGGACTAATTGAAGAGAAACAACACAATACATGCAATAGGCATGAATGGAATTTGTCTCGATGAGATACTGATGAGCATGTGTACCTTAAGGTGGAAGTTAAAGGCGGTAGGAGCTGGGTTGCCGTCTGCCACACACTTCAGACTCACGTTGCTTCCTTCAACAAGAGGGTCCTGAGCAGTTACCTGAAGGCCGATGGTCTCTGTGGAGTCTGTGCAGAAAATAGGAGGTGGAAAGTATGTGAGGGTGGAGCGCGTATGAAGTAAAGCGCGTGCCTCCCAACAGCCGACGGCAGAGATCGGCTGTGTCAGCACGCTACAGAGAGCTCTCGGTATTTGTTATGACCAAATTAGAAATGCAGCCGAGGAGAAGGTTGAATTGTAGTCATATTCTAAAGGCGTTAACCAAACAATCCGTTCAAAGCTCAATGTTTCTGCTCCATCTGAGAAAAACTCTCCACATTTCTTCTAAGAAAGTGTTTCGGTACAGATAAGTTTTACTTTAAAGGCCAGGTTGAGCAGATAACTTCCATTTAATGCTACGTTCGGTATAAAACCTCATCTTTAAAAAGGTGCCGTTACTGTTGTCTTTCTTGGCTGGAAGCAAAAAAAAGACATAAAACACTGTTAATATAATCTGGAAAATAACACAGGCAGTTTTTCTCCACTGGCTACAGATGGGGTTTATGAAAGAGATTTTCTTAGTCTTCGTTGAGAGCGTGTGGGCAAGGAGCAGCTAGTCCTGTGATGTTGAAGAAACTCCACCTCAAGTCAGGCTGGTGATACCTTTGACTGTATTTTAAAATTCACATCATGTCAAATCAAGTAACGTTTGCAATCAGTTTACTCGACAAAAATACAGCAAAAATCGTATTACCGTAAGTAAAAACATCACCCCTTAAATAATTGAAGATTTGAACTGAAAAACAGTGTTTCGCTTGTCAATATTTAAATAAAGTTTTTAAGATGTGAAAGAATATATGCTCACGGGGGTAAAAGCATGGATATCACTACCAAGAAAAACAGATCAACCTGGTATAAAATGATTGTGAGTGAGAAGAATTCCCTGCTGCAGTGTTGTTTTCCGAACAATCCTTTCAACAGCAAGACTGGAATGCATTCAGACAGAAACCACTGCTTTAAGTCTCCGCAACGCTCTGTTTTTTTGTTTGAAAATATAAGAAATATTTATAAAATTCGAGAATGCATCATAATCTCGACCAAAATACCCAAGTCGATATACAATTTTTGTTGTTTTCATAATTTATTATGGACATACCAAAGTAAATGAGGAAAATAAAATAGGTTTATTCCCCTGGATGAGAGGATCAATACCACTCTCATATAGTTCTGGCAAATATGAAGCAGCTGAGAGTCAGTTTAGCTCAGCATGAAGACAGTAAACAGGGGGAAATATCCACTTTATGCAGAAGTTAGTCTGACAACAACTTGTCTGCAGACAGAAGCTGGTGCGGTTTAGCAAGTGTGTCCAGTGAAGGTTGTTAAAGGGGTTAGAGGACTCACAGGTGATGGTGAAGGTCGCTGGAGAGGACACCAGCTCTGAGCCCACAGTGTGCTGAGTGCTGCAGGAGAACTCAGCGTCCGTGTCTTCCTTCTCGGCCGAGTACTCCAGCGTGGAGGAAGTAGTTGAAAGGCCAGTAACAGGGTCCACCAGCACCGAGGCTTGGATGGAAATCCCTAGACAGAAAACAAACAACTCAGTCTGAAAACTCTAAAAAGTAAAATATAGTGTCATGGCAAAAACACTGGATTCACACAGCCATCGAGTTCAGCACAATTCAACACTGATGGATAATTTACTGTCCCAGTCAGAGAGAATAAATACATCTGTGTATGTAACATTTAAAAATGTCATTTATAATCATCCAACAGAAAACACACCTTTCCCATTAGCCAGAGTGCTGTTGTTCTTTCGCCATGTGATAATTGCAGCTGGATTGGAGTCTTTTGCAACACATGTCCCGAGCTGTGGAACAACACAAAAAAAAGAACAAAACTTGAGGAAAAATAGCCAAAAACTACACTTGGAAACAACAATATTGAAAAAAAACATTGAATAAATTTAAATGACCAAACATCTGTGCAAATTGGCTTTTTCTGAGCCTTTCCGACCATGAAATGCCCAAGCGTTTCTAAAGCCCCTCCGATCCTTTGGGTGTTTTAATTGCAGTAGAGGAGATTCTGCTCTTTAGTAATTCATGAGAATCACTTCAAAGAACTCATTACTGTAGTAACATGGCCTCTGCTATGCCTCAAGTTACCTTCGCTCAAGTGAAGGCTTTCCCTTGATGGTTTACTGCGTAAAATAATGTAGGTATAAGCAATGTTTATCATTGAAAACCCACCGTAGTAAGTTTGCCAATCTCTAGCTCCTCCGCTTTGTCAGAAATCTCCAGGCCTGCCGGCGTCTCTACAATACATTAAAACATTTTTTAATTAATGAACAGGGTGTTAGTGTGGGGGAATTGTGTGCTGCATGTCAGTCATTACAGCACTTTAACTGAAGTAATCCAAATAAGGAAAGTTATTTCAGACGCGTGCCAGCTTGTACTCACTGTAGATCATCACGGTAACTGGATATTCTACGATGTCGGCACCAGCCACCACCATGCAGGTGAACGTGCGCTGGTCGGTCAGCTTGGCTGCAGAAAGCAGCAGGCTGGCGTTTGCACCCATGCTCACGCGACCCTTGTATTCGTCAGTGGCGCTGATTAAAACGTCCTGGTTTTTCTGCTTGACCAGCAGGTCTCCCGGAAATCCCTCTCCTTTGTCCTAGAGAGCAGAGCAGAGTGCACTTAAAACATGTCTGTCACAGACAGCATTGACTTCCAGCTCCAATAAAAAGCCCACAGTGTTTTGTTCCACGCCGTCTGTTCATAACGCGTCACATGGAGGGACAGATGACCGGCCTAATGCACACAGGCACTCAGACTGGGCGTGGTTCAGACATGATAAGTGGGTGTCAGACGAAGATCACCATTTTGAATCTATTGACCTTCACTGTGACTTACATATTTCCATTTAGTTATCAGGGTGTCTTCGGCATTTATGGCTCCGTTGTCGCAGGGGATCTCGACTGTTTCCCCGTACCGGCCGATAACGGTCTCCAAACTGCTGACTGTGAAAGAGAAGACAAAAAAAATTCAATTACTTTTTCAGAGCGGCTGATCTGGTCAGCTCCAACACAGCGTGACATTTTTCGACGGAAAATTGAAATCCGTTATTATTCTGAATTAAGTTGTCCCCTCGTTCTGTACATGTTTGACTGGCATTTATCAATACCACTTAGTGTCCGCCTCCAGACACTAAGAAAAGCAGTTTCCATGGAGTTCTGCTAATTTTTACAGCCCCCTTGGTGAAACCCCCTCCCGGAAAAAAAATCTTGCCTGCCCTAAATTTTCTTGAAAAACATCGCCATGGAGACAAAGTGCTCGAGCGGGGGGATGGGAGGAGGGCGGCGGGGTGCGATGAGGGGTGAGAGCCAGGAGGCTGCCGCGGCCCGACTGAAAATGAGGTGCTGCTCAAGTTTTTGGTATTCAGATTCACATTCCAGACCTCTCTGGGTTCAGGCCAAGTCCACGCACGCACGACTGGCCGTGCGGAGACACAAATCTGACAGCTAAAAGCCACAACAGCTCATCGGCTGTTCAGTAAAGTGCAGGAGAGCAAAGCAGTGGCCAAACCATATTCCGTCTGTTGAATCGGTGACAAACAATGTTCGTCAATTTTACAGGATAAGCGTGAAACAAAGTGTGCGTTCAACCCTGAAATTGTGTGATTATATTCACGCACAACAAAACTCATGCCTGCACTGCAAACTAAAGTTTTCGTCTCTCTTTCCCTCCGAGCTCGACTCAGGCATCGAAAGGTTCGGTTGCAAAGATGGGGCGGTAAATTAATTTGCTGTGTGCGTGACACTCATTTGAATCTCGTTTGAATGAGGTAAATACTTTTACTATGGTTACCATTGTCTACACCGGGACGGAGTAACAACTGGGACCCTGATGGCACGGTGGCTTGTGATGTCGGGATGAGCCCAAATGTGTGCTTCCTCCTCCGTCTGTTTGTTTCCCCACACGTTGAAACCCCTCTCGTCAAGTGTCATCTTCATCAGGACAATTAGACGCGCTCCTAAATGGCTGGTGCTCTTAGAACGTTGTCACAACTCACAATAATATCAAACCGTGAGCCTCAGCTGAACTCAGCGTGCCGTCCCCCTGACACTGAACAACTTCCCACTCCCGACACTTGTCACTCATCTTTACGAGGTGTCAGCTCTGAAACAACACTGAGTCTGACGCTGAACTAACCAGAGCCAGTAAAGCCTGTCAGGAAAGCGAATACAGCAAGCAGACGACAAACAACAGACAATTTAATAATGTAATTTCTACAGGCATGTCCTGCTTTATGTTGGGCTCTGATGCATTTTCCTTATAGTTTGTTGTTTCCTGCCAGTTGTGTTACTGGTGTGACTGCTCTGCCCTGTGGCCACTTCCACATTTGGGAAATATACTTATTTCTCTTGGGGAGAGATTGATACCACTCGAGTGTTACATTTGAAGCTACAGCCAGCAGCGGGTTAGCTTAGCCTAGCTTAAAGACCGGAAACCGGAGAAACAGCGACAAAATAGTGACACAATGTCACAACTTGAAAGCTCACTCATAAATTGTGTTATATCTCATTTATCTGTACGAAACATAAAAAAAGAAGAAGAAATAAATAGATTGTTCAGAACCAGGCTGGTTGTTTCACTGTATCCAGGATGTATGCTAAGCTAAGCTAGTCCAATAGACGAGTGTGGCATCCATCTTCTCATACAACGCTCAACAAAAAAAGCAAAAACGTGTATGTCTTCCCCTTTAATATCCACAATCTGTCACTGGCTGCTTTGTGCACATTAACGAGTCGTGTATATACCACATTTTAAAATCTTTTTATATTTTGTAAATAAAACAGAAAACGTGGATATAATCAAACAAAAAGACTGAACAAAATAACCATTTTTAGTGTTTGCTAATTCTTTATGACATCCATTTAGAGCTAGATTGATGGCTGTAAAAACATTAGAAATGACCAATAGAGAGACCGGGAAACACAAATATGCACAGAAGAGAACGACAAGGCTTTAAAAATGCATTTGATGTTTGCTGTGGTGATGACTATAATAATTTTTTTAGAGCTCTATCTGTGAGCAACGAAGCAATGTAACACAATAAAACAACTATTAAACACTGATACTGCTGCACGTCCCCCACAGATACAATTCCTGCATTTAAATAAGGCTCAGCGACATTTAATAGTGACAGCAAGGGATGAAAACAAACCTCACCACATTTCAACTGCTGACAGTTTTACCAGGAATCCTTCACCAGACACGGGGATAAGCTCTGTCACTTGTCAACTGCAGTACAATTAAAACCATCTCCTGCATTGATTCCTCTTATTATGCGTGACTTTCCACACCTACAACCGGTTCCTTTGGCATCAATGAGTGAATTCCAAGGATTACAAGCTTCTTTAAAATCAAGCATTGATCGATTCAATAAGTGATTTTGCTTATATCACCAAACCTAAGCACATTTTCTGCATTCCCATATTCACAAGTATGCCATAATAATAGCTATTTTCTCTATCATCTGATGAAATCTATATAACTGTCAACGGGGAGCTGTACATTTGGGTCTGTATTTTACAGAGTCTGGCTCTGGGTTTCTCATCCACCTGAAATGGTGCTGCAGAGTACTGGTGCAAACACAGTATGCTAATGGAGCTGTCCAACACCGCCTTGTTTTGTCTTTCTAATGTAAATCTAATGGAACTGACTCTCATGCTTGAATGTGCTTTAGCTACACATGCAGGTCTCTGGTCGAGGCAGAAAAGATTGCACACGCTGGGGCGGAAAATGGAGACGTTGTGAATCTATTAGGAGGTTAAGTTAATGAGCGCTCTGTGCAGGACATGGACACATGTTTTGCATATGTGTCAGATCCAATGATAGCCTGCTACATTTCATATTTGAACTTAATTTACAGTGCCGAAAATAATCCGTCAGTATAGATTATGTGTTACACCTGGGTATGTCAGTGCCAGAATACTCTAATGGTCGAGGACCCATCCAAACATTGAGCCACGTGTTGCCCCCAGTGTTGAGCCTCTATCTTCTTAGGAGAGTCCTGCACATCCTGCTCTGCTGGATCTTACAGTTGTTAAGTAACAAGCGTGAGTTATATCCGGGTTACTTTGCAAGCCCCGGAGGGCTGGAAAGGTTATCGCACTCCCTGTATAATAGACTCCTTGTATTTCAAATTCAAATAGGCAGTTTTGAATATTCAAATAAAGCTGTGTTTAGCCTCTCTGAGAACTTTAGGAGCGTCTGTATGGAGGAATAGGCTTTATCTGTGCAGATTACACTGTTACACAATGAGAATAAATCGCACATGTAGAGTAACAGAACACAAAGCTCCTGCTGCTTACTGCGATAAGGTAATCCTTCGCCACATAAGTAGGTGTAGGTGAACAGTGAGACTTTACATTGACAAACACATACACGCACACTATGCATACAAAATACCATCACTTCTAAAAGTTGTCTATATGATGAGGGAGCAATGGATACAAACAGTCTAACCCTTCTGTTTTGTTGTGTCTGGCTTTACTTCCAGATCCTCTGCAAAATAGTAATCATAATTGTAATTTATTTTCTTTTTTTCTTATGTTCTGACCTAAAACCCAATTTGTAGAATAGCATTGCAATGGTGCTAATGATATCTTTATTTGAGGATGTATAGCATTGATATGCATCGTAATAAACCACATTTTACTTTCAACTTTAAATTCATTCACAGACTATAAACTTAACAGTGTGTTAAGTTCATTCTAATACAAAGCAATTTTTTGGAGAGAGACAATAAACATGCTGTTAGAGAACTCCAATAACAGAAATGTGGTTTCTGAGACTCCAAACTGAAGTAATGCGTCTTTTATTTTTTGCAGACTTCTGAAACTTGTTTATATACGATTCTAACCGTTATTAAAAGTAATGGAGAATCAAGCTGAACAATGTTACGCATGTTGACTAAGATGATGAAGGCTCTGGGTCTCCACACAGCAGGGTGAAGCAACACTATATTCCAGTCTTTTCAAATCATTTACTGGACTTAAGTCCTCTGAACCCAAAATAGCTTGGTTTGATGTGAAATTCTCTCTACTTTATAAAGAAGACTGTTCATACTGGACAGCAATTATAGCTAATATTTTGGTGCGGGTAAATCAAATAAGAGGCAAGTGACAGAGACAGGAGGCAGCGCCACAGGAGACACTTTCATGTTCCTGATTAAGGCGCCTCTATCGCTGGGAAGAGACAGGTGACGACAGCTCAGATATAAGCTCACCGGGGAAATCAGCTACCACCCCACACTAGTCTCTGTACCCCTGTTTTGCTACCTCACACCCTCCCATTTGTGTGTGTGTGTATTTGAGTGTGTGCGCACGTCCTTCAGCTGCAACATCCAAAAGAAAACGGAGGCCCAAGCGTATTAAGGGCTGAAAATGAGGATTGTGCAGTGAATGGAGATCCCATGGCGCATGTCCACAAAGACTTGATGGCAAATAGCCTCGCGTCAGCGGCGAGGGAGCAGACAGAACCACTTCAACTAGATCAATAATACTTGAGGAAAGGCAAGATTCTTATAGTGAACGGTGCTTGCCTAAGAAGCGAGAAATCAAGGAAAAAGCTAACCCTCCATGACATTCTTCTTCTCGTACTTGTCTTTTCTTAAATAATTTAGTGCTGAGATGAGGAGAGATCAGAGATTTAATAAGCCCAAATGTCTCATTGTTTGCTGTCAAGAAAAATAGGACAGCTGTCAGATGGAAAGGTGCAGGATGTTTTGGAGTGTTGCTCCGTCTCCCAGCAGGTTCCCCAACGCATCCTTGTCGCCATTTAATAGGCTAACATATGAGCTCTATAGGCTTTAGTTCATCTTTTACTATGAAAGGCACATGACTGTATTTGAACTGTGTTACAGCACCGGTTCAGGCTGAGGAAGTGGTCCAGACCGGCTTGTTGACGAGTTCTTTTTCTTTACTTTAAAAAATACCGAGCTACATCCTCACTATCTCGAAGGAAGGGGCGTGATCATGTGACTGATGGATAACTGACAGCACACTTGCACAACATTCCTTTCACACTGTTTCCCTTTATGTTGCAAGCGGAAACCATGGAGGCAACATTGTGTGCTCTATAATTTAGCTTTTCCTGACTACTGTAATTGCCTTGTCAGGTTTTTTCATCCTCTAAAACTAAGGGCATCAGCTTGTATTTTTTACCCGACTGTCGAGAGCTGTTCGGCAAAAAACACTAATGCCCATAGCTGGGTGGCTCTGTTTTTGAAGCACGTAATAAGGACGCGTGCACAACATAATTGTCCTGCATGCTCTGTTGTGTATGTTGCAGTGAAAGAAAGGCGGTGGTAGTATTTCCCCAACACATTAGGCCTCTCTCACTTTTATGGGTAGGCTGCAAACGTTTTTTAGACATGCTAGCAGCATGGCTCCTCTGGGACGACACAGTTGGTCTGTCAGTAAATTGGTTGCTTGATGCCTTAAAATTGGGTGTTTTGAGTCAATTTCGACGACTGTTAGAAGGATTGGCACAAAACACAGTCACGGTTCCCACATGATGAAGCCCAATGACTTCGACGGTCCCTTAACTTTTCATCTCTCGATAGCGTTAAGCTCAAAGCAAAAACAGAGCCACGGTATGACCGAGGTTTCCACACTGTGGTAACTAGTCTAGTCTTACAATAACACAAACACACTCAGCAATTTAGTCAGTCTTCTGCAACAAGCAATTCTTATTCATGAATCTGCTGTTTATTTTTTTTATTAATCGTTTTGTCTATGAATTGCTCAAAATAACCAAAGGTGACGTCTTCACTCTCCTTGTTTTCAGCATTTATTTCAACAGTTGCTGAATAATTGTAGAAAATGGTTCCAGCTCCAGTGTTGATGTTGGCCTAAATGCGGCAGGCATTAGTTGGTGGAAGTACTTTGTGGTTGACAAAAGCCGCATTGTGTGAAATGAGTCTGTGACGTGGCGATTTCGAGCCCTTTTACAAGCCTCATGTTTTGCTACACCATCTGTTTCAGGGCACAGAAAGCTATCCAACACCCTAAAGATGTCTCCCTGCACCTCTTTGACCTTCAGAAGGGTGTAAAGGTCATTCAGAGAGAATCAATCTGAAAAGAGAGTCCCTTTATGGACAGAAACACTTAGGACAAAGGTTTCATTTTCTGCAATGTTCCCCACCGGCTCTATCTGCAGTCCAGCCGAACCTTCTTTTTTTTTTGCTGTGTTTTTAATAAGTGATCAAGTTCCTGCAGATTCTTATCCACACATTTCATGAGAAACATTGTCATGATTATAACATATTTATTAGTTTTAGAGTGTGATACTTTCTGACATTAATAAAACGCTTTATTGATGCTCAGCCAGTCAATTAAAAATATTCAAATGGGAAATTAGTCTAGATAACGGCCATCAAGGCGTCTTTAAATGCGTTGCTTTGTCTGATCATTAGTCCAAGACCAAATATATTTGAGTTGATGAGCAGAAAATATGTTTATGTTTTGCTTGAATATCACAATCAAAACAGTTATCATTAATCAATAAATCTCCTTATCATTTCAGCTCTATGATTGACGTTTTTGTTTGTGGAAGGAAAATGTTTAATATAATCTCGTTAATATAATCACGGTGGTGTCACTGATACATGTGTGAAGGTGAGGGCCGCCTAGAGGTCCCCAGGTACCAGCTATGGGGCACAGAGTCATGAATAATGTTTTGAGCTTACGAATCACACACGGGATTGTGAGAAAGAAACATGTAGTGCTGGACAGACTCTAGTGGTATGCAAAACAGGATATCATAGCCTAGCAACGAAGGCTAGCAGAGCAGAAAGCTAGAAAGAGCTGCGTCAAGATGACCTGGCAACAACACATTGTTGTGTTCCCATGTGTAGAAACAATGACGAGAGGACAAGGGTCACGAAAAACACTGGCTTCTTGGAACGGGTACCACCGGAGTACAGGAGGGAGGCGGCCTGATCACCGATAGTTATGCTCTATCACAAAGTGTTTGAGGTTTTTTATAGTTAGTTGGTGAAGACAGTTGAGGGAGAAGCTCTTTGTCTGTTTTCATCCGGGACCAACTCATTTTGTTTGTAAAAATTTTAATCATCAAAAACAGGCCAACCAGAGGAGAATAAAATAAATAAAAACCTCTCACATTTGCTCAGTTTACACTGAGCAGAGCCTCGTTTGTCACCTCAGGGCAAAGCAAGCCTGTGTGCTGCTGCGGAGAATGGACAGCAGATGGAGAATTATGTACAACACACAATATTATTAGTGTATAATAAGCATAATGGCTCCCCTCCTTCACCCCGGCCGGATGGACACATTTTTAGAACGCCGTGCAACCAAACCAACAATAGTGCTCATGCTCGGCAAGATCACAGGACTCGTGCTAATGCTGCATGTTATTCAGGAAAATAAGGTAAAAACTCTAATGTGCATGTAGGAGGTTTTTACAAAATATAAGAATGGAAATAGTCCTCATCAGTGCTCTCCATGCATTTCAATATGCCTGAGCAATGAATAGCCGAACCTGCTTTAAACTCTCCCTTCCCGAGAAATACAATGTGGTTTCCGGTGTGGCTTGTCGAGAGAGACACATAGATAGCTCTCTGCCCCTGAAGCAAAAACAACAATGTTCATTTGCTGCATCATGTGTGGTCAACAGACACCTACAGACGACAGCAGGCGGTAACAGGGCTAACGCGTTGCCTGCAGTCCCACCTGCCGGGTCCCTATTGTTGCCTCGTAACTAAAACATTCTGGCTTCATTTCCTCTGGCTTCAGACTAGTCTTGAGGAGAGCCTTTGGTACCTGTGCCGACCTGCCGCTGAGGGATCAGGTGCTGCTTCCGCCTTTCGTCTGGGATTGAGTCGAAGAAGGAGAGAAGGGCTCGAGGAGGAGGAGAAAATGTATTTTGCCTTCAGGTGTTTCAAGCCACTTGTGTAATTGATGGCTGCCTCCCTGAAGAAATACCATGTTGTTATCTTTCATATCATAAATCCTTGATGTTCAATGCAGCTTTGAAAGCGCCTCAAAACACATTTTTTAATCGGCTTCTTTCTACGTCTGATGGGGTCTTACATGAAAACAATATTTTCTGCCAAAGGTAATCCAGTTTTGGTCATTTCATGAGATATTTTTTTCTTGAGGACTTGATCGCAGGTTTGAAGTGAGTGAGGCTAAGTTGGAAAATGGGATGTCCCATACCCAACAGCAACAATCACAACGCAGCGATATTCAAATCAAAATGTGATGACAGAGGCAGATAAACTGAGTTGTTGACGGTTAAATCTTCTCTTTTTTTTTGCAGGATTGCCTAGCAGGAGTTAATTCAAGAGAGACTTGAGTGAGGACATCATATCTTGTTTGCTTCCACCTCTGTGGTTTACTACAATTCCCAGAATACCTGCTGACAATCCCCAGACAACCGGTGGAAACACTTAGTATCAGCTGTGGGTTAGTCGTGTGTAGGCGAAGACAATAATAGCGCTGGAACAATAAGCCCAAAGGAAGCAGCGAGTCCTGCTCTGCAGCTCAAAACACAGGATGTCTTGTGACCAAATTGCATTCTGGTCCATTAAGGACGCTGTCCAAGCAACGTACCGCTTTATTGCATTGGTTTAAGTAATGGGGAAAAAAATATGTGATTCTGAAGGACTGAAATCAAAAATGTCTGTTTCCTGTTGATGTATGATTAGAAAGTGAAGTTCCCCATTTCATTGAGGCTTCAGTGGAAAAACATTTCAACATGATGCCACGTTGTCTGTGTTTGACTCGTTATGCACGGTAATGAGAAAAAATACAGTGCCAAGAAACCAAATAGACCTCGAACTGCCAGGTAGATTGCCAAAACCATGTCCCATTAGCTTCTCTGTTGGAGATATGCTCTCATACATTCAACAACATGCTGAAAATATGTGCAATGGGAATTGCCGACCTTGCTGTAGACTTACTCTAACTAACTAACATTAACTGTCATTCAAGCCTTGAAGCTGGATGAGAGACACGACATAAAGAGTTACAGAATACCCGGACATTTCTGCAAATAATTCAAGAAACTCTTGCATTTTTCCCTTTGATTAGCAAGTGAGTTTAATATGAGACTTTAAAAGGGAACCATTTGTCAAGAGTTTTTAATAAATGATGTTCAAGTTCCTTTAAATAACGGTCCCACTCTAAAGATACAGACGGCGCAATCAAAGCAGACAATTCGGCTTTGATTTGGCTTAAATTGTTCTGCGAAACTTCAGCAAAGCACTAAAGAGAGGAAATATCTAGGGGGAAAGTTTCTGTTGGTGCTGGAAGCAATGGGAGCATACATAAATGTTACCATAAGGCTTAAGAACATATGTACATGCAGTACACTTAAGAGAGAGAACACATTGTTATACAGTGCATCTGTCGAAGAGTATCTAAAGCTTTGTGTATGTCTCTGCACATCATTGGCAGTATCACAGAGCCATTTTGATCCATTTTTCTCTGAGCGAGACAGATGGGGAAAGATAAAAGTACATTACAAGAAGGGTGATTATCACTCTAAATGACTCGCCGTAAGCTTTCCTAGAAATTGATCTTGTGGCTCGATCATTAGTCTTTGAAACGTTCTCCTCTTTACACTCGACCACACAAGCCTTCGTACCTCTTAAAAAATGTAATAAATTGCGTAAGCAGATGAGCTGCACAAGTGCGGGGACCGCTCTTAAGACAGCAGCCTGCTGCCGGAGTGACTGGGTGCTAAGTGCACTCAGAAATCACGTCCATTATATCGTGAATTATGTATTTGAAGGGCGTAGGCCAGGGGACCGGAGGGGAGAAGTGCTTGTGAGGTGCCTGTGGGTAGACCTGGGGCAGATCACAAGGAGAGCTCACAGTCCTGACTCTTACCGTCCGCCAACAACTCCCATTAACGACGTGCCATTAAAGGCAACATTAGGCCATTAACAAAGCGCAACCACAACGCTTACTACTTATCCATTAACCCTTGCTAATGCAATGCAGTGCCTAAGATTTTGGCAATTACTTCATTTTCCTGTTTCAGGAAGAGCGGACATTAACCCACCAACGGCTCTGGGCTATGAATGAATATGATTGGTTTTCAAATTCCCTGACAGTACCCAAGACTATAGGGGAAGATAATGGATTCCTATGTCTCCGGCTGTACTATAAAGACCGTGTTTCTCAGGTAGGAATTTAAAAAAGCTCTACCTCTGCAAGGGGAATGCAGAATCAAGTATATACTGTGTCTTTATGTTAATATATAAACACATACATGTAATTCCCTGCCTTTCTTCTATGCAAGGGAACTGAGTTCAACTGACATTCAATACTCTTCACTTCAATACATGAAAGCATCAAAGGAAAGGACGTGTATCAAATTGGCTTATGAATTTATATCAAATGCTGTTTTTTGTGTACAGGATATCAAAGTTGGTCAATTTAGACGTGTGATTAGAAACCACTCATTCATTCTTAATTACTGCTGAGTCATGTAAATGTGATAACTTTCTCAGATGCCAAAGAGGCTTCAAACTTTATTATGCTGGAGGCGTGTTATTGAATTTGTCCTGCTCGCCCAAGCCTAATGATGAGCTCGCATCCACACGCAACAACTCTGCCTGTAATCACCGAGGCTTTGAATCAAAGTTTATCTCACGGCTACTTAAACACAAAAACTGAGCTCTTAAATCCAAAAGGTTTTTTAAATATTTGCACAATCTTGGTGAGTCCTTAACGTTTCAGCAGCACACTTTACAAGAGTTTTTACAATAAAATAACATATTCCATCAACAGCAGCTTGGATTCATTTTAGTGTGTTCAACTAGACTCACAACATTTTAGTTGCAGGCATCTGAGTTTAGCCTTAAAACCGGCACATGATCACATGGTTCAATGGATTCCAAATGTTTTTGAGAGTTTGACATTATGAGGCACAGATCAATGCACAGAGAGGGTAGGACTTGCTGTTTGAAAAATCTATTTTCTGCCTACGTAATTACAATCATACCCTTTTCCTCCAGCAATCACTGGGAAGTATAATCAACCCAATTAAGGCTGAAAAATGCAGTCACACTGATAATTAAATAAATATTTACAGCCTAATAAAATAAATGTTGGGGTTAAAGCGATGCAGCAGATGGTGTGATGCTCCAGATGGAGGCCCTAAAAGTGAGTAACGCTTCTTACTAATGAATATAGTGCCCTTTGAATTACTGACGAGTTTGAACTGATACTCATAAATCCAAGTCCATGAAGTGAATCTTCAAGTTGTTATAACCTTTTCATTTTTTCTCCAGCCTGTGCAGCCTGTGCAGCTACACGTGTTAATAGGCAATTTTAAAATATTCCTGACACATTCAAAACAACCTTCTTGACATCAAAGTGCTCGTCGTTTCGGCAGGTCTCTTCAAGAGGTATCACATCAGACGGGTGGTTTCAGTTTTATGCATACACTCCATAAACCTCCGAGCCTCGTCTGCCTGAAGCAACTGAGGCTACCAGAGCAGGACCGACTTCCAGGATGTCCGATTATAGATTGGACATCGTTTGTAATCCGTTTTATTTATAGCCCAAAGGGTCCTCGGCACTAACGTCATCCAGCAAAAGAGAGAAAGGGAGACAGACTAATACTGGAACGATTAATCAATGACAAAGTGAATCCATCCACAGAAAATAAATAGTCAAAACTGTTTGATATGTTCATGTCATTTATCAAGCTAAAATGTCAAACATCAGCTTGTCAAACAAGCTGATTCCAACTTTTAAAGTGTAAGGATTTCTCCTTTTTCTAGAACTGTGAATTCATATTTTTTGGGCTCTTTGTGAGACAAACCTAGCAATTTAAAGAATTGTATTTTATTGTATACCTACAGATTGATTAGTTAAGAGAAAAGCAATCAACAGCTTGCTTTGTTTTAAATTGATCTCTTGGTACAGTCCTAGCTCACTACAAACCCTCTTGCAAAACACTGGTGACTAATGAAGATTTTGCAGTGATTAATAAAATATGTATTTTGTATTTGATGTTTGGTCCATGAAAGAGATCGGTGAAAAAATGCCCATCACAATTTCTCAGAGGCCAAGATGATTCAATGTCTTGTTTTGTCTAACCAACGGTCCAAAATATATTTATTTTACTGTGATATAAAAGAGAAAGACAAAGCCGCAAACTAGAGACTGGTTGGCATTTGAAAAATTACAGATTGCTAATCGTTTCAGCTCTTAATTGTTGAATGTAATCGTTTACGAGGTAGAAATGTCCAACACTATTATTCTCTGTTTTATATCATTGCAAACTAAATATCTTCAGTGTTTTGGACTGTCATATTTGCACATGTTATTTATATATAATATCACATCATTGATTGATTGATTGGGTATTTCTACGTTATTTTCGGACAGAAATAACAGCTGAATCTGCAATGATAATGATAGTTGCAGCCAAGACCCCTGCCAAACCCTTATGCTAAACATATTATATATGCTAACAGACAGAGCACTACTAGACTAAACGCATCCTCATACTGGTAGAAAAATCTGTTATATGTTTTTTTCCCTAGGTAGCAGCTACACATCCCACTATTTACCTCAACTGCAATAAGCTTTATGTTCAAGTACCTGCAGGTCTGCCTCCACCATAAGTGCTCCCTTTCCTGTAAAAGTGGCCCCGCCCTGTCCTCGCCCCTTTGCCGCCATAAATAGGAAATCCTTTGAACATCTGCGGCACATTGGGCCTGGGGGAGCACTTGTGTTTACTATTATACTATCTGTTTGTCCATATTACAGTCGCAGGGGCCTGAGGATACCAATCAAACCTGCTGCCACAACAAAGCCCCTGTTGAAGGTAAAAGGCAGCCCTGTCCGCACAGCAGAGCTGGCCACAGAGCCACACACAGCCAGAGCGGCAGAGAAAGAGTGGGATCACTTCTCTACGTGGGTAAACAAGAGTGCATCGACTCATCGATCTTAAAGTGCTTCATTAGACACCGCGTGAGCCATGGACAAATAGTTTCCCCAACACAAAATGGATGATTAGTGGAAATATGTGCAAAAGTTGTAGCATTGTCTCAATGTAATGCACAGCTCCTACTTTGCCTTATCAATAATGCATGCCGTGTTACGCTGTGAACAACAGAACATATTAACAGGTAGATATTTTCATTTGTTCAGCAGATGGCTTGTGTAGCTTTCATCACTGGTAATTGCCGTGCCGAGGCTGCTACTTTCACATTAGTTGAACAAAGAGTCATGTAGGCTGTTGTGCACTCATAATGACGGGCCTGACCTTCTAACCCTTCACTGTGAAACAGAGCAGGCAATGCTCCCCATTCCAATAAGCCAAACAACCTGGTTGGTATTAAGAGGGCATGACGGTTTCAAATTGTGTCCTGCGTTAGCTTCTGGCTCTGAGGGGGTCCTAAAGCCTCGGCTGGCTAAACAGAGCAGAGAGCGATGGGAGGAATACATGGAATGCAGATAATACATACAAAGGATTATGTACCTGCTTGCACATCAAATCTGTGTGGTTTCACATTTAATACCCATGGACCAACGTCTGCTTTGATGGGAGCGCTGTGAAAGGCTGGAGATTAACATGGGCTGTCCCACACTGAGTCTCTCCATGACTGCAGGACGTTCACATTTACGTGGCGGGATAACCGCTAACATTATTCGGCTGAAAGGTTTTACTGGTGTTAACACCAATGGCGCCAAGCTGTTTTTTCTTCTTCTGTATGCTGAATTTGTGTATTCAATAAACTATTTGTTTGTGTGAAACAAATTAACTTGGGTAAAAAAGACAATTTATCTTTCAAAGCAAGGTCACTATAAGCAATATCCTTCTTTTTCTAAAGACACACAACAGATAACCAACCCAATCTTGTGCTTTTTGTTTGCGTCTTTTGTTCCTGTAAAATCAGATGACCACTCTCAGTTCATGTCATTCCACATATGTCACCGTCATCTTGGGTAGGCAGGTCCTTTAAGGCATGATAATTTAATTAGGAGTGGCTATTACGTTTTCTTTTTCCATCATGACATGAGAAGAAGCCATACATCAGGGTAAGTGCTTTAACCCTCCAGCCTGGCGTTGCACATCTTTAAACGCTCCCACTCTGTGGTACATCCAGAACAAGAGCAGAACAAGCCCTGCAGATCTAACCGATAGTGAGCAGCACACAAACACCACACTGCACACAAAATCTGCCAATGAGCACCTCTGGAAGATCTCTGCAAAATATCTCCAATATGGCCGAGTGAGCTCGGGGGTATAAATCTCCATAGGACTGCTCTGCACAGACTATCCCCCTTCAAGCAAACTGAGTCAACACGCTGTTCAGAAAGTTCTCTGGAGCGGCTTCGACTGCGGGGTCAGACACAAATGCAGGAGCTCGGGGCAACGGCTCCTCTGAAAGTACAGAAAGGGCTATAAATTGTAACCGAACAAAAGCATCGCTGATAAATAAGGACATTTGCTGCGGTGTGAAAAAAAACAAAAAAACAAAGCCATAGTTGTAGAAACTAAACACGTATTTGGAAATACGCCATGCAAATGTATTTCTAGCTACGCTAGCGGCACGGCGCTACAGATGGCGATGGCGGTCGTTTGGGCTACCACTTTGTTCCAAACTGAATATCTCAACAACTATTGTATGGATTGCCATGAAATGTTGTACAGACATTAATGTTACACTGACAACTGAAGCTTATTGACTTTGATGGTTCCCTGGCGTTTCCTTTGGCGCCACCATGAGGTCAAAATGTAGCTGTTTTGAAGGACTTATCTCAACAACTATTAGAAGATTGCATTGAAGTGTGTTCCAGACTAGAGCTGTGGAGTCGATTGTTTGATTAGATCAGCAGAAAATTAATCAGTAATTCTTTTGCTACTCAACGAATCATCACTTTCGCAGCATTCATGGTCTCCTCAGGATGCATTTTAATTTCCTTGGGGACTCTTTATCTTTCCCTATAGTGCTTTGTTAGGTCACAATTTTAATATATCCGAGACTTTAATGACCAAATACCTGCAAATATAATGTATTTCTCGTCATACTCATCTGCACTCAAGTTTTTAGTGTCTGCAAACGAATTAGCAAATGTTAGCATGCTAAATGGTTAGACTACGACGGTTAACATGATAAACATCATACCTGCTAAACATCAGCGTGATAACACTAGCACTGTGAGCATGTTAGCATGTTTATTGTTTTATAGCTCACAGAAAACAAATTTACAAACTGAGTAAGAGGAGAGAAAATCACATCTAAAAACTAACTTTCTTAGGCGCTACTCTTATGTTAATATTAAAAACATGCATATTTGCAGATGTAATGACCTGAGATATGAAAATGCAATGAACACAAGACATTACTGAGGAAAATAAGACATATATTCATTCAAGCATGCTATCAGAGGAAATGGCACCCTGAGCAGAAAGGTGACAATTATTCGAAACCCAGTGGGAGATATTATTGGGTGAACAAATGACAAACGGTGGCCGTGATATGCTCTTGGTTTGGTGTGTCCGTTGGTGTTGGCTCTGTTTATACGTGAGCGTGCTGTGACAATGAGACAGGTAATCCTGAGATTTCCTCAGAAAAGAAGCATTGACACTCACTAAAAAAAAAAGAGTCGCTCCAGTGTCAGTGTGTGCCATTTTCTGCTGTATGACTAGACCCCGCACGAAATGAAATGAAATCACCATCATTATATGAGGAAATGATGTGTCATCTCTTCCTGTATGCACTACTTGTATGTGGGGGGAAATGAATGGCAGCATAATCTGTTATGGCATCTTCATTACTCAAAATTAAACCCTGCAAAGTTCCTTTAACAAATATCCTCACTAGACTCAACGAGACAGGCACTCGGGTAGACAGGCTGCCTGTGAGTACGCTCTTGAACGCTCCTGCGTTTTCGTTTGCGACCACCTTGCCGTCAACACAGGGAAATAAGAGTCACGCGCGTTGTTTTCCTGTGCCAAGGGCAGGCGCGTGCACAGACATTTTGGGGGGCAGGTGCTCAAACCAAAAAAAGGGGCACCCATCGCCAAAATAATTTATGAAATAAAAAAATTGAATAGTAAATAAATAAATAAAAAACACAGTAGGATATTTTCAACTTATATATATATATATTTTTGTTAACAAACTAACTCAAATTATCAAATTGAATAAATAAAGGAATAAGAGGCAAAAATAGACAAAACAAGGCCATGTGTAACCAAATGCAACTTAAAACTTATCAAAACTCTGCTCTGGATAAATTAAAGCAGGGGTGTCAAACTCATGTTCACTCCGGGCCACATCAGCATCATGGTCGCCCTCAAAGGCCGGTTGTAACGGTACAGTGGCGGGCCGTGAATTTTCTACCTGCCCACATCCTGTCCCGGGACCTCACATCGGATCAGGAAAATCTCCCCAAATAAAGATAAAAACCCTTTCACAGGGAAAACAGGAAGAAACCTGAGGGAGAGCAACAGAGGAGGATCCCTCTCCCAGGATGGACAGAAGCAATAGATGTCATGTGACCAGAATGAACAACGTAACAGAGTTACAGCACCTTACATGAATATGACAGAAATTGAATAAACGGCACTCTGCTGCATTAAAAAATCCCTTCAAAATAAAAGCACAGGGTTTTGTTTTTTTTGCCCATGCAAAGGCCCGTGAAAGACTGAAAACGGCTCCGCGAACGACATTAAACATGACGTCATTAAACAGCTGGACAAGGCTTTGAAATCACGGATTTCGTGAGTTTGTTGTTTGTTTATTTTTTTAGGAAACGTCGGACCAGTTGCGACGTAATGTTTTCAGCGGCGCTAATGTTGTGGTTAATTTATCACCAAACAACGTCAGGGGATTGCACAAACACGTCATCACCTGTTTGTCTGATGGGTCAGAGAAGAAGTAGCTGCACCCGTTTGGCGCTCAGCACTGCATGAGCACTACGTGGAGGAAGAGGAGGGAGGGGGGCGAGGCGGAGCATGTCGTTGCGAAATGCTCACAAGAACTCAAATAAATGCCCCGTCAGATATAAAACACATTTGTGTGGAATTGATGACAGAGAGAGAAGTTTTTATTTTTAAATACTGATGAATGAAGAAAAAAAATGGGCTCCAGCAGAAGGGGCACTTTTCTCATTCAGGGCAAAAGGGCAGGTGCTTGAGCACCACTAGGGGTCTATCTGTGCACGTGCCTGGCCAAGGGTATAGTCCTTATAAAAGTCGGTGTTTAAAATGCACCAGTGGGATGTGTAGTGCATAGAGATTCTCCCCAGGAACACGAGGCTACTTGACCTCTTAAGACGTTCCATTAGAAAATTAAGTATTGCATCTAATTAACAGACAAGCATCTCTTCACCTTGCGTGTTAGGTCTGGCAGTGAAACAGTCCATTTATCAACCAAAGCCTCGTTCTGAGAAGTCGTGTGGTGGCTATCTCACTAGCGAAGTGAGGTAGCCACCACACGACTTCTCAGAACAAAATCTGACGTTGAAGGAGGACATAAGGCTGCTCTCTCTGACGCTTTTTGTTAATGAGATCGTTTTGATGCAAGGATTACATTTCCTCTTACTTAATCATGGTTAATCATGCACACCAGAAAGTGGTCCAGGGGCCACAGCGGAAGACTAAGTTTTGTGTAAATGTCTTTCATTAGAGGATTAATGATTTATGTACAGTTAAGAGTGAGCAACTGATTCCAATAATAACCTATATTTTAATAAATAGAGTAAACATATCCTCTCACCCATCAGTTATTTAAATGGCCTATCCATTATTTTTTGGATATATGACCTGTACACAATTGTTGGTAAATATTTCAGGTAAATATAATGTGTGTCTCTAAAAGGGCCAGTGTGTATGATGTGTATGATTAGTGGTGAGGCTGCAGTTTGCCACCAACTGAATCTTCTCCTGTGTGCCGAGCGTGTCGGAGAACTAAGGTGGCGAATGCAAAACACACAGATGGCCCTCTCCAGAGCCAGTCTTTGGTTTGTTCTTCCTAGGCTACTGTAGAAACATGGCACGCCAACAAAGTGGTCTCTGGAAATAGGGCCCTCTCTGTGTGAAGTTACAAATGGCTCAATCTGAGCTAACGAAAATACAACCATTCTTATTTTTAGGGGATCCAGGAAAACATGCTTATTATATTATATTACATTCCTGCCAAAAGATTGGCCTAAATGCTACACACTGACCGACTTTAAAACCCATTAATCCATTAATTTGAATATTTTAACACTTGGTGTTGAGACAATTAACTCAGGTTGGTGGGAGGTGTGGACTCTGCAGTCAGCGTGTTGTAGCCTGTAGCTTGCTGGTTAATGCGACAGTAAAATTATTAAAGATAAGCATCACATCAATTGGGAATCTAATAGAATAGAGCAGCATGAACGCTAGTAAAAGAGTAAAGCTTTAGATTAAAAAAATGACAGAAAAACACCATGATTTTTAATTTCAAGGGTGGCATCCAGCATGTACGGATATGCCTGGGCTTTTCTCCCCTTTTCCATGAGCATATTCTAGACCTCCATAAAGGTTCAAGGGTAGTCCCAAGTGTATTGATATATGGATGACCCAGAGAAGATGAGCCAACCATTTAATCTTCTATCTTTTTCACACTTAGGCACTAACTGTTAGTGACTAACCGACTGTCAGGCTTTTAATTCCAATCAGAGATACACTCTTGCTATACCCTGTGAAAGAGGATCTCCTTGAATGAGAACTCCCGTCTCCGGCAAGTTCAACCGAAGCAGTATATAATCAAAGATAGCTCCGGGCACTCGCAGACTGCCGCAGCAGTCTATGAGGGAAGAATGGTGGACATCAGCGCAACACAAAGAAACAGCTTTTAAAATGGCGGGGAATGTGAATACCGAGGTCAAATGGAGACACAAGACTGTTCTGTTGCGTCCTGAAGCCAGTGCGTAGCAGGGAGCAACACAATGCATCGTGAATGAAACATTGCTCAACAGCGTCTGAATGAATAGAGATTTCTCAGTACTGCGGACGAGCTTTTCGGCCCAACAGAGGATGATTCAGAAATGAATGGAAGACAAAACTCTGTGTCATTTTATGAGTTGGCCCCGGGCTCCAAATGGATGTTTCACCTTTTGTACAAAAGCTGTGTCAACCCGCCTGACTTCTTTGAACCTCAGACAAAGTCAAAATAAAGGCCTAGCACACTAGCAATCTCCCGTCTTGCCACTTTGAGTCTCATAAAGAGGCAGAGATAATGATTTTTATGGAAGTGGAGGCATAAACGAACAAACCCCCAGCATGGGTCAGTAGGAGCCCCTGCTGCTGACGCTCTGCTGTTAGTGGTGGGAAAAAATGTCTTTGTCTTTGCCTAGATACATTTTAATGAGGAAAAGAAGTTCATTACACGTAATTTACAAAAACAAAAGCCGCATAAGCACCCACTCTGACTTTTCATACGCCCCTTTGCGGTATTCCTTAAATATTCTCTGAGGTCGAACGATTAACATCACAGTTAATGGAGAGCTCGCAAAGAATTCATTAAAACATAGCAATGACTCTAATGGAGAATTGGAACAAAGATCCAGGCCCTGCTGAAGATGGGTGTGGCCACAGGCTTTTCATATGGAGGAGAAACCCCCACCCTACCCAGTCAGGTTGCACATGTGAAGTGCAGGGAGAGGCAGCCGCCTCTCCGAGGGGTGTGTGCTGTTCCATATTAATGACAAAGAGAAAAGCGGGAGAGCAAGAAGTCACTATCATACACTCATTTGTTAAAAAAGAGCCAGCATCACAATACAGTCGGCGGGAGTCCACAGGAAATCCAGTGAAAGCGTGGGGGCTGCGTCAATGACAAAAGAGAGAAACAACCTCACTTTTTGTCCCTGAGACAAGGGCTGCCCAATCTCAGAGTGCTGTTGGGCTTTCACCAAAACCAAGGATACCTTCATGCATTTCAATAGGGGTATTCCTGCATAAAGAACGAAGCACTACTGCATAGCACAGTCATCCCTCTCCTGTTGTTAAGCCTTTCTTTATAGCTGAAACAATAGAACTCTGGTCCCACCCCTTGAATAACAAATAAACCATTATTTTGCACGGCAGAGCGAGGAACCTGTGTGCACAATGAGAAAAGTGAGAAACTGAGACGATAGCCTGTCTGGTAATACACTACAACAAGTCAGTTTAACCATGTAAAGTGTGCAGCACGCAGGAAAAGTGAACAAAGTTCTAAATTGAAAATCTAAATTCTAAATCCTTTTTTTTTTAGGCCATTTTAGCTGAGATTATAACATTAAAATATATCTCACACTCTGGTCCTAAAAGTGGAACAAACCAGTCACCAAAGTGTAATTAAGATTCAATTGCTGCTGTTTTACTGATAATCATGGGCGTAAAACTGTCACAGGCCAACAAAAGACCTTTTTTCTCATTGAGTCATTGCCTCAGAGTGATTGCTTTTGCCACACAAGTCCTTTCATTTTCTCTTTTCAAAAGCTCTCATACATCTCTCAGCTCAGTGAGTCCAGCTGAGAGTGAATTGGTCCTCTGATGTGTAGGAAACTCAGCATGTTCATGTGGTCGCTCATGTTTCTCCACCGCGGTCTCACTCCTATCTGATCTAAAGGTGAAGTTTGATTTAGTAATGAGACTTTTGCAGCCAATCTAAAAAAGTCTACACAACAGTTTCAGAGCTTTAGCCATAAAACGACTAATTCTAAAAGTTATAATCGAGTGAACAATTAGGCGAAAACGGTTAGAATTTAGTTTAATGTGTTTTTAACAACTGCACAAATACAAGAATCTTAATGAGACGATGGGCCTCTTCACGGCCCTACAAACCTCCTCCACCTGTTCAGTGTTCTGCCGGATGTGTGTGTGTGTGTGTGGGGGGGGGGGGGGGGGGGGGGGGGGGTGGGGTTCTCCTCCAACCCACAAGGTCTACAGTATCTGATCAGCTACCCCACCATATGCTCCAGATGCATATGTTATAAGCATAATTTCTCCGGGGACAAGCTGATGCTTCGGCTTAATTTCTTGTAAATTGTCGTATCCACAGATTTTTTCAGGTTACTGATCGACCCTTATATCGAATTTCTGAGTTGCACTAAAAACCTGTATATTATGAAACAGCCATGTTTTAATTTCATCATAACTTTTGGTTATTTTTAGTTGTACGTCACCCCTTAGCTTCCTCTTTATTTTTATTCATTAGTAATTTAAAGCTGGTTACCATGTCAGTAGTTAATTAAGCCTGAGCCCCACATCCGGGCTGTAAAGCGCTGCTGCCAGGGGCGCTAGTAGGAATCCTGGACCCCCTGATGGGAGGTGACACTGGGCTCCCCACCCTAATGCTGCTTTAATTTACAGTACGACTTCGCCTGTCTGAACGGCCCCTCTTGTTTGAGGAGCCCATGAAAGTGCCCCCCTATTTTCTCCATTCTCCAAACAGCCCCTGTGCTCAAATCTTCCCTGATTTCATATTCTGATCGAGGCCTGAGGAAGACATAATGTACAGAATGATCCTCGTGGTACACCTGTGTCTTTAATGGCATATGTCTCACTTCCTACACAATACTAAAGTCTTTTTCATCACAAACACAAGTGCACTAACTGTGTGATGGCAGGGGAAAAAATCCACTTCACACCTTAGTTCCACACACAGGACTGAGAGTCCTCACATTGCTTTTTAAGAGACATTACGAGCTACCAAATTTGGGTTAAGCATCCAGCAGTGGAATGAGTTGAGTGTGGATATCATATTTGGGGACTTTTAAAGCATTTTAATTCTAAAAAGTAAGAGGAACTATGGATTAAAAGGAGCTTGGTTCGTTTAGGATCTTTTGCACCCACAAGAAAATCTTTCAATGCTGCAGATTTTCATACCACCTCATGTCTTTTCCTCAATTATTCACTTGATGACACAATTGCATCACATTCTGTAGCTAGCCATGAGCAAAATCGATCAAGAAACAACTATTTCAAGAGAGTACGTTTTAAAGTGACAGCACCGAGATGCAGCATTTCTATTCAAAGTCGTGATTCGGCTGGGTTGCCATACTTCTCATGAATGCATTTGAATTTTGCATGAGGAGCTACAATACAAGTCACAAAGAAATCTCTTCTCAAAGAAGAAACAACCACGAGCAGTCTCCAGACATCAAGAGTAAAGCGCTTATAAACAAGACGAGACGTGCATAGTTGTACAGAATCTCTACCACGAGTGTACAATTAAAGCGGTTCTTTCCGGTTCCTGTGCATTAACATCACAACATTTAAGAGACAGGTCTGAACATAACCTAGTTAAAGATGAAAGAAAGGAGACAGACTCCATCTCAGGTGAAATTGGGTGACCCCCACAAGAGATTAGTCCATTAGCAAAAGGGAGAGCCCCACTCGCTTGACAAGTAATACCAGCTGTGACACCGAGTGCTGCCTGTCTGCTCAGGGGGGGTGAGGGTGGTGGTGGTGGGGGAAGGGTGGAGACAGGGAGTGAACAAAAAAACAGATGCATCTTTCTGACTATTTGTTCTCAGAGTTATTCAGAGCTCTGTTTTTCTATTCTATCCGGTTGCGGCCGTGGCTCGGCCTTTACCGACGAAGCCCCGGGAGCTGTTATATTTTTCATCAGTTCCAATATAATAAACGCAGGCCTGTTTTTTTTATTTTTTTATTACAACCATCTATGCAGTTTTTATTGCAAATCCCAAATTCAATAAAGCCTTTCAGTCAGATTTTGTTTGGCTGTATTGAGCAAATTGAAGAGTCACAAACATGTTTGTAACAACAACGCAAGAGAAACCTTCAGTTTGTACAAGACTGACCATCTGTTGTGTAGGCAAACGCACACACACACACACACACACGTCTTGACCATCACGCCAAGTAAACACACAGTAGTGTGGACGACCATAAAGTCTAACCTCATTACCAACTCAGTGCACTCCTCCTGTCTCGAGCACACAGCACCGCAGCGGCACAGCGGTGTAAAAACCCTTAAAAGGGCCATTCATTTCCTCACAAATAAAGCACCTGAGCCTGACTGATAGGTGCTGCATGGTGTTAATTTTCAACAACAGGCGCCACCGGGGTGTGACGAGGTGGAAGAAGGGAGTACGGTTAGATCAACCTCTCCACCCCTCTTTCCAAGGGAGTGCTTTGAGCTCCTGTGCAGCTCTGCTTAATGGCCTGGCTGAGTGATGTGAGCACATGGTGCTGCTACCTGTTGGCCTGACAGAGCAGACAACAAGGAAGTCTGGAGAAAAGGCTTAACCACCTTCTGCACAACATTAGGACGAAGAAAAAAAAGCATTTTTGAAAATCATCACTTAATGGCAGGTTGCTGCATTCACATCACACCCAAAGAAGCGCATTTCTTTGCTGTACCTTGGACACGTTCACTCGAACAACCAATTCCAAGCGTTCACATCCACAATGAATCCAATCCTGCATGTAATTACTAGTGGGAAACTGTCAGGAGCGCTTTTCCCCGCAGCCAACAGGCAGCCCATAATTACAATAATTCAGACAGGATGCAAACACGGCATCATTCCGGTTCACAGAGATAAAGCACATCAAAATGAGGCATCATCATGACATCATGGCATGAGCACATGTGAAGACTGGGTGATGATGCCCTGCCTCTCCCACCATGAAGGGGGTAAACAAAAAAAGGGTGGCACAAAGGACAATATTTCATCTCACAAGAAAAGTAACTTTTACAGATATGACCAGGAATGTACAATAATAAAACATTTACTGAGGTGAGTTAAGTAAAGTTAAAAGAAACTGCCTGGTCTCATTTATCTTGACTTTTTTTTTTTATGCGTTATAGATAATTAGATGAAGATTCTTTTCTTTCTTTCTTTTTTTTTGATAATCGAACACAATTGCCATGGATACTAATAACCACTGCATTATATGTGGTTTATAGCAATAACAATAAGATAATCATTTTTCATGATTTAAAAAACAACAACTGCAAACCATATCCACATAAAATGAGCATCCATGGCTAGATACTTGATACTAGTAACATGAACTATACATTACAGCTTTCCAACTCAAACAATGGAATAAAATAAAAACACGGGCGACACTGCTCCACTTCTCTCCCGGAAATGTGATCGATAACCCCGGCTGAAGTTTTGGTCGCACGCAGGTGCGACTGCTGGGACTTCCTCCCCCCGTCATGTGGGGCCACTTGCGGCTTCAGCGCACGGACGAAGCCCGCGCGAACGGCACCGCTGCCCGGACACATCGGGACAAAAGCTTACCTTGGCGCAGGAACGTGGCCAAGAAGAGGGCGCACACGCAGCCGGCGGACAACAAGTGCATCCTTGCGGGTCTCTCAGATCCTCAGTCGGCTGCTTGGTTCAGAGGTTTGTTAAACCACTTGGTGGAGTTTGAGTTAGTTGTTGTTGTAAAGGTGGATTAAAACTCAAATGGTCCTCGCGAGCCCCTGTGGCTGGTGTTCAGTTCAGATGTCCTTCTCTCAACGTGGCATGTGCTCGCCAATTCGCGCTCGCATCAGTGCAGCAGGAACAGGTAATTGCGAGGAGCGCACAGACGAGCACGAGGGCGGGGGACTCTGTCTGCAGCTCCGCCCCCTCTCCTGCTTCCTCCCTCCCTCCCTCCCTCGCACCCATCCCTCCCTCTCTTTCCCCCTCCAGCTGCACCCCCTCCCCCCGCCACCCTCCTCCTCCTCCCACACACAAGTGTACCCCCCTCACCCCACCCTTTTCTTAGACCCCCCCCACCCCATCCACACACACACACTCCTCCCTTTCACCCCCTTTACTCTCATCTTCAACTCCTCGTCCTTCCCCCAACACACACACACACACACACACACACACACACACACACACACACACACACACACACACACACACACACACACACATTCAATCAAGCAGCACTTCAGACTTGTCTCATGCAGAATACCCAGAGGTACAATAAATACTCTAATCCTAAACATGCATTTAAAACTTAACTGATAAAGTGCATATTAGTACTTGGCGCTTAGGGTCTAGAAAACGCTTCACAAATAAAATGATCATTATTATCATTCGTAGTAGTTGTAAGTATTAGCATGTATTTAGCTGTAACCTGACAATTATTTTCTCAATAAATGAATGAGAAGATCAGTTGGTCTATTAAATGTCAGGAAAACAGCAAACCCTCATATTTGAGAAGCTGGACCCAAAGGATTTATCATTTCTGCTTTTAGAAAATGAATCCATTCTCTATAAAGTTGCAGATGACTTGTTCCAGACGAGCTGAACGATTGCGTTCCTCCACAATTCAATGTCAGTTTATTGTCAAAAAGCTGTACGTGTCATGGGGATTGACACGGCTGTTTTTGTTCCAGAAAAGTTGACATTTAGATTTTTGGAGAATAAAATTCTTCCCATTTGCTATTTTTACCTCACGACAGTGACATTTGATGAGCTTATCACAGTGAGAAATCTGCATCTGGCAAAGTAACTTGCAGTACCTATACAGCCGTCACGTAAATGCAGTGAAGGATGGAAGTACATCTGAAGTGGAGAAAAAGTAGATGTCTGCCAAGATGGAGATTGACAGAAGCTCAGAATTGTACTTAACTGCTGTAACTGAGTAAATATACATGCTACTTTCCACCTCTGCTGTCTCCAACATGCACTCTCACACACACACACTTCCAGAGGCACGCCCGTACAAACACACACACACACACACACACACACACACGGACTGAGGTAGACTTTCAATCAACCCCCGCCTCAGACTGGAGGCAAGAAATGACACAGAGCTTTGTGAGGCAGAGGACAGACGGCTCATGGTAAAGCATATAGGATGTGGGTCCAAGGTTAATTATAATGAGGACATTGTCACATAAATAATTTAGCTGTAATTAATTATTCAAGTCCTTGCTCATATCTCCTTAGTTTTCAATTATTTCACACAGCACATTCAAGAGCAGTGCCACAATAATTAATATCCATACAATAACTGTGTTAATAATCAGGATTAATGTGAGTGCTTCGGCACTGACTCCTCTGCACGTGCACTCGTTCACGGCTGTAATCTCATAGCCGTCCGTCTGTGTTCACTTGGATGTTGTGTCGTGGGTTTTGTCGTGCGATGACAAATAGATTGTGACGATAGATGAGGGCGGTTTTCTGTTCCGCGCTCTAAAACGGTCATAACATTGAGTGTCTCATCGAGTCCATTTCAGAAGTTGGTAAAAATAACATCAGAGCACGTAGAATGTCATTAAAACCACACTCGCCGCAAATAAAATGATTTACCCCTGTGCTGTAACTGCATGAGCATGCTTGTCTGATCACAAAATGTGTGCGTCTGTGCACAATGTGTGTTGGTTGGGCTGGGGGAGGAAATCTATTGGCGTGAAGACGTATTCCTCACCCTGGGTGTGGAATTCATGTAGGTCTGTGATGGTTTGTGCAAATGGAGTGAGGGCACAGGCTGTGAAAACCTAATGCAATTTGATTAGAAGTTAACCGCAAAGCAATTTTTTTTCTTCCACCGCCTCAGTGCGGCAAGTGCAAAAGAGAACTACTTTGCTTTTTTTTCTCCACGCGGGTGAAAGTGAATGAGACCGAGTGACGACCGAGCCTGGAGCGTGGCGTTACATTTACCAAACAATAACTTCTTGGTCATAATTGGGATTTCAGGTGAGGCTGGTCAAGGACTACATATTGAAAAACACCAAATGACAAAAAACAGAATCCCAAATCCATCTCAGCTTCACGTCTAATCCTGTGAAGAAGAAAAAAAAGAGGTGCTAAAACTTTACTTTGTATTCACAGGAGACCATTTTCAGTCAGTCCCCATGAGTGGAGAAAGAGATTACACACAGACTAATGAATTACAATTTATCATGTCATATTGGAGAAACTGTAGCAGCTCCAGCTTTATTCATTTGATGAGAGAATGAGCGCTCCTATTTTGACATCTAGTGAGACATCTTGTGACACGGCTCCTGCTATGAGCACGGAAACAAACAACCTCTCCATGGCTATGAAAGTACATGTTTTTGACATTCGGGGGATGCAGCAGACAGGAAATCTTTTTTCTCCTCCTCCCTCACCTCCACTGGATAATGTTGCAGGTCTACACTGATAATCATAGCTGTGTTTCAGGTATAACAATAATTAAATTCGGCTTTGTCAGAATAAATGGAACAACAGCAGTAACCCGAAATGGCGGTGCAGCGTAGGTTACCGAACAGGATATTGCTCATGCACAGCCCTGTGGTGGTCAGTTCTCTATTCCAATGTGTCAAGCAGCAAATATGACACACGTTAATTTGGCTCTTCTCCAGGTGTTGTGGAAATCAAATTCCTCCCCAATCCCTTGGAGGTGTTGGCCACTTCACAACAGCTCCTGGGAGGCGGACAAGTGATTAGTCTCCTACAGATTGGGCTTCAGTAAACTGTGTCAAGCAGCGAACACAGTGACCCTGACATTTGCAGCATGGCCGAGGGAGGAGAAGATCCACTTAATGGCTCGTCCTGTGCCGGCCAACAGCCACAATTTGGATCGATAATTGCTTCATTAGTTAATCTGATTGAGTGTGTGAGCAGCCTGCAGTCGATGCAGAGTTACCTCTCTTTCTGTGAGGAGTCTGCGTTTTATTGATTTCATTGTTCTCTGTAGAGCCTAACTTTACATTTAGAGAAAGAAAAGGAGAATGGATCTCTTTGTTTGAGCTCCTCATGCCATCCATACTTCACTTATATTAAAGCCGATCAATGAAAACTGCTTTTTGATAACAACACTGAAACAAAGACCAAAAGGCATGTCTTGTGTTGCTCGGTTGTTATGTTGGTGGTTTAAAAGGGCAACTGTGTCAACATTAATTAGCTTGCACCGAATGTTCTGTATATATCTAAGCCTAAAACCATTGTTTCATTTGAGTGGGAGCTAATGATACATGTTGTGTGTATCACTTTACCAACTGTCTTTCAGAACATATGTTTTCAGCTATTATGCAGGACCTTTAAATCTGCATTAACTGATATCCTACAAAATAACTTAAATAATGACAAACATTGTAGTTAACAGTACATCGAGTAACAATCGTGCTCATTTGAAGCTGTGCTTTTGGCCACCTGATGAATGTAAGTCAAAAATTGCATTTGATTTAGCTCTATTTTGGTCTCCACCACATCTGGCTTTTTAGATGGTTTGCTGGCATTGGCTTTTATATAATATATAATGTTGTCTTTCTTTTACAGTTCTTTAACATTGCATTGCCAAATATATTAATACTGTAGTAGAATAGTAGTAATACAAATATATGAAAGTTTGCGACACTGGTCTCCTTCTAGATGACAGGAAAAGTGGTTTTGAGCCCATTAAGGTGTTGAAAATTAGCGTGTAAGATCCTTCAAATAATAAACTACATTGTTTACTACACTATATCTTTGCATTAGTACTTTGATGTGTTGTCGGTGCATATTTAGCCTTGGAACCTGATGTCACACTGGTACAGTTTCTTCGTTCTTTCCACCCTGTGTGGGTGTCCTGCGTGGCGTCAGTTAATCCTGTCCTGTGGAACCGTGTTGCAGCATGTCACTGCAAATTTACCGAGACAAATTCCTTGTGAAACCATTATACTTGGTGAAAGAAAGCGATTCCTGCTGGCCCTGCATGGAAAGATGCTCAAGGGAAACTACCGCAGGTATTAGGAGAAAAAAATTGATACAAAAGAACTCTTTGACTATTCTGCTGCCCTACATGATTGTATTTAATGATCATGTAATATATTTTTTCTGAAGAGAAAATTACACACATTTGTACTTGGAGTAAACAAAACACTTGCATGAGACATTTGCTTCATCCTGACATTCAGATCAAGGCACACAAGCAAGACTTCAAAGACCGCAAAGTCTTTGCTCAACAGTGATGTTTTTGATGAAAACATATTCATATTTGTCGTGTTTGTTGAACCAGCTTCTGTTTCAACACTTTCCTACCGAACAGGAAGCCCAAATATTAGCCGATTATTTCAAGTAACATGGATTATTTGAGGAATTAATATAAAGGGCAAGGAAACCAACTTGGCTGATTGAGGATACAATCTGTGAGGCAGAATCAATTACACCGAGGACTGGGGGGGGGGAAGAAATATAGTTCAGATGTATTACAGGTGCAATGTTCACAGCCTGTCTCTGCCTGCATCCTGCGTTGGATGCAGCTGTTGATATATTCGACAAAGTCTGGCAGGCTTGGCTGCTAGTTGTGTCTTTGTTTTGCTCAATCACCTGGTTGTGAATGCATAAATGTAATTTACTAGCAACATGAAAGGCAAATCAATTATTCATGAAGATGTATACCATTCTGCTACAACTCAGGCATCTGTCACCTGTCAGTATTGTTTATTTCTCACCTAAGCCTGAAACTATTTGTTGGTTTGTCAGTTAATGGCAGCTCATTGCCGGTGGAATCGGCAGTACTTAAATGCCGCCTGCTGCAGGCTGATGCTTTGAGCAACAACCCAGAATAAACACAAATGACAGATTCTTGTTATCCCTCTTTAATATGGCAGCAAGCGTTTCGGGAATACGTCCTCTGCCATTTCCTCATAATGATGCGCAGCACCCAAATGTTCCATGAAATGAACTCTTAAACAAAAGATAAGTTATGTTATGGCAATTCTGTTATTAGAATTGAAAAAGTTAGAACTCCTTGCTGCGCAGGGATTTCAAAGGCAAAGTTGTTGGAATAATTTGTCATCTGCTTGGGATTCTTTCCTCTTTTTTTCTCGTTTTACAATAAAGTGGGGAAAGCAGGTTGACATTCTGTCGCTATCTTTAAAGCAGAAGGGGTAGATACCAGCCGAACTGAGATACAATCGAGATATATTGGAGTGAAAAGGGCATGTCAGGAATATGAAAAAGATGACAAAGTAATTAAATATAAAAGATTGAGAAAAGAATTCTCCAACAACAAACGAATCAGGTGGGGCCATTTATGGTCCGGGAGTAAAGACTTGTGGGATTTCATTGAAATGTAGTTTGTTCAATATAGAAGAAGAGTTACTCCTGCTTTCAGCCACAGAGGCCTGTAACGCGTAGCATACATTACAATAATCCTGCTCTCATTCAGCTGTTGGAAAATGTGTCACCAGACAATGTTTTGAGTTGGGAAGGTTATTTGTGAAGTAGCTATAATAATTGATTGTTGTCACTTTTAGAAATGTGTTCATTTAATTTAAGCTTAGACAAGTTCCCCATACCACAGCATTTACAGCCTCAGCTAGTTGGGACTTCATACAAATACACACAACAAAACAGCACAGTAGTACAAGAAAGATATAGACAAAACATTTTAAAGATCATCTATGATATCCTGACAAATTGCTTGCAAACAGAGACACAATGTTTTAGAATATGGTATCTCAATGCCCCTGAGATGCCCCTGAGGGACAGCACCAGAAAGCCCAAGAGGTTTCTCTGTGCCACTGAGTGCCTGAGGAGTCTGGTTATGTTGACATTTACATATTTGAATAGTTTAATATTAGCACATTTAAAATTAAGATGTGAGATCTTCTTGGCATCCTATGTCAAATTTTAATTGCAGTATTCAATTTTAAGTGTACAAGTTGCATAATACCGTAAAAGTCGGGTTACAAGCCGCTACTACCTTCGGTCAGTGTCCCCGTTTGCTCCCTGCTGTAGCCAGCTAGCGCTCATGCTAGCGCTCCACTAGTTCCCCGCTAACCTCCGCTAGCTCTCCATTAACTTCCGCTAGCTCTCCGCTAGCTGTCCGCTAACTTCCGCTAGCTCTCCGCTAGTTCCTCGCTAACTTCCGCTAGCTCTCCGCTAGCTGTCTGCTAACGTCCGCTAGCTCTCCACTAGCGGACGTAACAACCACCGAAGGCAGCGGGACCACCCGACTCGGGCAGAGGGGACGCAGGCAGTAGCAGCAGCAGCGGGGAGCTAGCAGCAGCGCTAGCTAGCGCTGCTCCTAGCTTGCTACAGCGGGGACACTGACCGGAGGTAGGAGCGGCTTGTAACCCGACTTTTACGGTAACTTAAAGCTGGTTTGCGAGACTTCTTCCTATAAATGAACGTCCGTTACATTGAAACATTTCCTCAGACAACTTCACACATTCTGATTAAGCCAATCGCCACCAGGGAAAGTTCTCTGTATTTCGCAGTATGTACCAGAGTTGTTTTGGCTGGTCTCTGTGACAACTTTCCCGTGCCGGCGTGCCAAAAGTAATGCGTTTCACGTCAGCCAGCCAGAGCTAAAAGAAGCTGGGTCAGGAAGCAGGAGAGACGATAGCGTCGAAGCAGCATGGCGGTAAATCCTAAGAAGCGTCCAAGAAAATGTTGTGGCGTGGATGATTCAAATAAAAAAAGAAAGAGGAAAAATAAAAACCTATTCCTGTTTTATTAGTTTAAATCTCAACTTTTACAGGGAGTGTGAAACTTTTATCGGACCCATTCTAGATTTATTCCAGTTTGGCAGGAAATAAATATGGAGCTGTGTCCAAAATAGCTAGTGAAGCTAGTTTGCAGTGAAAGAAAAACATCTGTAGCTCCCCAACCTTCTCTGAATTTATGTTTGTCTCCAACTAAGAATAGGACTTGTCTTTTTATTCTGAGGGGGTGTCAGATTTCTGAACGCACCACTGCTTACAATCCTTGTGCAGGTTCCAATTGGTGAAAGCAACACACAAATACAAACACATCGCCTGCATTGACAATACTTTTGCATTTGTTATCTCCCTGAATTAATTGGTTGCGTGTTCCTTCGTGGTGAAGCAGTTTTACTTCTAAATTGTTTCTGCCTTTAACTTAAGGTTACAGTTTCCTGATTCCAAAACATCTCTGCTATCAGATGCTGTTTGATTTCTCTCCAGACTTCTCTGATTGCTAGATGTTCGCTAGATGTCTGAGGTGAATCCTCGCAAAAACAATTACAAATGAATTATCTTCCAAATCGATCAGTTTAAAATGCCAGGAACAGAAACTAAACAAGCAACCAATCATTTTACAGACAGAGCTGAGTTGCAGTATGTTGCAAAAACCTGTGGATTTCAAACTATAAAAATGGCAACAAATTAAACTTAATGAGGGATTATACTGAGCTTCTAATTAAAACAGTGTTTTTCTGTAATCATTTCAGCTTTTAGCTGAGATGATTTTAGCTTTCATATTTTCTGCTTTTAATGTCTCCGTGTCTTTGCATACTCTTTTTGTCTGTCAATCTTGATGTCCTTTCTTTGGCCTTGGTCTGGAGAGCACTTTGTAACTCCTGTTTAGAAAAGCATCACATATATTACGTTTGCATACGTCCTGACTACCTAATACCTTGTTTGCAGGGTGTGAAAGAAGAACCTTACAGGTGTCACCTCACACCACCGCTGTAAAGCCGGCCATTGTCTATGGCAACAATGCGGATCCAGCCCTACCCTCGACAGTCCAACACATAGATCTGATTAAGACTGTTTAAACCCAGGCGGTTGCACTGCAGAAGAGAGACGACTAAAGCCCCCTGACTCTGGAATGTAGAGGGATTGGAGCCTCTTTGCCCTGAAGGTCTAATGCCGGTCTGGGGCAGGAGCAGCGGTCTGTTTGTTGGCCCACGGAGGGCTGACATTATCACTTCAACGCCCTCGGGCTCTGAATAACAAGCCATAGTGTCTATGCTCACAAGCGGTGACCTACAAGAACATTAGTACAATTAGCCCCACCTACATTTACAACACACCTCCTACCAAACGGATGTTAACATAACAATCGGCTCTGCTTCTAACCAGTTTCCCCTTTGCCTCATGCCGTGCCCATGACAATGCTACTTCAGCTGCAGAGAGTGACAGCTGTGTGGTGCAGGGCCGCCGCTGTACTATAGAAGAGCGTTGCAGCTCGAAAGTAGAGGAGAGCCCGGTGTTTGGGATTCTTTTAATTCAAAGAATGCAAAGGACCCTGATATCTGCCCGAGGGCAAAAAAAACAGCACATATCTCAAATCTGGCCTCTGTCTCTGTTTAGTGTTGACATGTGTTACTCTGTTGTTCATGTTTACATTTAGATAACCGTGACATGCCTCAGGTAGAATTGACTTGTTTGATTTGTGTTGGCCTTCGGGTGTACTTTTAATGACATCATGTTGTTTTGTTTGGTCTCTCTGGGAATGTATTTCCTGGGATGTGATGAAAATAGTCAAATGAAATTACTCCAATGAATAGAAATGTTGTGGAATAATTTTATAGACGCGAAAGCCTTTAATCAGTTTTTTTTCCGATTGAAATACTCCAGGCTCGAATCTGCATTTTCAAATCTCAATCTGATCCCATCTATGAAATCAACGTCATCCTGCTGAGTACTGTGGACATACACTAGGCCACTTTGGGCAAAAACAGCATCTGCGTGTGAACTCGTGGGACATGTACAGTGTAGTTCATTGCTTGACTGAAGCTGGCGTGTCCCTGCCCTGCTGCCCTTATACTCCTGCTTATTTCCTCCATGCCAAGACAATTACTCTTTGCAGCTAATTTCCCCTTTGTTTTATGCATTTCATATGCAGATTAGCTAGCTGTGCTATTCAATCCAAACCTGCTCTGGTAAGACAGCCTTCCATTCCATAATGTTGTATTACTGAGGTTGACTATATGACTTTTTAGAAAGTAAAGCAACTGGCAGCCAAATCAGAACATTCTAGGCTCAGAAGCTGTTTATTTGAAACACTTGGGTTGTGATGCCTGCCTGTCATTTCTAAGCAGTTTCCTTTAGCCGGTAGTTCAACTTCTAGATATTATTTTTGATGAGGAACCATTGATTGGAAAATATTTCACACAGACTTAGATAAAACAAGTTTGTTGAATCTGCTATCACCAACTAAAACTGACCCCAAACCCATTATTTAATTGAAATACCCAGCACTCTCTTTAAACAAACTGCTGAAAAAATGCCCTCTTGGATGTCCCTATGGTGGATAAAACATGACGAGGTGCCCTCTAAGGTGCTCATCCAGTGGAGAAAACCTTATGAGGTGCCTCTAAGGTGTCCATCCAGTGGAGAAAACCTTATGAGGTGCCCTCTAAGGTGTCCATCCATTGGAGAAAACCTTATGAGGTGCCCTCTAAGCTTGGAGAAAACGTGATTAGGTGCCTCTAAGGTGCGCATCCAGTGGAGAAAACCTTATGAGGTGCCCTCTAAGGTGTCCATCCAGTGGAGAAAACCTTATGAGGTGCCTCTAAGGTGTCCATCCAGTGGAGAAAACCTTATGAGGTGCCTCTAAGGTGGCCATCCAGTGGCGAAAACCTTATGAGGTGCCCTCTAAGCTTGGAGAAAACGTGATTAGGTGCCTCTAAGGTGCCCATCCAGTGGAGAAAACCTTATGAGGTGCCCTCTAAGGTGTCCATCCAGTGGAGAAAACCTTATGAGGTGCCTCTAAGGTGTCCATCCAGTGGAGAAAACCTTATGAGGTGCCCTCTAAGCTTGGAGAAAACGTGATGAGGTGCCTCTAAGGTGTCCATCCAGTGGAGAAAACCGTATGAGGTGCCTCTAAGGTGTCCATCCAGTGGAGAAAACCTTATGAGGTGCCTCTAAGGTGTCCATCCAGTGGAGAAAACCTTATGAGGTGCCTCTAAGGTGCCCATCCAGTGGAGAAAACCTTATGAGGTGCCCTCTAAGCTTGGAGAAAACGTGATGAGGTGCCTCTAAGGTGTCCATCCAGTGGATACAATTTAATGGGGTGCCTCTAAGGTGCCCTTGGAGAAAATGTGACGAAGTGCCTCTAAGGTGCCCCTCTAGTGGACAAAACGTGATTAGGTGCCTCTAAGGTGCCCATCCAGTGTAAACAATGGGATGAAATGCCCTCGAGGGTACGTTCTCCATGCTGGTGCCCTTAAAAAAAAAAAAATTGCCCCTGCCTCTCAGACCACTACTGACCATGTTCACCTTTCACAATATAGCAACGATTTGATTGTAAAACAAATATATTGATTTATACAGCTTTATCCTATTAAAATGTTGTTATATACTGTATACATATACTGTGTAAAGCTATCTTTACACCCATTTAAAAAAACAAAAAAATCTCAGACTGATGCATTCTGCACTTCAAAAACAAGCCTTACATTACTGAAATGGAACACATTTAAGGAAAGCAGAGTCGATTAGCTTGTCGGGCTGCTGTCAGGCTGAATCAGGGGGGGCAGCTTATCATGCACTGCAGAGGAAGTTTCTGCAGTATCTGAGTCAGCCATGCAAATGTCAGTAATCGTATAGCATTCGTCTCTAAAAAAAGATTCAACAGTCCTATTTTTAAAAGTCATTGGCATGAAAGATACAATCTTGAGATATCCATTCAAAGCTCTGCTTTTGAGGTGCCCATTACAACTGTTAAATGTAAACCGTCACCAGCTTTGTCCCTGACTTATTTATGTGATAACCACATTTTCAAAATTGAATTAATTAGTCAGTAATTTAACCAGGTTAACCCCAAATTTCATGAAAGGTCTAAAACAGGGCAAACAATCGCTCAAATTTGTATTATGATCCGCTCACAGGCGGCTTGCTCTTGCAATTAAGTGCAAGCAAATGCATTTGCAAAGTGAAACAAGATTAGCCATCTCCAGCGAGGCTGGGTTGCTCTCATGGATAATGGGGTTGCTTACACCGCCAGTGAAGCTGCCACGCCTCCAAGCATGTACACTGCAAATAACATCAGGGCTAATTTTACTGCCGCTGAATGAGATTCTCCTTTAAAGGATCATAATGGCTGTTTTGTATCTTCCGTCTCATTAGCCACAAATCATGTATACGTGCATGACACGTTTCCAGAGCAAACCATAAGATGCAGATTGATTTTCTATCTAGGCGGCCATTATTTTCCATTCATTTCAGTGGACTATATTAATATCAGATTGCCGAGGTGTTGAACTTGCTCGTGACCAGTATTTCATCACTCTCATTTTGGTTGAGGTGCTAAAATATTATTTTGAAAAGTAACCATTCAAGAACATTCTGATATTTGGCAATCAACATGTTGGTTGGTGAACTTGAGCTGAAACTCTTTTGTTAATCAAATAATCGTTTAATGGAGTAACTTTTCAAACAGAAAAAAAGACAATTTGTTGGGAAATGTCTTGTCAACTATTGGACGGATTGCCTTTTAATTTTGTTACAGACATTAATGCCCACGGACCCGTCTGGATGAATGACTTTACCACAACTTTGCCTCAATACAGCTTCAAAAAGATGCAAGTGTAGACTAATAGTCTTATGGAAGCGTACATTTAATATTTTAGACTCTTGGTTGGACAAAGCAAGCAATTTTAGAACATCATCTTCGGCTTCAGTATATTGACCAATATTGAAAGTAATCATTAGTTGCACCCCTATGTGCAACTAATTAACTGATTAAACTCTGCAGGTTACATCCACACTACTACGTTTCCATTTACCGTACTTTTCGGGTTATAAGCCGCTACTTCCTTCGGTCAGTGTCCCCGACAGCTCCCCGCTGTAGCCAGCTGGGGCTCCTGCTAGCGCTCCGTCACTTCCCCGCTAACTTCCGCTAGCTCCCTGAAAACCACCGAAGGTAGCGGGACCAGGCTCGACACCCGACTTGGGCAGAGGGGACGCGGGCAGTAGCAGCAGCAGTGGCCGGTAGCAGCAGAAGCGCTAACTAGCAGCGCTAGCTAGCAGCGCTACTAGCAGCGCTACTAGCTTGCTACAGCGGGGACACTGATCAGCCGTAGGAGCGGCTTATAACCCGAAAAGTACGGTAAAACCGGAGTTTTGAAACAAAAACGATCTACGTCCACAAAAGCGTTTCAGCATTGTTTTCTAAATGATTAACGTCCATACTAGCATCACATGACTATTCACGTACACTGGGCATGCAGTTGCCGGTGTAAACAGGAAGTAGATTGATTGCTTAGTTACAGAAAATACAACATAGTATTATAGTACTCTTTAATAATTAAAAGGTTTTGCTTGATACTTAAGATTGTCATCTATAATCCTCCTATGCTCAAATGGACAAATTTCAAAGAAAGAAAAGTTTTATTTTCCAAACTTAGTTACACGGCTGCAGGTCTAGCTCTACCTCTCTATCACTACTTTAAAATGAACACGCTTTATGTTTTTGTTCACTTACAGTTTCTGCGTGTCCAATAGTGACACAATGTAGCCTTAGACAATCACGTCCCATTTTATAATAAATGGAAACCAAAGAGTGCTTGATGAGTAATACAAACACGTTCACACGGCTTTGGAAAATGGTGATGCCGATTACAAAGTGGCCGATTACAAAAAAACATCAGTAATTTCCTTGGCTCGTCACACTGAAGTGGTCCTTCTTACATCCTCACACCTATTGCACATTGCTACAGTACATATGGGAGATAGAGCTGAAGGGTAATTCAATTACTCACCACTGCCAACCCTGTTTTCATGTCGGGTGTCTGTATGGATTGATAATGACTAGGACTCAGTGGCGGTGCGTCAATAGAGGGCGCTAGGGCGCCGCCCCTCCTAAAATTTTGCATGAAAAAAAAAAAAGAAGAAAAAAATAAAATAATATATACTGTCAAAAAACATTATATATCAAATAATTTAAATAAGAAATATACCGTGTTGACGCGCTAAATGTGTGTGGGAGACCGTAAGCCCCTGTCAACAACCACTTAAGTTAAATATAATATATCGCCATTCATCATTACTGAGAAAAGCCCCTCCCCTCTCGGGGCGCCGGCCAAATGTGTGTCTATGGAAAGCCATGAAACATTTCACCCTCGTGACGGCAAGGACAGCTTCTCATTGGCGGATGAAACGTGAATCTTCGGGCGCACGAATCTGCGCCCTAGCCAATGACATCGTTTCTTATTGCAACGTGGTTGGACTATTCGTCCAATCAGAGACCTTTATCATTCCCTCACACCCCATATAGCTCCCACGTAGCTACGCGAGCAACACAGCTAGCAGAGACTTTGATTATGTTAGTATGGCGACTGAAAACTCTGTGGTATCTCTACGCGAAACACCTTTCAATCCACGATCAGATGTTGACAAGAAGAGGCTGAAAGAGTTGGGACCCGAACGTCCGGATTTAAATATTCAGCAGCAAAGCAGTGAAGCTACATGCACCAAGCTACATGCTAACCGGAGCTGCTAGCTGGAGGCTCCGTGTGCAGTGGCTCTGAGCAGCAGAGGAAGCGCCGGGCTGTGAAGGAAGATGAGCTTGAAGGATTGCTGCAGAGGTGAGTGTCAAAATCAGCAGATGCCTGTGTTAGAGTTTAATGTTGTATCTTTCCCACAGCAGAACACATGTTGGACATTGCTAGATTTGGGTGGATATCATATCAGGCTATAACTTTATCTAAAATACCAATTCAACCCCCAACAAGTTTGTGTGTGTGTGTGTGTGTGTGTGTGTGTGTGTGTGTGTGTCATAGCTACAGCCATCAAGGTGGCTCCTGGCCTTTTGTCTATGTTGCTGAGCCATCAAGACACACAAAACATAGTTTTTTGTCTGTAGTATGAAGCCTGTTTGTAGTAGATATTTCCCCACAACTTATCTTACTGTCTCTCTCTATATATTTATCTGTAAGTTTGTGACACCATACTTGGACACACCAGGGAACACTTTGCCTTCAAAGACCACCTCACCAGTGCCACCTTACTGCAGGGCCCCCAGTTTGAATGCTACGTCAATGTATTCCCTGAAGTTGCTCTGGCCACCACATTGAATGTTTCTTAAACCATTCTGCTCTGAACCTCTCATGCCCAAAGTTACAGTTTGTTGATAGTTGTTATTGGACAGTGTTGAGCACGGTGTTTTCTTGAAATAAAGCTTTGTTTTTTAGAATATTCTACTCCAAACCTCTTTTCTTCTCCTTGTGGAGTGCTATTTAAACCGCGCCGCCCAACTGCGCCCCCCCCAAAAAAAAAGTCACCAGCCGCCACTGCTAGGACTGCATATCTCTGTCTCTAATTAGACAACCTCTTTAAGCCCTTCTTTGTGCATCCCAGTGTCCATTTTCTACAGGCACAAGTCACATTTCATTCATCCTCCAGCAGCCTTGGCAACTGCCACAAGGACAACAAACCATTAATCTGGTGTGATACGTGTGCAGCATGATGACCTGTTCTTGAGAACACCTAGAAGTGCCTCTGCTCTCGACGCTTTCTAATATCTGGTATTAACCAGAATACCAACCCTTGGTCTGTGTTTGTCCTTTTACTTAAATCATTGAAAATTGTGTGAATAATTTGAAATATATATATGTGTGAAATATAACTCCTGTTTATGCAGCACCTGCCACAGGTATGAATATCTAACATTACTCTGAGCGCTTGCTTTGATCTACTTTGCGCTTTCACGCTCAAAATCCTACATGAGTTGATTAAAAATGCATAATGTTTTTTTTATGACCTGAGTCATACATTCACAGTTTTTGTCATCATTGATATTGGTCATGAAACATTTCCCTAATCAACTGCTTTGCTGCATCTAAGGGCCCGAAACGTCCCCGTAGATGATCAGACAAAATTAAAACCCATCCCCAGTTCTTATCTTATCTTTGAAGGAACATTTCATAAATGTTACACCTTGAGATCAGTATATATCTCATGGGGTGTACACAGCATGTGAAAACAACGACAGGCTAGAATGTTTTCTGTGGTATTCAAGGGAGCTTTGAAAAGCTTTCTAAAAGTCGAATGAAAGATGCCACGTGTTACATTAAGTGGCTTTGTAGTTTAATCCATTTTTGGGATTAAAAATCAGGTTATCTCAGCCTCTGCTGCATCCGTTTTCATTGTTCACTGGAGTAGCCCCTAATAAATACAACCCACTTCCATTGTTAAAGTTAGTGCAATATTTAAAATAATAGTAAGATATTACCAGATTTTTTTTTTTTACCAGTGAACATAATTCAGGCGGTGATTATGTTTCCTTCACAACATTTCTTGCAGTGTGTGATAATCTCATGGCTCATGCTTCTCGTCTAACTGGACCACATTGTAGTGTTAGAGCTGTCTTGTCCCAATAACGTTATTGAGTAAAATGTTATTGTAACCTTGAAGGAATCACGACCAAAGCTACAAAAATGAGACAGGTTGTAACAAGACGCAATTTCCATGAATGTCATGATGTATTATCCCCAGTAAACGATCCCCAGGGTGGTATTTCTGCTTCCAGGACCGGTTTAACTACTGAGGCCCCCACATGGCCTTCTGGCACTTTCTTTCCCCTCTCGACGAGGCGGCCTCCTTCGCCGACATTGCCACATTCCGCTTAAAGGGGTCAGAGGTCGGCTCTCCAACTCTCCAGCTCTCCTGACAGCCGGTACCCTCTCTAATTCAGAGAGGAGACCTTTTATTTCCAAAGGCTTTAGAGCAACAATGATGTGCTTGTAAGAAAGTCCATCAAGTGTCTTGAGTAATGAATCACCCTCCACTGCTTTCCACATTCATCTCTCACTTACTCACAACTGCAAACAGCACATATTATTAAAAAAAATTAACTCAGCCTGAGGCTAACCCTCAAGGTCCTTCACTGTATTCAATATTTCACCTCATATTCCTTTTTGCTGAGATGAGCTGATTGTGTCCGTGTTGCTCTTTGAGGAAATACTGCTGGACACAAAAACTAACAAAATTAATTAAAGAGCAGCCTGACCCTGCTCAGCAAAACATCACCAAAAACAATTTCACATATAATAAGGAAATGTTTGCGAACACATTCTGTTCTTGCTTATTTATATCTTATGACTAAAAAAAAATTCTCAAACCTTTTACTCCTGCAAACCATCTGATAATTAGAAAGCTGAGAGAAGGATTTGCATTTTGATTATCTAACGGCGAGAGACCAATTAAAAGTCACAGTGTGGTCCAAGGCTGCAGGGCACAGACAGCCTGACACCCTCAGGTGGACGTGAACCGATAGCCTTTAACGCAAAATGACTCCTCTCGTGCATCATCAGTATGTGCTATTTAATGATTTCGAGGAGGTAATTTGTGTCCAGAGCTACACTTTATATTTGTTGTTTTCTCTTTACCTCATTATGTCTCTCTTATTTCAACCTCAGCTAATGTTTTCCAGAAATACTTTCAACATTACCCACAGAACTTGCCCAGACATGTAGATGTAGAGTGATAACAATAGAGACAACTAGTTTTTCCTGTTGAGAAACAAATGAAAGGAACACATCATGCTTGCGGCTGCAGTGTATGACATTACAGTGTAATTATTTCGTACATACTGAGCAGATTTTTTCAAGGCGAATCATAGAAGTAGAAGGAAAGTATTCAACAAAAATTCTCCAAATATGACAATAAATTACACTGTCAGTGTTTCCGTTATAATTACTGAGTACTCGTTTTATAATTACAGATCACACCACATATTGCAACTGAAGACAGAAAAAAAAATCCACTTTTTCAGTTCACGATGTCTTTTTCAACTTTTTCAACTTGCCTCTGCGGTTCGTCGTGTGACCATGGCAACCACCAAAACAGCGAGGAAAAGGTGCAGCAGCTCATTTAAGAGTTCCCTGAACGATTCACCCTTTCACCAGCAGAAAACAAACGGATCAGGGGAGAGAAGCAGTATTGGAGCAGCATCAGCTCCAAAGTTTGATTATCTGGTCTTGGACAATAAACAATGATGATACTTGTTTGCAAAGCTTGAGACGTGACCGCGTTTCAAGGCAATCCACCCAATAGTGAAATATTTCAGCGGGGACGCAAGTGGTGGACGGACCGACCGACCTTTTGTGTTACGGTGTTGTAATGAAATGAGTTATCTGAGAAGACGGTCGTAGCAGATTGAGCGTTCAATGTAGGATCCATACGGTGACCAACATTGTAGTCAGATAAAAGTCATAGATGTAGAGTTTGAGTGTAAATTATGAAGTCAATGAAGGCTGAATTCCATTTAGCTGCTTCCGTTTCATGGTCCTGATGCTGTAATAGCTGACTCACTGTCAAACTGTCATGGCTTAGTGGGACACTTGAGCATAGCAGAGCCATCGTTAATGTTATTAGTAACACCTGTGCTTTTCACACGATGACGAGTCTGAATGTATGCTCGGAAAAATGCTCATTTTGAAAAGGACGTGGCTAAGCCTGTTGGTCCTCGGTGTGCACTGTAATTGTTTCAGTGCTGGGTAATTAAAAGAAGTACTTATGGAGTAATATGTTCTTCTGAATGCAAAATAGTTACCCCCCTACTGAATGTATATCTGTTACAACATATTCACAAAAAGATTTACAGTATAATTTGCAGGCTGTATTCTATAATTATGTACCCCTGTTTATTCGGGGGAAAGCCGTTTCTCTTCAATTCTGAAGGTCCAACTCTAAAACATTTTACATTTTCCATGTTGGCCATCTGTTATCTGAGGTAACCAGAGCAAACAACAACAACAACAACATGAATCAAGGAATGCCAGGTGCATCCTCAAATGCACCTTTAATGTTTGGGACTCTGCTCCTTAGAGGTCATACTATTCACCTTTCTTCAAGGTGTCGAGATGCACGGCCGTTTCTCAGAATGTGATATTGTGCTTCAGGATATGTTTCACATGAATAGGGTTTGATTAAAAGTATCTGTTTATTGAATGGATTTGAGGGGGGAAATCCACACGTACACCAGCGACAATAGTGGACCGTGAGTTACAGACAGTGCTGAGACATTTCTTATTCAAATGCAAATTTGCTGAATGGAGGCTTTTACACATTTGTTTAGAATAGCGAGTGAGTGGAGTTTAACTCAGGCCCAATCATGCATGAAGTGAATATAATCCAAACCTCAAAATCAATAGAATTTTTAAAATGTAATGATTTTTGCTCTGTTTCAATATGTGAGAAAATGTAAATACCTCTATTACATCCTTTATTGCTGCATATTAAACTCTGCCAAACTGAATACATTTATTGAAAATCCACAACTCTTTTGTTTGACATTCTAGATGCTGAAAAAAAAGAAGCAAAACAATTCAGACAAGAGCTACTCCCTCACCTTAAACAGCTCTCAGCAAAACGCAGGAGATATGGTTTGCAAAAAAAATGAGAGAAAACATGTCTGAAAGGGTATAAATCTTTAATCAAATGGTGGTGATGTGCCTTGCCTCCAGCACTCACAGTGCCAAGCTGGAGAGCAGATGCTGAGATCTCAGATCTTGCTTCCCCCCAAAAAACAGGATAAATCCCCTTCTCCAGTACAAATGCGTCGTGGGAGCAGCTCTCTGTGCACTGAAGCTGCTGTGTTTCGGGTTCCCTCCTCAGAAAATCCCACAGGGACCCTGCACTATTTCAGCATTTTAAAAAGGGTAAAGAACAGAAGGTTAGCGAAGCACATACTTAATCATTTTGCCTCCAGTAACAAACCTAAAAGAGTCCTCAAATACAATTGCAAAAGTGAGATTGTTTAATTTAATACATTTACAGCAGATTCAGCTGAATATGGAAATGACACAGGAAATTTATGTAGGATTCATGAAAAGTAGATTTTTACTGAGTCTTGTTTCGCAAACAGATATGATACTTCTGCACCTCCTATTTTATACAGATCTGCCATTTTAAAATGCAATTATCATTCTTTTTATTGAATGAATGAATGAATGAATGAATGAATATATACTTTATTAATCCCCGAGGGGAAATTTGGTGTCGGGGTAGCAGCAACTTACAACAAAATAAATAAAAACAGCAGGATGAAAGATAAAAGATATATACAATAATAATAAAAATAATAATAATAATAAAATAAAATAGAAATAGCTGGGATTGTGCAAAATATATATGTATGGAAATATACATTTTTTCCTTTATTACTTCCTGGAGTGCTGACCATAAGAGTGTCTCTCTTCTCAGTAGTTCAGATTACCGGCGTCTTGACAGTATATAGATTTTATGATAAGTGCTGCTTGCAAACATGCATTACAGCTGCAGTAAAAAGAGGAAGTGATTATTTATGAATGAAACACGTTAATGGCATCAAGAGATGGAAATTTCCGCAGGATAACCATGTGGTTCATTAGACTGGAGACATGGTTTCATACGGAGATGCTGTAACCAATGCATCAGTGAGTTTGGTTTGTAAAGTGTTATGATACACTGACGATACATTCATCACGGGGAAGTATTTTTGCAAAGCAGAGGCACTTAGTCACATTATGAAGTTTTCATGGAGCTCTAAAACACAAAAAGTCTGCAAACTACACTCTGGGCAACATTTATTTTCCCCTGTTGTGCTGGTGCCATTCAAGAACAATGAACGTACTAAAGCACATCTTTGCAAATATCCACACTAATTCGTTCAAACACACAATATAACATGTCATCATTTCCCTCAGCGAAGTGAACAATGACTTCAAAGAGGTTGCGTTCTACTCACACAGAGTCTTTGCTTTTGCAAAAATCATACGCACATGCACCCACAGGAGCAGGCGTGCACATATAAGAAGGATGAAAAGAGAACATACATAGAATTATGCAAATACATGTGTGCACAATTTCAATCCACATGTATACAGTATTAAAGGGGGGACTTGGGAGGGGAGAAGTGATGTGTGTGTATATATATATATATATATATATATATATATATATATATATATATATATATATATATATATATATATATTAATTATGATTAAATCACATCTGTTGCCTTACGGTTCAAACTTATCTTCTCTTTTTTTATGACATGCATATTTTTAGATTTGTCCGCCTTAGCATTCTATTGTGAATTTGCTGTTTATTATTTTTGCATCATCTTAATCGAGCTACTGGCTTTGTGCATTTTGTTTTAACTTCTTTAACGCTTTGCTGCAAGAAGTGCATATTTGCTCCTTTCACCCCATTTTAGCATAATTTTGTCCTAATTTCAGTTGTTTTATGCTTATTGCTCATGAGTTATACCCAAAATGTTTTCTACTAAAATATGACTATTTTCGGCAAGCAAAAAAGACTAAAATAAGCTATATCAGAATTAGCATGCATATAAACACATTTAAAATATACAGAAACTATACAAAACTAAACAGAAAGGGACAATCCGAGACAGAGCAAGGAAAATAAAAATAATTAAATCAATGAATATTTGCACCTTAAAGTGAGAAATCCCTCTTTCACACTCCATCAGAGAGAAAAATGAGAGAATGTAAAAAAAAAATGCTGATGAAGACAGAAGAGACAAATGAGGAGCATAATATGCAATTCATCATTCTGCTCAACTAAAGGTGGAATCAAATATTTTAATGTGTGAAAGAGTTGTGGAGTGGGTGATGCCAGACAAGCAAAAGCATTCCTACTTTGTCAATCTATGGACGATAATGGAAATATGTTATTAGCTATTATGTCCGCTGGTTATTGTTCACAGTGATTGACACAAGACATTAACAGTTTCTTTTTGTCTGTCTTTCCCAATATGGCACAAGAATCAGACAAAATCATCAAATGAATTACGTGGATTAATCAATCGATTGAAAGCTTGGAGGAAATGCCAACCGAATACAAACAACTTTACATTACAATAAATGATTTAAAGCAGTGCAATAATGATGTGATATTTAATATATGTCCCGCTAGAATATTTGTGTTTCACTTTGCACACATGGAGGTCAATGTGCAGAGTGAGCATCAGACTGCAGCGCTGCCACAGTCGCTGCTTAAGGACACCGCAGCAGGTCCTCGTGGTCGTGAGGTTGATCTGGAGTTCTGAACAGAACTAAAACGGAACAAAATCTGGCATAAAAACGACAATAACTGATTTGATATCGTTTGGAGGCAGTGTAACAAGCTATAGTTCTTATATAATCAGAAAAAGTGAAATATGATCACCTTTTACGTTGATATTAAGAATGTGCTAGCAAACTGGCTTATTTATTGACACTTCCAGCAGATGTATAGACTAACACTATCATTCATTTGGAGTTGCGTTTCTGGCCACCTAATTAATGTAAGTCTGATAGTGACTTTACTTCTAGCTCTGTTTGTGGTCTTCACCAACTCGGTGAATAAATATCTCGTTCTATAGCTGCTAAAAGCACCGCTACGTGCACAAGCTAGTCGCTACCTGCAGTCGTGCACAGTAGAACAATACACTGATGAGAGTGAACCAAAACAGCTAAAAGGCACTAAATACCTCTATGCAACTCTGATGGGGTAACTGCAGAGTTGGGTGACATTGCTGTGTGGGTTCTTAATTATGACACAACATACAAAATAATTTGATCCATTGCTAACATAACAGTATTGATTAGAGCAGCTTTAAGACCTGTACCAGCTGCCATACTGGAGACCCAAAAGTATGTTTTAATTTATCACATCCATGACTGATGGTTAGCTCACGCATTGACTACACTTTGTCGATGTCCCTGTTCCTACAGGGCATCCAACACATAATAGACAGACAGTTGGACAGTCAGAGAGAAAAAAGAGAGACATTTCTGAATGAACAAGATTTGAAAACGAGCAAAAGCAAACCCTCAGGTCAAAAATATGAATGCAATAAAATACAGCTCTATTTTCCACTGGAGTAGATATTTTTTTCTTTGACGACACCTCAGCAGCATAGACATGGGATATTAGAGACAACACGTACAACAATAATCTTAAGCATGACTGAGGTGAAAATATAGTGTAATTTATTCTCGATTTCAAAGAATTTCTCATCTCTCTCAACTCCTGAGAATGCAGCTCTGCCGGATATAAGAAGTTGGAGTCAGACTTCATTAATGGGATTTATCAAAACCTTTAGTGCAGTTCTGCTTGTGACTACTTTACATCCTGAGTTCTGTAGCTCATCCAGCTTAATCACTGACCTATGCAAAAACGCCAAGTGGAGTCTACTTTACCTAGCAGTTTATGCAATTACTGTATATTTTGCATATCCTGCCAGCCCAGAGAGTGTGACCGTGGGGACATCTGACGAAGCGAATAACCCATATTCTCAGCTCTCAAAAAAAAAATCACAGAGCATCCAGCGTTTGCTTTTTGAGTCTTGGTGTTAGAGATCTAATGCATAATGAAAAGGCCCTGCCTGGGGTTGTCTCTCTCAGTATGTATGGCTCCCTCTATGAATTATGAACCATGATCCCCACATGCTCCCCTGTGGCCACAGATGGATTGGGGGCAATGCCGCCCATCTCAGCCGGTGGTGTCGAAGGGCGTTTGTCTTGTATGAGGGGATGCTGTTGTTTGTGTAAAGTGTCCCCGCGCCCTCTGTGGCCCCGCTGTCGGGTTAGAAGAAAGGTTCAATGGGTTAGAGATTCCTTCTTGGGAACAGGTGTGACTGCTGTTTGGCCCTATAGCTTGCATTGGTAAAGAAAGTGAGGATGTTAAAAAATATTTCATGGCTTTTTGACAGTGACACAGGAACTATGTGTGGCTTTCAGCCACCAGGATGCCTTGTATGAGGTTTATTCCAGGTCACTACTCAAACGTGTGACCGGTGTGTGAAGCCTGGAGTGAGCCAGAGAATCAACTGTAATTATGCTCCTTGCAAAAAAGAAGAGATTGTGGAAGTTCTAAATGATCGTCTTTTATAAGGCGGCGGAGGAAAAACATCCGTTTTGATCTTTTTAGACCTTTTGACACCACTGATGATGTGATTCTGCTTGACAGGCTCAGACATTGTGCTGCCATAATACAGCCGAAGAGCAGCTCGGCTTTTTCTTTTTGTACTGGAAATTGTGGATCCTCCCCAGTGGAAAAGACTCTCAGGCAGATGATACAGTTCTACATTCTTGTCCATGTTACAGAGGCATTGTTGACACTCTCCTTCACTTTCCTCATGACCTTCAAAATTGAATGTCACAGCTTAATACAGACAAATGTGAGCTCCTCATTGTCGGACTCAATAATATGATTGTCACAAATGCCAAACGGTTTCGACAGATGTCACGAAGCGTTGTCTCCTATTTTCAGACACACTAAGGAGCGACAAAGTCAGTTAGTCGGTCCACCACTTAGGTCCAGACTGAAATCTCAACAACTATTGGAAGGATTGCCATGAAATTTGGCATTGATGGTGCTCAGAGGATGGATTGTAATATTTTTGGTTTAAGACTAAAGACTGCAGTGCTTCGTGCTAATTAGCTGTGTTTGTTGTTATCCCAGCTTCCCCTTGCTTTGTTTACATAGCCCATCTGTGCATGCTTTTAGTGCATGTTCGTGCACGTGAGCGTGCCCCATTGGTTAGCTGACAGCCATTGCTCTCTACTGCTCTCATAAGGCGATTACAGCTGATGAACGCCATCCCGACCGACAGCATCGTTGCGAAAGAGCAGCACCCACCCTCCGGTTCCCCCTCAGCACCTACTGTATAATGCCCTTTGCCGTAGTCGTACTGTTAGCGCTGTTAGCACTGTTAGCTGTTAGCGGCAGGCCATGTTGAGAGCCATTGAGAGGCATTCGAAATGCTCCCAATCTCAGATCTTGCACCATTAAAGCATTTCTATCTGCTAAAAATCCTGTTCTCTTTCTGTTGTGCAAGATGTTTGTACAAGTGTTTGTACTGATATAAAACAGATAACATCATCCACTTTTTCTCTTTCCATTTTAGGGTAGATATTGATTACTTTTAAAGCCCAAAGCCCATCTGAGTTCATCCTCAAGCTATGAGTCTGACCTCTAAAATACCGATCAGATATTGTGTAGAGATTCATAAATTGGGTGTCCTAAAGTCAACATCTTGTTTTGCCATCTAAGTCTTATTTTCATGCCATGTGTTTCTGTCAATTCATTTTACTGTCTCTTGATAGTTAAATGATTGCTGCATTTTCTGTCTTTGCTTTCTTTATTCTCTCCTACCATACTGTCTTTATATATATATATAAATGTCATATTGTATACACAGTTCTGCTTCAGTCCATCTTCTACTTAAAGCAAAATCATTTGTATAGACAGTGTGTGTGTGTAAATGTATGACATGGGTGAAAAATAAATAATAAACTATGGCATTCTTCTTATCTTTCTTTTGACATATTCTCCAGCACCAGGGCTGCAGCTCCAGAGAACAAACAGCTCAAGAGGGCTCTCAGACATCACAGCGACGCTGCCATGCGACAATGAATAAAACGATGAAACCATACATGACTCAGTGTAAAGATCCAGAGATAATAAACCAATAGAAAGACCATTTCTATACCACAACAATGACCCGGCCTTTGCAGGGCTCCTTTAGCAAAAGACCTCCTCAGCTGTACATTATTGATGGGGCTTAAATTGAACATGCCTTTGTTCCTCCATCGATGGACACGAGGCGTGTGTCTCACACGGAGAGATGTGGTGAGGCTTGGGGAGGTGTGTGACTCACCCCCGGCCCATCATGCAGCAGGAGATTCATCCATCACATTAAGAGGTGCTGCATCAATCATTAACAAGTAGCCCCCTGTTGAAAGGATGATGGACAGCTTGACAAATAAGTTAAGATGAAGTGGGACAAGGTGATGCTGGCCTTTTTTACTTTTCAGGCAATTTATTCGAGCCACAACAATGGGATATCCAAATGCAGGAAATGAAATGATCCTGAATATAAATTGCCATGATTCTAAGAAGAAGGAAATAGTGGATAATGGGTCCTCTCTCAGAGAGCTTTAAAATGGACTAAACTGAACTGGTAGAGCGAATTTGAAGACGCTTCTCATGGGTGGCCAGCCCTTCTTAGATAAATACCAGTGATTCTTTTTGTACTCACCCAGGTGTAAGGGAGGCCTACTCTGATAATCTAGCAGTCCTGAAAATACCTTTGAGGGGATTTTAACTGAATGTACAGAGAAGGACTGGAGTTTTTCATCCAGAATAGGATTATTCCCCCTTTTGGAGGGATTTGACATTTAGCTGTCTTTATTCGGACTTAAGTTTGCACGAAGACCAAAACATCCAATGTGTTTGTCGTCAGTCAGCACACCTAAGATTTGCACCTACATGTAATTTCACCCGATGATTTGTGTAATCAGGTGGAAAATAGACAATAGACATTAGTATTTAAAGTGGAATGAATCAAATGACTGTGTATAATGTGAAAGGAGTCAGAGACTCATTACCCAACTTCACAGTTTACCTGTGCTCTGCACAGTCTTTTGGCATCCATTAGTTAATTGGTTTCACAGCCTTATACTTATAATTGCTTTGTTTCACTCTCAATGTTCTCACCAGCATTTTCCTTTGCAATAAAATTTCAGAAAACAAAAACAGAGCTAAAATAAAAGTGTTTATTTGACTTACATTCATCTGTTATACAGAAATCACTTCAACGAATAATAATGTTGCTCATATTGGTAAATCATTTTTAACTTGAATAGGCTATTATATGTTAATATGGTGTGTTGCACGGCCAAAACATAATGCAGGTTTCAATATTAAAGGTTATAATTCCATGAAGGTGAGTTAGTCCGTCTCTCAATACTTCCCAGCTTCCCCAATCTGTGTGGGTCACTCAAGCCCAGTGGTTCCTACTGAAGACAACATCTTAAAAAACATCAATATATACTTTAATTTGAAAGAAACATTATAATCACCTAAAACAGCTGGGCATTGAAGTTTTTAGCAAACATGACTCAAACAGGAGTGGATTAATACACATGTGTGCCAATAGGTATTTACAGTAGCAGGACAGTGAATGTGGGACTGACTCAAAAATAAATTACGTAAGAGTGTTGTTACTAAGTGCAACAATGTGCTTATTGGTGTGTTTTTAAGAACATACGCTATCAGGCTTTGGCTACACCAACAATACTAATTAGTTTGCGATTAGAAAAATTAAGTAATGACAGCAGGTTTACCATTTCAGGGTTTTATTTAAAATAGTTTGTGTTATTTCACAATATAGCTCATTTTATTGCCACATTTTCATGCTCATTTTGGCAATCAGAGTTCCTGATTTAGAGCCAAGAAGCTTGTCAAATCCACAAATAATTTTTGAAAATCTATGTTGTTTGTGATTTTAAATATAATATAATGATGAAAATGTGTTCTCACAACTAATTCCATTATTGGCATTTAACCAAACTGAACTCACAGGAATCTGATTGGCTCTAAGTTTACTTTCTATCTCTTATATCATACAAGCATACCATACTCACGGCAACTGATTTATTTCCAAGATGATAGCTAACCCGAGGCTCAAGCTCTCATATTCACACATCAAACATCTTCCAGCTACATGCTAATCAAAGTGTTTTCACGGTAGACTCAGACTTTCTTCTCTTGCTATTTTTTGCCTTACATTTTGACAGTGATTAATGATTGGAAATAATCTTCTTTTGTGAGGCGTTTACGGTCAAGTGGTCACCAGCATTAGCTTGTTTGACCCAGTATGCTCTGGTGTTGTACATTCACTCTATTTCACACTAAAGGTGGCTCCAACTCAACAAATTGTTCAGCTAGCAAACGGATATGACATATCTTCTTATAAATACCTCAGCAAGAAAGCAAATACTAGTATTTCCTAAAACGTTGAAGTATTCCCTTAAACACGTGCAGGATGTCGCATAGAAATGGTGTCCTGTTCGCACTTCTTCTGCTTCGTCTGATATGATTTGAACATGACATTACACTTTCCCACAGTTTCACTGTCTCATTACAAAAGGTTAATGGAACAGCTGGACCTTCCAGCGTGACTTTGCCTGCTCAGCAGTCCTGCAGAGTCTACCTTTGTTAACTTGTCCACAGTTACCTGCCTTGAACCCGTCCTAGCTTTATTTATTTAGCACATCCCATCATCATATGGCACCACTCTGACACTGTTCATTCAAAGTCATCAAATCCCAAGTCTTCATGTTCATATGCCAGTCCAAAACTATAGCTGATCCATCATTTTCTTATGATTGTGCTGTCTACTAAACCTAATGTATAGCTCACAGACAGACTCATATGCATATTAATTAGAATGGAAATGACAGGACAATTATTCTTTCAGCTGAGGACAAAACCGGCCAGAATGTTAAGCCCTCACAGACAGAGATTTCTTATTTTTTGCAGATAATAGTCTGAAATAAACAGAGTTTTGAACACAGCTATTCACTGGCTGCCAACAAAGATGTATCATAACATGACTAGACTTTAAATATGGTATAATACAAGAAAATATCCACCGTCCAGAGCAACATCCAGCAACAATGTGCATAACACATTTCTAGTAGCGCTTCACTCCGGTTCCCCCAAGGCTATAAACGTTATAGAGAGTAAAGCAGCTGGATGCAAAGGTTAATGTCCACACCATTAGAGAGTGCATGCATTCATCCCTGTTGGTCTAATTAAATTACAGCGAACTCATAAAGGGGGATTTATCCCAAACATGCAGTTACTGCAGCCCTAATGGAGCACTACCTTCCAGCTCAGCTGATTTATCCCCCTCGCTCTTCAAAGTGGGTCGCCTTGTCATGGAGCTTGTCATGGCCTACTTAACAATACAGGAACTCATAATTAGATAATTTGTCAAACCAGCTGATTGCTTTGCTTGTTTTTTTTCTTCATGATGTTGACACATCTTGCTTATTGCTAGGTTACTCAGAACATCTTCTATCTTACGCTGGATATATAGGCAGCTTGTGAACTTTCCGGCCCTTCAGAAAGCGGACATGAAGAGAAATAAGCTGGTGTTGTAACTTGTTAGTAATAAAACTAATCTCATCCTGATTGACTGAAATGTTCCACGGTAGTAATGTTTTTTTTAATTATTGGCACTGTGGACAGGTTTACTAAAAAAAATCACAAGCCTTTAAAAACATAAAATGAAGAAAATGGTGATTAGACACCCTCTAGTGGAGGGTTATTACAAAAACATCACTTCACAGACCTCAACAGAAACTTTCTGTTCTCCTCTGTGTCCAAAGCCAAGCACATCAAACGTCAAACTGAAGGAAACTCCTGGAAGTATACATTTTGAAACACAATATTCATATTGAACAGCTCCACTTTTTGTACGATCGACATTCCTCCGCAGTTATAAAATAGCAAAGAGCATAGTGCGCTTGTGTGCCAGTTATACTCAGTTTGATGAATTAATCCTTTTCATTTCCTTCAAATTCCAAGACTGCCAAAGCCATCTTGTATGTAGCATTTTTTTCGTGTGGACTGTGAAATACACTCAAACATATGATTGAAGTCAACAGCATGTTGAGCATACTTAAGCTGAGTATCTGCTGTTGGAGGACAACCTCTTGTTTCATATGTTGCAAGCTTTAATAATAAGAATAATAATGCATGATATGGGAATATGGCACAATTATATACAGTCATTCACTTTGTGGGAATATACAAATGTTCTAAGAACAGTTGCCACCGTATTACTATCAGTTTATTCCCTTGATGGAGGCTTGAATGCATGATTTAAACACTCAAATAAATAACACAATGTATGTCATTCTCATGGTTGCATTTCATGTGATACCTATCACTCTCATTGTGCATCTAGAATATAATTACACATGTGCTTCTGCGTATATTATGCAACATGTCAGCTATAGAATAATCGATTCAGCAAATCGATGCATCCAAAGTAGATTAGAGATTGTTACGAAGCGTGCAATCCCCTGTCTGTATCTTTAATGTTCATGATTCATACAGATGTAGATATTAATTTATAAACAAGAAGTCTGAGTACTTGAATCAAAGAATAGTTACGCACTGACAATAAACCAAATTGAATGTGCGACAAAAGACTGATAATTATAATGAATTGCCTTCACCTTGTAAAAAGTAAGTAAGTAAATTAAAGAAATAGTTCAACATTGTAAAATGTGCTTATTCACAAGATGTATGGCACTCTCATCCAGGAAGAAACGCTTATTTGCTTTTTCTTCCTGGAGAAAAGCAAATATATATTTTCCAAAATGTTGAACTATTCCTTTAAGTTGACACGTTCAATTGTCTTTCTTTCTTTTCCTTTTACAATGTAGTGCATCATGACAGGTGCATTATCCCGACTTCAACCTTCATAACGGCTAACAGTCTGTGAAGGATTGGAAGGAAACACAAAGTGCTCCAATCAATAGTTTGATTCAGTACAGCAGAGTCTTACATACATACATTATGCTCTTCCACCAGTATGTGAATGTCACCCTGTCAAACCCATAATGTCATTTAGCCTGTGCTGACCTCTGTTCATCAACATTATGGGCCGCTGCTAGCTTAAACGCTTCAGTTTTTGATAAAAAAGATGCCGCCATCACAATGGCTGCTACACTTATCACGACGAGGACGGCCACAGCTGTTCCCAGGCCAGCAGACAGCGCTGTGCACGACTGAGAGTGACATTATGGGATGCACTTGTCCAGCGTACAACAGAATACATTATTGACTTGCTGCAAAAAAAGCTTTATATTTCTGGAGGAATGTAATTAGTAAAGCTTTGTGAAAGGCTGTTCTCATGGCAGTCAAGTGAATACATAACATACTTACGCTCGTCTTTGGTTTGAATGGCTGCAAGAAAGACAGGGCCAGTGTCTTATTATGCGAGGAATCTTATGTTCGGAAAAATATTGGAAAGATTTATTAAATTACAGAGAGGAAAGAGAGCAAAAGCAGGAGAGAAATGTTAGAAAGTTACAATTGCTGCAAAACTAAAACCGTGACAGCGACTGGACTTTTTTTATGTTCATCTTTTTGGCTCCTTGTGATTCACGTATTACATTTCAGTCAATGTCCGTGATGTAGCCTAGTAGACGCAACATTTCTTGTATAATATATATTATTTTTCTAGAGGCACAGACAACGTGGCAGAGAGATAGATCAACGGATAAGCTAAATAGGAAGCTACAGCCCTTCAGTTTAGCTTAGCATAACATCTGGAAACAAGGAAAAGGTCATTGGCCAAGGTAGAAAAAATATCCATCCATCAGCGTCTCAAAATCGTACTCCTTAACATATACAATCTTGTTTGTTTAATACATAAAGAAAATTAAAAAAACGTCCTAGATTTGGTTAGAGCCTCGTTCCAGTCTTCATGCTAAGCTATCTGGCTGCCGGCCGTCGCTTAAGTTTCCACGCTTGAGAGTGGTAACGATCTTCTCATTTATGTCTCAGCAAGAAGGCTCATTCGTGCATTTCCTAAAATATTGTCAAACTATTCCTTTAATAGTGCATATCACAACATTTGGTTTGTTTACTTGACAATGCCTGATGAAGAGTTCTGTTACAGAAACATTGCTATTTTTTTTACAGTGTGCAGATATTTTTTCTGACTCCTTTAACTGCTCATATGCACACAAAAAAAAGATGCACGTGCAACATAAAGTTCTCTGTCTTGGTTTGTATTGCCACTGTGAGCACAGATGGCTCAGTGATGCTTTTCTGGACAACCCTACACGCTCTTCCTGTTGCATTGCTGTGGATCAAACCGGACGGAGAGACATGAGCTTATGATCCAGCTGGAATTGGAAATTTCTGCTTGAAATGCATTCAGTGCCTTCCCACCTTGAAGCGGGCCTTTTGGTTATCCCCGTTCTCTAGCATGGTGGTGAGCTGATCAATGGAGAACCTTTCAATAAAAGGCATACCTCACAAGTGCCCCATTTGCACAGCACACGGATAAATACAGGCAGTGTATTAATGATAGAAATATAGATAGACAGAATCAAAAATAGGGCCCCCTTTTGGATATAGAGGTAACTGTGGTGAGTTTTAATTTAAACTGCTGACAGATATAACCTATTATAAAGCTTTGAAGGACTGGAGGAAATTAACTAATTAGAAAAGGTTTTTTTAAACAGAATATGTTTTAATGTTTTTTTGTGACTTACGAGACAAACAGAAATAAAGATGTTGGCGTTGGAGGTCTGGGGAGTCACCGAGCCGTAGCACCGGTCCCGAAGAACAAAGTGCCCGTGGACACACAATGAGGTCAACTTCAAGATCTATCAGGACACGACCACATGGTTGGAGACAATGTCTTTTAATCGAGACATCCACGTGAGTTTCTATGAATGCAGCCATCCAGGACTAAAAGTTCAACTTTGGAAAGATATAACTTGTTCACTTTAAACTCCTACTCCCAAACTTGAGAATGAAAGATGTTTACCTCATTTCTTACTGCAAAAAAATACCTTTAAATTTAAGTTTGAGGTCCAGGTCTGAACCAGACAACGAAGAATCTGCAGGTGTCATATAATGCAAATGGTTCACTGTGATGTCAAGTTGGATGCAATGCTGAGGGTACTGATGAAGCCACCATTGTTTTCCTTCTAAGCAATGACCTACGAGGAAGAAAAGAATGAGATCAAACTTGGCACACAAGCAAAATATTAGAAGTCTTAATGGATTTTTGAACTCATACTATAACTGGACGCTGACGTTTCACCTGGGTGTTGTGGATGAGATACTCCTAAACACACAAATAATAGTACTTGAGCTCTGCGTTGGGAGATCATAGTGGTGGGGTGAAAGGATCAGACCAACCCATTGATGTTGACCGTCTTGATGTTGGAGAAGTCTGAGAATATTCCTGTCCTTGGCCTGCTCGTGGTCTGAGGAATTATTTACTGGAAGCATGATTATTTAAGAAATGCTTAAAAATAAATGTTGGGCAACGTCTCTTGCACTGCAATGATGAAATCACAGCAAGGAAGTGGAACAACTCTCTCATTCTCCTCTGAAAACGAGCGTTGTGAGATTGCATGTGCCTGTGTTATATTGAGTCAAAATCTGTTGGAAATCTTCTTATTTGGACCCTCTTTTTAATGTCTTCTTATCTGGCTCAAAACACAGAACTCAGATACCCTTTCTGCTCCCTAAATCTGCTCTAAGTCTCCTCACCTAAAGGTTAACAAGTCTCACAACCACCACCATAACATGAAATCTGGACACTTTATTGATGCAATACACACAAAGTCCACGTTGTCCTGGATGCGGTTGAGGATCAGTAAGCTCAAGCAGATTTTAATCGCCAGGTCGATTAAAATATTGTATTCTCATGATGAGACTGTATTGTTATCTGAAGATACTGATTTGAAAATAATCGTGCTAATCCAATCTACTGTTCAGCACCCAAATTCAGAAGGAGGATTAGTGCAAACTCCACACAGAAGGACCGCCCGGGATCGGGGATCGAACCCCAGCCCCTCTTGCAGTGAGGTGACAGTGCTAGCAACTCAGATACCACCGTCAGTGGTGGCCGTCAGGCCAGCTAAGCCTTCTCTGCTGGCCTAAACAGAATCACAAAGTTATAGCCATTTCATAATTTAATTGTTTTTCACAAATACACTACATGTATTATAATAATTGTTCCCTATCATCTTATTTTCTCATTGCACAGCTCTTGTCTTCCTCTGTTGCTCTGCTTCCAGCCTTCAGCCTTCAGCGCAGTGCATCTGGTTTGAAGGAGAAGCTTTCCTCCAATCACATGTTTTCTCTCCGGTGTCTCTATGGGTGCATCCCAAGTCTCTAAATTGTCGTTTCCTCGCTCCTCGATTGAACCGGAAGTGGTTCTGTGCCGCCATCTTGACGGCCGTCTCAAAGCTCTTATTCTGCTCGGAGGAGCGAGGAGCGAGGAGGGAAATCGGAGGAGCCATGATCGAGGAGCCCCGAGAGCGAGCTTCCAGGAAGTGTTTTAACGCTGGACACGCCCCCTCACTGTTCATCTGTTATGTGATTGGACGCTGCAGCTGAGCGGACTGATGCTGGAGTTTAATACCAGAGACGATCACAGATTAAACTCAAGCTATATATTAAATCTGTTTTCTTATTCACAATCTGGTTAAAATATGTTCATTGTAGGTCTGAACAACAAAAGGACCACAAACAACTGTCTTCAAAGATTTGATCTGTTGTTTCCCTCAATAACTTTTATTATGTATGTAATTAAAATCAGAGAGAGCTGGAGAGAGGAAACACTTTTTACAACACGTAATGAAGAGAAACTATATTTATATTGTGGGTTATTTTATAATGATGTCACAATCAGAATTTCAAAACATACCGACGTAAATAATAAATAAATAAATAAGACTCATTCCGCCGGTAGAAATGGATCCTGCACGTATAAGCAGGACACATCACAGTATATAAATACTCAATGCAGTTTATTAAACGGTAACAGACGACAGAGAAAACATCTCCACTCTGACACTCATGATCACTTTGTCTTTATTAATATAAGTAGTAGTTTAACACCATTAAATCAACTGAAAACATACGATCATTTTTATCAATATTTTAAGTGTATTTTTATTGGAATGTTCGCTAAAAACTCTCTGGACAAAACTCTGTCAGCTGTTAAAGCGCCTGACAGCTGAGATCAGATGAGATCAGCTGTCAGGCGGCTGCAGTCATCAGAAACCGACGTCGCTTCACGTGACGCATCAGAGGAAAGGACGTCTCATGTCTCTTAAAACATATTTCCTCGCGTCTTCTCTCCTCACATGGTTTCCAAAGACGCAAGTGAGGGAAACGGGGGATGCAATTTAGAGACTTGGGATGCACCCTATATCAGCAAAGCAGTTTAAGCCTTAGCAGATTAAAGTACACTGAGAGTGGACGTTGTAGTTGATTGTCATGGACTTCAACAAATCAGATCTTTAGTTTGACAAGCTTATTTTGACGGATTATTTGACGTGCAGGGCCTGCGAAATGGCGTGGATGTATATGATTGGTCAGTGGCCCAGCGTGACCATTAACATGCGCTGTGATTGGTCAGTGGGGCACAAAACTACTAGAAACTTCTAGCTGCTACCTAGAACCTAGAAGCTACCTTGCTGGTGGATTCACTGATGACGCCTTTCGCACAGAGGATTACGGGCATGTGGTAAGTGAAATGCTGGCTGTGTTACTGTTTTTTACATCTGCAGTCATATTTAATCATAAACAGCGCTGTTGTTGCTGCTGGTCAGCCGGGACTGGGGCCGCGCCTCTCCCCTCCACGGTGCAGCAGCTGCTGGAGATGTCTTGTGTGTGTGTGTGTGTGTGTGTGTGTGTGTGTGTGCACTGTGCAGTATTTTCATTTTGTTGGACTGTTTTGTTATTACTACATGTGACTGGTTGTTTGGTGGTTATTTTGGTGCCAGCTGTTTCCAGGTAGGAAATGCACGGCCCGCCACTGACCACCGTGCAGCCATATATAATCTATTTCATATTCAAAATCATTTTAAAAGGACATATACATGTCCTCTGTAAAGTGCAATTAAGTAAAACCAGTGCAATTAAGTAGTTAAATATATGGCGTGAACTAAAGTCAATATGGCCTCCCTATCTAAACTAGAATCGATTTGACTCCTTCAGTCCAAAACAAATAATTAAGATTGAAGGTCATGCTAATCTTACCTGATCGTCTGGCATACGCTCCGCAGACAGATATGCTGAGTGGCTCTGGGACACAGGGATGTCAAGATGAAGAAGCTGAATAAAGCCATCTCACTGCTAGCAAGCACGCAAATGTCAAAACACAGAAACTCCTAATAAAGTCCAATGAGGCCATCTTAAAAATATAGATCCACATTAAGATGCATAATCCTGTCAATCAAGGATATTTGCTTGCCTCTTGGATCTTACCTCCTCGGGCTCTTTGCTGGTTCGGGATAAGAGAGCAGTGGGCTGTTTAACATATGGTGAACATGACATGACATGTTTTAGGATTGGATTAAACCGGGTCAATGATGAAACCCAACACAGTCCACTTCAAAGTGACATGCTTCAAAAATGTCCTTATGAAGCTGTATTACTTTGTGCGTGAAATGCAGCCCCCTTTTCCTGCTAATATGAAACATAGCAAAGGAAGAGGATGGTCTCTATTCACCTGGGGCCTCACACATAATGGAGGAAAGAGGACCTGTCGTCTTCCGCGGTGTTTAGTGGTTAAATGTGACAACGCTCAATGTGACAAATTGGCACAAAATACTTTTTATATGATGGCTTTTTGTGCTCATAGTCTCGTTATCATAAACAAACATATTAGTCAGACTGACAGTGTGACTCACATTTATCATGGTTAAGCCTTGTGAATGTCTTATTTTGGAAGTGTTAATAGAATAAATATATACGTTTGAATATTTTGTATTTGCAGAAGAGACATTCCCATACATTTAGACATTGAATAAAAAGGTTTAGCATAAAGAAAATGATTGAAGGACAGTTGGAAATCTGATCTTGTCAAATGAGCCACCTGGGAAGAGAGCGCTCTGATCGGGGTCAAGCTGGAGGATCCGTCAATGTTTTATCAAACGTATGAAACCACACTATCAAATACAGGACACGTTATTATTGTCACCAGTTGAAACTTAAACATGCCATGAGTCCTTCTGTCCTCTCTCTACACACACACACACACACACGCGCACACACACGCACGCACACTAATATACATTCCTCACTCATGTCTTTCAAGAATATGTTTTCTCTGCTCTTGACTCTCCTGAGCTTGGCTTCAGCATTCAAAGCCAAATCCCAGCCTCATTTCCATTTCGGGAGGTGGAATCAATTATCGCCGGTAGTAAATTGAGAGGGGGGAATGATAGCGTTTATTCCTCTCCTTTCACCTATCTGTGGCTATTGTGGACGCTGAATACATCACAAAATGGCTGTTGAAATGAGGGATTAGAGTGATAAAGAACAGTGAATGCAGCAGAGCTGTGTGGGTCACAAAAACAGTCGCAGAGTCAGACACGTGAGACGCAACTGCCGCCAACAGACCTTTATATAGGTCATCGGAAAAGGAAATCAATACGGCAAAAATTGAAAGACTAATTCTAGCAGCCATCAAATGAGCTCTGTCAGTGTTTGGTATTTTGTTCATTTTCAATGAGGTCATGACTTTTGAAAGACTTTCACAGATGTGTTGTCAATTTAAAGATGAATAAGTAAACTGGTCGTAGTCAGATACATCATGGAGAAAATTAAATTAAATAATGATGTATTGCTCACAAACAAATCATGTCATTAGGCAGCCATTAGGAGACAGCATAGGTTGTGTTTACTGATATTGAAAAGACGGGTTAAAGCCAGGTTGTGCAGACAAGCGTACTCATACAATTGCTTGTTATATTGATATTAAGCATTACATGTGGTTGCTGTCATGTGAAAAACACTTTTTCAAAACGTCTTATCTTTTTGATACTTTTTTTTTTACACATGTAAATAACTAGCATCACTGTCAGATATAACTATAAGCACATTGTATATAATGTCATAATCACCTAACTCATGATTATAAAGCAACTCGTTACATAAATCATCCCACATCTATTCCAACACCCTTTGCACTCTGCAAAATACATAGTATGTAAATGTTAATATGTTTTTAGTTGTATGTCTACTTCTGTTATTAAATTGATGTAAACCCCTTGGGATGTACCATCTCATTTTGAAGGGGAATTCACACAACTCGTATGCCACTAGATCCAACCAATCCTGTCTAAGACTCTGCAACCTCCACATGAGTAGAAGTCATTGCTCCACAAAAAGACAGACTGAAAAAAATTGTTGTCATCTTCCCACAAATTTGCTGGTTTCCACTGCAGATCAACTTATGCATGAAACTCTAAACGCCGACTTCAGTGGCCTCCATTTCTGCTTTCGTACGTCAGCCTGTGACGTCTTTGTTATTGTTCTTTTGCAGAGTCGTGCAGGTCAGTTCAGGATTGTGACCAGTTCACACTGGAATCTGATATTAGCCACATGATAACATATTATAACAGCACACTGATCATTAGCCATTAGCATTGGAGTTATGAGTGTAAAGCTTCTGTAAATACTGTAATTGACAAAATAATAGATGATGATGAGTAACAAGAATACTGAGGTACTAAAGGCAATAAATACACAACACCTACAACAATAAAATATACACATTTAATAATGCGTGTACAAAGAGAAGCACACATTGTTCAGTTTGTGTACCCAACATGTGAAAACGTTCTGCATATATTTTCAGGACCAAGATGTCATTATTTTGCAGTTACTCATTTAAAGGTGGTGTTCCAAACACCTGAGGCTGTGGTTGTTGGGAGGCGGGACTTCTGCAGGAGGCGGAGTGACAGCAGGAGGAAGCCCGCACTGAACCCACCCAGCATGACCACGCCTGAAATCAGAGCACTGGTCACTGGGTTCATTGGATGGGAGGGGTCTCCGGATGCTGGGGGTGGGGCGGAGAAAAGCAGAAACTTAAAACAGACATGTGCTTTGCCTTAAATCATCAATTTCCATGGGTATCTACTATCTCTACACCTATCAGGACTTAGTCACACGTGATATTTGAAACCGTTCTCGGCTTTGTAACATTGCATAAAGGAGCTTACCAAGTTGGGAGTTGTTCACAGGAGTTTCATCTGAAAATGAAATATTTTAAATAGTGTTTATTATCATATTTGACAGATTACATTTATTACACATTTTTTAATACACACTTTGAGTTATAGATGATAAATCAGCATTTTGTGCCTTTAAAAAAAACAACTGATTACATTATCTTAAATGGCTCTGTGGATGTATTGATCTATTTATTTATTTCAAGGGAACCGTTCAACATTTTGGGATATACACCTCTTTGCTTTCTTGCTTTGAGCTAGAGAAGAAGATTGATACCATTAAGTTGAAACCGGTTGGCTTAGCTTAGCATACAAACTGGAAACAAGGAAAACTGGTTCTGGTTTTGCAAACAATGTGCCCACAAGCACCTCTAAAGCTCACTAATTGACACGATATATCAGGTTTCCCAGTCTGATCTCAGAGAAACACGGGAAATAATGACCACGACCTCTTAACAGCACATTACTGGGTGGTGGCGCATCCTGTGTTAAAATGATGTGTGAGCACTACGGAAACAATGCCAATGGAAAGACAATAGGATCCTTTGACGTCGTGGACACACACATTAAATGCATCCACCTGGATATGCGCCGAGTGACGTAGTATAACAGTCAGAGGAGGTGGATGGCTCAACAAACACATTCAACAATGGGCATTGGTGTTCAAGCACGTTGAATTGTTTCTGTATGTCCATGTGTTGTCAAGATGTTGTGGTCATGTGACACATTTCTGTGAGATCCCATTGGGTTTCTTTAATCTGCAAAGAAAACCAATGTCAAAAACTGACAAATTATGTTTGTAGAGGAGATTATGTGAGAGAGGTGACCAGGCAAGCAGTATTCCCGTTTCCAATCTTACAGCTTAACTAAACCGACCAACACCTAATGCCGTGTTCACACCAAAACAGTTGCGAAATATTTGTTCGACCATATTACATGTTAAGTCAATGCACAGACGCGAATGGCGGCGGCGCGATAGCCGGGCGGCGCGATAGAGGCGAAATGGCGTTGCGAATATTCACAAATTCGCAAATCTGCTTTTTCGCCTTTTCGCTGGCGTTGAAATATTTCATCTCCAGCGAATAATTCGCCCGACGCAGAGTTGCGAAAGCCAATCAGCGTTGAGAAGCTCCGCCCCGTCGTCACCGCCGTCCTGCCGTCACTGAATCAAACTGCTGGTCCGCTGAAGGAGCGCTGGAAGCGGCTTCATTCAGACACTCGTCCTGGAGGAGTCGGAGCTGTGTGCGACTACGGATAATATTATGAACCCAGACACGACTACGGATAATATTATGAACCCAGACACGGGGGCGTTTGATGTTCCCACGTGTGTGGGACTTCCTCAACAAGTATAAAACAGAACTAGTGGTTTTTCCATGGTGAATGGCGGAAATGGTAAATATTTTCACAGACACAGAGATAAGCCCCGCCCCCTTTCCCCAGCGAATGGTTTGCGAAAAAATTTAAAACTAATTAACCGCATAAAGTCGAGCGACTAAACTCAGGCGAAAAAGCGTTGCGAAAATTCGCAACTCTTTTGGCGTGAACACGGCATAACTCTTTGACAAAAAACAAAGCAGTTAATAATACATGCTCCAGAGGGTGATAGAGATCAGAGGGAGTTGAATACCGTTACATGTGGACTTCTTTTCAGTGTTAAGCTTTCTTGCAGAGTTCGATAAGAAGATCAATACCACTCTCATGTGGTATTGATCATTAAATATGAATACCACTAGCCATTTAGCTTAGCTAAGTTTAGCATAAAGACAGGGAATTATGGGGAAACAGCTATCATGGCTTTGTTAAGGGTAGCAAAATCCACCAGTCCCTCTAAAGCTCACTAATAACCACAATATTACATTTTTGTATACATTTGTTTGTACAGATAAAACAAACAAGATAAAACAAGTTAATTAGTGACGTTTTAGTGAGCTTTCAGTGAGTCTTTATGATACGATAACCTTTATTTCTTTTTTAATTTTTAATTTAAACCTTTATTTAACCAGGAGAGTCCCATTGAGATCTCTTTTTTGGAGGGAGACCTGGCCAAGACAGGCAGCAGCATAAAAAACACACAGTTACAGACAGAAAACACAGAACAAGACAAGTTAGAAGAAACTAAAAGCCAAGAGACAGTGAGTCAATTTAAGAAACATTTACATTTTTGGGAACCTGCCTCTATTTCTTTCATTCTAGATTTAAAAGCAGTCAGTGGTATCAGTTCCCTGAGCTTTAAAACATTCTGCAACATATTCCATGATGAGGGGGCAGAGGACACAAAAGCCCTTTTTCCCATTTCCGTTCTGGCATTTGGGACAGTGAGCATAAAAAAGTCCCGAGAATGCAAAGAATATTGTCCGACACTTCTCTGCATGATGAAGACACACAGGTAGTCTGTCGTTGGTGCACCCTTATAAATAAGGGTGCACCAACGACAGAGCCTACGGGGCCAAAGCAGGCCATCCTACCCAGAGTATAACTCACAGTGGTGAGTCAGAGCCTTACAGTTTATAATGAACCGCAGTGAACACGTAGCGACACCAACTAACTAATCGCTTTTTTACATTATTTGAAAAGCACAGCTTATTTCGAAAATAAAAACCCAGTTTTAACCTCAACTTTTTCACCAGGTACTGTACCTGTGGCTGAAAAGTGAGGGAGTCATCAATCACAATACCCAGATATTTATAAGAGTCAACAACCACTATTTCACTTCCTTCAAGAGTGAACACCGAAGGGATGTGCTGTGGCCTACTCTGACTGTTTGAAAACAACATAAGTTTGGTCTTATCTGTATTTAGAACAAGTTTCAGTTGAAAAGGGGTATTTTGAACAACATTAACCTTTTAAAAATGAGGTATTTTTTTAGGATTCTGCTCAAAATAACACACCCAAACTAAAACGGGTGTATCTCTGCAACCACAAGGGCTATTTGAATACTTTTGGAGTTATAATAAAGGCAACCCATGTGAGCCTTTGTTCAGATGTGTAAACATTAGTATGTATGTTGCTGGTTAAGAATAAATAAAGATTGAAACACAGCAAAAATAGAAGTTTCAGGTCCGCCTCACCCTGTATAGGTGCCATGGTGCTTAAAAGGTCAAAGAGAGAGATCAATTGTCTGCACAAGAGTTGACTTAATTGGCTTCTGGCATTAACAGTAAGTGGTATCAGTCTTCTCATCTAACTCAACAAGAAAGCCAATACACGTTTTCCCAAAATGTCAAACTATTCCTTTAAGAGTCAGTTTATCATTCATACCACTCCTGGTGATGATTGGTCCAGCTGTAATGACAGCGGTCCCAGATGCCGCTGGTGGGGAATCAAGGCTCTCCTTCCCATCCCGCCTGCGCCTTCGCCCACAAATCTGCCAATCACATCATCCGATTTCAGTCCTCATTGAGGTCACGAGTAACAAACTGTGATTCATGATTTGAACGCTTACCGGCATGAGCATGATGCAGTCGTCTGCCCGGCAAAGCTTGGTGACGCAGTGCAGGAACACGGTTGACATCTTCTGGTGTCTGTGTTTAACAAAACGGAAAACCTCAAAGGAAAAACGGCCCGACTGACTCTTTCCGTTTTCGAAAACTGTGGTCTGTGGGTCTTTGTAGCAGCTGTGTCAAAAGAGTACACACACATGAACATGCACACACTAACAATGACAGAGTTGACGTCTAGATTTATGCTTAAGCACTAATTAAGAAGGAAAAAAAGTAGCATTCATTCGGGATAAGCCCTGTGGAGAGCCTGAATAGATAATGACTCCCTTTTGTGGTTTATCAAGTCATCATCTTGAAAAAAAAAGAAAAAAAAGCGAGATTACCCAAAGAAAAGGTCATAGCGGAGTTCATCATTAGGATTCCCTGAGGGGGTTGTGTAACAGTAGTCCATCAAGATGTTCCACCTGCAGACGGACAAAACTGTGAGCCGGGATGGAGGATAGAGATCTAACTGCACATGGGAAAGCACAGATCAGGGCTTTCTCTGCTACAGACTGGCGCCTTCATGTAGAATAATAACATAATGGCATAATGAATGGAGGCAAACCATAGAAAAAAGAGGACTGAATCCGTAAAAATGATGGTGGGAAAGATGCTGTGATTGACCAAAATATTGTCTTTGCTTTACTGAAGTTGTTCTTGTAATGGAAAAAAATATGTCTGCTACATGAACAATATTTGAGTTCTGAAAATTAGGAGAAAATAAAGATTCAGTAATGAAAAACATGATGGTATCTTGTACCGTTTGTCTAAGTTTGTGGCTTTCACAGCAGCAAATACTCTGGTTTTCAGAGCCAGGCCAGCCATTGGAATAGAGAGAGGTTGATTGTATGTTGAATCCTGTCCAGAAAAAAAAGGAAAGAAAAGGAAAATAGGATTGTTTTTGCACTCAATATATGAAATGGTAAAATTGGAATTAACAAATGGGCTGAGTCTTGACATAATAAGCATTTAAATTGTAAGGCTGGCAATATTCCAAGGCAGGATTTTCAATATGTTTGTTATTGCCAATAAAATTCCTTTAAAAGACCAAAACCAACAGTGTGTTAATCCATCTCTCGTTACTTCCTAACTTTGACAGCCTTTTTGTGTCTCTCGGTACCGTTGGTTCCTCTTAAAACGTAACGCTTTGAAGGTGCAGAATCCCAAATTGCACTAACATGCACGCGCAGTCGGACCGGCTACGCAACCAAAGCAGAGAGAAGCTTGGATTATAACACACACAGAAAGAGTGCGTCTTAATTAATTAATTAATCCATTATATCTTAACATAGCCAATAGATGTTTGCTGCTATAATAATTACCTTATAATATAATTAAGCACCTTTAAAAAAACATCATAAAATGTACTTTCATTTTTTTTTGCAAGGCTTATTGATTCATTAAAACAGCTGGACACCATAGTTTTAAGCAAACATCACTCAAACAGAAATAGATGCATTCGATGCGATCGTACATTTCTTGGCGACTTTTTTCAGTGGCAGATTAAGAGATATTTGGTGCTTTCGGGAGTATTTGCAGCAGCAAGTGTTTTTTTTGGAGTCCGATGGATTCCAAAACAAACATTGTGCTAATTGTAACAAAATAACAAAATAAAAAACATTGAATTCATTGTTGGTTCTGATCTTTTTATGGTATTTGTTGACAAAAAGATAATTTGTCAGGATGAATCTAGTGATATTTCAGTCTTGCTAACTATACTTTTTAAACAGTTTACAGATTAATTAAAAGAAAACAGTAACTTGATTAAAAGATTATGACCTAATCCAAATATTCAAAATGCATGCATTCCAATGGAAATGACTGCATATAAACGGCTGAACGCAGCTGTGTACTCACGTTGTACAGAATCATACTCAACGTGCTCACAAAAGTACCGTTGCTGTCCTTCACAGTTACAGCAGCAGAGGAGCTGTAAATAGATTCAAGACATTTATTTCAATGCGTTATGTGGCAAAACATTTAGCAGAATGCGTGCATGTAAATTAGCATCTAAATCATTAAGAAAAAAATGCATATTTTAAAATAAATGGTTCTCAGAATACCACATGACACAAACCCACTCAGGCTTTTAAACCAGGCGCTTAATTGTCATCGCAGTTTAGGAGAACAATAAACTAATCTTAATTCATTCCTGATTAAATGAATAAATCTTAATATTATATCCACTGAGTAATTTTCTGAAGGTCAAGCTCTCTTTTGAGCAGGATTTTTTGGGCAGCAACTTACGATGCCAGCTGGGAGTTATTGACCAGGTACTCCAGTGGGTAGCTGCAGCTGAACTTGTACAACAAACCGGGCAGGTAGCTGATTATAGTTGGCGGGTCAGGGGTGTCGATAAAGCCGGAGACATTCCCAATTTGTACCAGAGACATGTTCCCATAAGCATTGGCCCCATAGGCTGTGCTGACCTGCAGAGAGAAACGTCTCAGCCACATCACTTAGTTTTTTCCCAAGTCAATAAACAACATGATGAAATAGCTATTGATTATACCAACACCATGCGCTTGTGTTCGTGTATTCTTTACCACCAGGCTGCTGCCGCAGGCCTCCAGAGTGCTGAGACTGATGCTGAACAGGACCGCCGTGGGGAAGGTGTTGTTGTTGATGAAGCCACGGCATTGGGCGTCAGTGTGGCGACCGTTCAGAGCCAAATCTGCGTCGGTGTAGCCGGAGAAGAGCACGGGGCAGAAGTTGATCTTCAAGGTGATGGTCTGAACCCCGCAGTACACACTGATGTCCCGCTCACCTGGAGGAACAGAGGAGGAAGAGTTACCACATACAACAACAAAAAAGCTGTAAGACCAGTGGTGTACAATACAGCGATTATTGGAAGCAATTGCACTGCTACCGGAATGATTAGAACATTTGCAGATAAATTTTTTGAGTCTTCACAAGCAATCACATGTTGGTGCAACGTTTTGGAGCAGCGGCTCCCTGCAAATAATCTCTGATTAGTTGGTGGGACTGAATCCCAGCAGAACCTGTAACTAAAATAGAGTGGGATGAGAATACAAATACTTAAAATCCCAACCACTGCTCAAAGGCGAGGCATGTAAGCCTGAAGTCCAGTTACTGATATTCATCAGCTGTGAAAGAGGTTTGACAATTAGCACTTTCATATGTGAATTTTCAACTGAATATGAGATATATTTTGAGCTAAAATCAACCAAATTAGAGAAGCAACCATAATAAAGTGTTCAACCGTATGTCCTTATCCATGAAGTGTTTATGTTATTTTGTCTATCCTCTATATAATATTTTGATGATTTGATTTTTTAAATAAATCTATTTAGGTAGCTGTTCTATTATTTTTTCTGTAACTTTGTATTATCAAAAAATATACTTTAAGTATCAAAAGTAATGTACTCATCGCACATAATCACTCCATGTTAATAAGTATAATTTTACTACTTCAGCTACTTCAAGTGGAGAATGCATGATATGATGGATGCATAATAACGTAATATAACATAGTTGCAGTAGTTGTAGTTGGTAACATGGTTAATCATATGTAATAAGTTGTCTTCATACGTTTTAAATGTATCCATAAACATTGATTTGTACGTGCGTATAAACAGTTAATACATGCTTTATATCTTACTGAAAGCCCTGTTCATGTGTGTAATCACATGATATGTTATACCGTATTATTAAGCGTATTAACTGTTTAAACATCAGTAGATGTGTTGAAGGAGGAAGTTATATAATAGTTTTATCAAAGTTGTACCTGTGTACCTGTGTTTCACCCCTGTAGGCAGAAGATTGGAAAGAGAAAACACATGATGTGACAGTATGCTCACCAGGAAACCTGCTGTGGTAGCTGGCGTCACAGTTGTATCCATTAAACTGTGTGGAGACCGACGCGGCATTACTCATCAGCAGGAAGAAAAAGCACATTCGTGTCATTTGTGCACCTGAGAGAGGTTTGCCCAGTGTCATCTTCAGAAGGTCAACATTGCATTATCCACATTACTCAGGTTCGTGTTAAAAACAGCCCGTATCTCAAAATCAAATGTTCAAAGACAATGCCCCCAAAGCTTCGCCTGTTTGCTCGACTGCTGCACGCTCTGACCTCTATCAAAGTAGTACAACCTTCTTTCCTCAGGTCCCCTGATCCTTCTTATCCTGCTCCCTCTGCCCCCTTTTACCTCAGGCGCTCATGTTGGCTCAAACCACTATTACCCAACCCCTTTTAAACTGAGGTCACCCTCTTTCCAGCTCATTTCATCCCCACTTCTCTTTTTTCTGCACCTGTTTCCTGCCTTTCCCAAAAGTAATTGGATGGACCCCCTCATCCCCTGGTATGTGACGAGAGAAAAGTTCAACACTGAGGTACGTAGCTTTTGATGGCATCGGGGACCTAAACTAAACACAAATCAGCCTTACGTGTATCTGTTTAGTGTGATGAGAAAGATAGAGGGACTCATTATCCAAACACTTTGACAAAAACTCTGCTGCATTGCAGAACATGGGAAACTCCATCAGATCTGAATGGCCTGGACAAATCTTTTCACGGCGCCCAGAAACCTGAGCGTACTCGGAGGGTTCCCACTCGTCTCTCCTCAGTCTGATCTCCGTCTGTCAGCTCACACAAACGGTGGGCCTCAGCGGGGGGGGGCCCAGCCCTTGAATTAAGCTGTCATCGGCTGCTGCTGTGGCCTACATTCACATGAACATAAAAGTCAACTCACGGTCTGATGCAGGGCTGTGTGTGGGTAATTGTGATGCACAAGCCATCACTTAGAGTCAAGACATTCAGTGGCGTGTACAGCTCCAGCACCGTGTATACCGCGCTGCAGAAGGTAAAAGTGGAACCTCTTGTGTGTTTTATGGTTTGTTACTCGGCCTCGAGATAACCCACTCCATTTTATTTTACTGAACCTACATAACAGAAGTTATTTTAATATATTGAACTGGTATTAGAATGAATAACAGATTTATACAAACAGGTGTAAATAGGGGATGTTGGAGCCTCAAATAATAATTGTCTTTTGGTCAATAAATCACACAAAAAGACCAAAACCACCTTTCCAAGTTCACTCTCCGATCTGTGGCACGTCCAAGCACATTGGTTCCACATGCATCTTTAAAAACAGGTAAAATGTTTGATAAAAAAAAAAAAAGGCCCAACGGTTTTCTAAAACGGCTGGGCACTGTAGTTTTTAGCAAATGTTACTCAAATTGGAGTAGATAGTGCTTTTGTTATCTCCACCAGAGGTTATGTGTTCGGCTGTGACTGAGTGAGTGGACACATCTGTTTTTGTCCACTGCTAATCTTGCATTATGCTGCAGCAAAATGTAATATATATATATATATATATATATATATATATATATATATATATATATATATATATATATATATATAGTGGTGGCCAGTTAGGGCTGCATGCTCAAGGTCCGCTTGTGGTTGCGGTGACTCGCACTTTCTCAAAACACGTTTTCTTACCTGTTTTATGTTGGCATTGACTGCCTGCTGACTCCTCACGTCACAAACACTTAACAGCTGATGGCACTAGCAGTACACACTGTGCCCCGCCGCCACTCAGCCGCTGTTAAGCATGCAAACAGCTTAGTGAGCTTACCTTTGTGAGCTTTTCTGGAGCTCCGTATCACATTGTATCGTATATATCACACGATCTTCCACTGCAGATGGAGTTTCAAAGTTTCTTTGTTCTTAACCGTCTTCATTCCCTTGTGTCGTCTGAAAACAGATGTAACATTAGACACATCTGCAGGACCACGGCTGAATTAAAAACCGAGCAAAATAAGCATTTTCCCCGAGGCCCCAGGCTGTCTGGATGACAAATACTTGTGTTAATTTGTTTAATTGCAAATCTTTAGGTAATACGCACTTTTTTAGTCTTTGATGCCCTGTGTCAAAATACTAGAATTATGCAAAACTCTAGATTACTCTGATTTGTTCAGAGTAAAAACCCATAAATGCTGGATGCGTTGCTATGCACTTTGGTGCAGATGTTCATTGTCTGTGTGAACTTTGGTGATCTCAGATTTTTCATTATGGTCAATATGTGTTCAGTACTGGTATTAGCAATGCCGTGGAGTCATTAGTGGAAGCGTGAAGGTTACACAACTACAAAGCTTTGTCCAGGTTAGGGAAATATTGTGGTTAATCACAAATGTTCCCAAATGAACTGACATAATATAAAATCTGGGGCAGAAAATAAGCCTTAATCACTGAAGACACTTTGGCATGTCACAGTGAGAATGCAGATGTAAATGATCAAATGAATGATGGCTGACTGATGACCATTTAGCTGCTTCAGTTTGAGGTTCCTGGTTTTGTGGTTTCTATCCACCTGTTTTGTGTGCATTTCCAGTTTGCACATAAAGAAATAAAAACCTGAGTGGAGAGCAAATGGAGCACACAAAGCACTGATTCCTGAGATAAACGACTGGGACTGTAACCTTCATCAAACTAATACATGAAACTCAATATTTCATATTTCCTTCATGCTTTCCACATAGTTTTCCATTGTTCGATGTTTTACTGGCCCTATATTAATTACATCATCTGGTTGCGTTGTCTCGTATCCACAAAACAATAGTTTAGCTTTATTGGCAAAAATATAATATTCTTAACTATGTTTTCATTGGTGTATAATCACCTGAAACTAAGAATAGTTGTTTCTACAGCAGCCCAGAAGGGACAAACCAAACACTGGCTCTAAAGAGGGCCTTTTGTGTTTTTTACGTTACCTGAAAGCCACTGTTTTCCGACACGCTTGGACAAGGTGGGGTGAGGATTGGGGTATCAGTTGGATGCAATCTGCAACCTCGCCACTAGATCCTAGTAAATCCCACACACTGCTCCTTCTGTCATTGCTTACTGGGATGCTTTAATAAAATGATACCATCGTCAGTGCTATTAGTTTGCGATCAAAATGTCTGCAGTGAAAACGTTTTTGGGGGCTATTGGCCAAATAGTTTGGCGGAATGTTTGTGTGTGTGGGAAGACCACAGCTAATTTGCCCAGGGGTTTCCCCGTGCATCTTTTTTAACTTGTCTTTTTTTGTATGTGTGTGTATATCCATTAATTTAAAAAAATAAGAGCACATAGCACATATGCTTAATTGTTGTTCCCTTCCTACTCATGATACAATTTATTTCATCAAAAACATCTCCTGTGTGTCACATTCCTCGTACATGGTTCAACAAAGTCGATCAAATGTCCTGTTATCCATCTTAAATTACCAAGATGATTGACGTCAGGCTATGTCGGTTTCTCAAAGGCTGATCCGCCCTCAAACGGTCTCGTTAATTCTAACCAGACGTCAGTCATCTGGATAATTGCGCATGCCCGTTCCTCTTCAAAAGGGGGAGGAGTCGAACACAGATTCTATGATCTTCAAAAGCTACAATGGCAAATAAACTCTGAGAAAGAACGTCTCTTTTCTCCGTGGAAGAGCAGGAGATGATCATGTGATTAATTTAAGACCATAATCATGGCAAAGTCTAATGCTGCGTTCACATCCAAAGCATAGTGAATATTCGCAACACTTCCTGTTGTGAACGCACCTTAAATGCGTAAGTGTTGGGAAAATGTATCGGCTAATTTTAAGTGCATCATCACCCAAATCAATCAGATTATATTTCTTTAAATGTGCCTGCTGGCAGTAGTATACAAAGTAATATATACGTATGAGGATATATGTACTGTATGTGCGTATGTGTATGTATCATGTACTATATATGTGTATATACATGTATGTGTAGATTACCATATTACTAGGAGTTTGAATATGTGTATGGGCGGATCAGTATGTATGTATTATTCATAATCAGAAATTCAATCAATTGAATTAGTGAAAATAAATTGTGTGTGATTCTCTGTATTATTATCACGATCACCTTAATCATTTTCTACAGTAATGATATGTATGGTGTACTAATAACACTGTCATATAATTATGAGTGCTTTCAACACATCCATAAGTTTCATAAGCGCTAAATAAACGTTACGAACAGCACGGCATGCAGCGGCTTTCCCGATGTTCTCCACATCTTTGACACTACAAACATGTACCAGTCGCAAAAAAGCTCAAGACTGTGATCCAGTCTGTGAGACACTGTGATCCAGTCTGCATACAGTATGTGATCCAGTCTGCATACAGTATGTGATCCAGTCTGCATACAGTATGTGATCCAGTCTGCATACAGTATGTGATCCAGTCTGCATACAGTATGTGAGACGAGCGATGCTCTGCTGCGCCGTGTGGTGTTCAATGTACGACTCGAGGAGGTCTTGTAAATAAATGATTCCTTGTCGGCAGAATCGATAGCGCTCGTACAGGAAGTCATGATGATGTGAGCTCATTCAGGAAGTCATGATGATGTGAGTTCGTACAGGAAGTCATGATGATGTGAGCTCATTCAGGAAGTCATGATGATGTGAGCTCGTACAGGAAGTCATCATGATGTGAGATCGGATCTTGGCGATCTGGAAGAACTCTCTCCCTATAAAACTAATATAACTAATATCGCTCCTTCATCAATGAGGAAGGGAGCTGCCTTTTTTGTCCGGTGGGAGTGGCCAAGTTATCCAGTGAATTTCAGTAAACCTGCCCTGGAGCAGGTTAAGGGATTTCAATGTGTTGCTATGGTGATTTATCCAAACTTGCTTCGTGGAACCGAAAAGCCTGACATGCGTCATCTTATCCTGAAAATTATCCAGCTAACTCAGTAAACCAGGTACGAGGAATAGGGCCCTGGACTTGAAGCCAAACAGGACAGAGCCCTGAGGAACACAGCTGGCTGCAGGTGTTTGCTCGGCAGCTGCTGATCGGCCCTCTGATGAGGAAGGGCTGAAATCAAACGCTTACAAACAGACAAGTGCCATTCAGAGCAAACAGGATCAGATGGCAACATCCTCATGAAATGAATACATAAGGTGCACCCATCACCATCCTGTCTATTTTACACATCCCACCCAGTAAATGGCCCATTTAGCCAATGTTTAGTCTCTATTTTTGTGCTTGTGCAATGTCTTGTGTTGTGTCAATGTCTTGTGTATCATGTGGATTTTCTAAGCAGTGCATGTTCATTTCAAATGTGACCGCCACACTTAGATCTGCCATCTCTATCTGATCAGCTTGAAACATCCACACATTTAACTTACACTCTGGGCTGCATCACAAAACCTGTGAGAGCGCCGGCTGTAATGTGACGCTCCAGTTTTAACGCTGCCGGGAAAGTGAAGCCCTCATCAAAGGACATTCTGCAACTTGATCCTCAGTGAGTAATGTTAAGATTGTTTTGATTTGTTGCGGTTTATGAAACTTGTGGTCCAGGTTATTAGATGCAGATTATTAAAACAACAAGGTTTTTTTCTCAAGGGGATTTCTTCTGAAATGTAAAAAAAACAAAACTTTCCCAGGTGAGAGACTGGCTTATTGTTTATGTATGAGACCCAACCCTAAATTAAGAAAACAACAAGTGAGGAGCACTGGTTTTCTTTAACATGACCTTCAGAGGAAACTCATGCATGCATACACATGGAGTAAGGAAATCAAGATTAGATACAGAATAATCGATTAAGTATGCAAAAATACACTGAATAAGTTACGTGAAAACTGAATTTGGTTTAAATTAATATTCAAGCAGGCAAATAAAGTTACTGTGAAAAATTAAAGGAAGAACCGGATGGGTTTTCAATTCTTCATTTTTGGCTGGATTATTTACTGAGCAACATGACGGACTTTAAGGTTTGGAGATAATCGTGGCACTGTGCTGCCCCCCTGTGCTCACTGTGTCACGCTGCAGAACATCTGACAGCAGACTCACATTATGAATATCCAAAATAATCAACTCAGAAATGATGATGTGTTATTATAAACGAGTATATAGAGTACTTACTATCAGCGCCACCTTCTCCAGATGCAACATTAAAGGGATGCTTACACATTAATGCATCAATAGTAACAATCCAATGATGCGGAAATGGGTCATTCTGCATTTCAGGGACCTTTGGGACTTGAGTACATGTGTAACACTATTGTTCTTTAACTTTAGCCATTTTGAATGCAGAACTTTTACTTACTGCTTTTACTTTAAGATCTTAGTACTTTCTGCACTGGTTTCCAGTCAATTTTATGTTAAGTATGTTGCCAACGGAAATTGTGTTTGCATTTTAAATGTTACTGACGTTACTGAGTTTATCGTAACATGCTGAAATAAAGGTTGAATGGATCTTGTGTAAAAGGAAATGCATTCAGACATTCAGTCAGCATTGCATTAATGCTTTCATTACAGTTGTAATTGCCTCTGCTCTGCCTCCATTATCCACTCGCATCATTTTGAACTTAAGCACTGTTTTAACCTAATGCTTTAGAAGAATAGACATATTTACAGAACTTAACAGTTAATCAAAGACAACAAAATGTCTGTCCTGTCAGACTAAATATAGTTTAAATCTTGTATTATTTAGATCTTTAAATCTAAGGGTGAAATGTCCTTTCAACATTCTGGTGCAAACTAATAATAACCATTATTTGTATAAACATTTTCAAAACAAATTTGCAAAGCTGCATCACAGGAGAGCAGACTAAACACACATTTCAAAACAATTAAATAACACTAAAGGGAAGAAAGGAAGAGGTTTGATCCATAAAAAGACAAATGCAGGGACAATAAATACCAAACCAAGCATGTAGACTTATATGCATACAAAATCTCAATACACTTAAAAGTAGATCATTAAAAACGAATCATCTACTTGTAAAAAATGTTTTTGATTTTGTTGTTTCAAACTAAGTCATATTTGCTGATTTCTTTGTTTTCTTTCTGAATTTTTGAATGAATATTGTGATACAAGGAAGCACGAGTCATTTTAAGTAAACTATATCTGATTTATAGACCCTGTCCTCTCAGTCTGAAATACTACTTAACTTTACTGAAAAAAAAGGACGTGTCACACACAATAGTACCACAATAAAAGCTCTTGGATTGTATTCATTTTGAAAGATTTAATAATCTGATGTATCATGATAAAGGCTAATCTCTAAATTCCTATATTTTACAGATTTATGTGCGTAAGAAGGATCAATAGACTTTATCTTAACCCCTTGAACTTTCTTGTAATTGAACACCTCACTGTCTCTTTGCTATAGACTAAAACGTCTTTGTTTAAAACAATTTAGTTGTTCAGACACCATATATGTATCCACTACATCATTTTTACATGTCGGGATTATTTTCTTTGGATTACTGTCACACCAGGATGTATGAGCATATTTTACACTGAAACAAGGCCGTCACATGTCTGGTTTATACCCACACTCTTTATTACAGTATTATTACGGTGATTTCAGGTGCAATTTGAGATGCTTCAACTCAGCATCACTGTGAAGTCAGTTCAAAGCATCCATAAAGTCTCACTGCTTCACTCTGTCAGGCCTGCTCATCCTCTCATCCAGGCCTCTAGCACTCCTGTGACTGAGCATTTGTGCACCCCCCCCCCCCCCCCCCCCCCCCCTCCTCCAACTGGCCTGCGGTCAGTTAGTGTGCACCTGCACCACAACAGACTCAAGTGGAGCTCAGCGGTGTAACATCTGATTCAGGCTCTGCAGGGGCGCTGCGTGTGCAGACTTTTTTTTTTTGTTCCACCCGGAGAGCTCAGCATAGCAGGCCCGCCATTTCCCCTCCTCGGTGGTCTTTTTTCTTCTTCTTTCATCGCGCTTTAAAGCGGAGCAGCGGCAGCAGGAGAAGGAGGAGGAGGAGGACGTGGAGGAGGAGGAGGAGGAGGAGGAGGAGAAGCGGCGGCGACGACTGGCGGAGCGGCGGAGGCAGGCAGGCAGGAGGAGAGACGCAGGGATCCGGTGTGCCACATCGGGATGAGAGACACAGACCCGGGTCGTCGGATGAGTCAGCGAGCGGACCCTGCAATCACGGCAGCGCAGACGTCTGACTGACGGAGACCGAGACAATCACACATTTTGTGATTGTTGTTGTTGTCGGATTCCGCTTCTCTTTATTCCGCCCTCCCCTGGTCCGCGTCTGCCATAGCCTAGTTTTTTTATTTATTTTTTAATTATCTCCACCAAGGTGGGAAAACGGAGGGGAGGTGGGGGGGTACGGCAAGGTTGCGGAGGAGGTGGAGGTTTTTCTTTACTTTTCTAAAAGAGCTCGCACCCGAAGATAAACCCAGACTGCTTTCTGAAAGTCTTTTGTTGCACTGAGTGAGAGAAGATGTCGGGGCAGAGCATTACAGACAGGATAACTGCAGCCCAGCACAGTGTAACGGGATGCGCCGTGTCCAAAACAGTATGCAAGGCCACCACTCACGAAGTGATGGGCCCGAAGAAGAAACACTTGGACTGTGAGTATCTTCTTTAAAAATAAATAAAGTATACATATATATAAAAACACACAGCGCGCGAGGGTTGAAACAACGCAAGCGCGAGCAGCGCTTTATCTGAGCGGCGGACAAGGCCGCAAAGCCTCACGAGAGGCTACATGCTACCGCTGCTACATGCCAGAGAGATTATATTGTTATAACATCGAGCTCAGGCCTTGTTGACACTGTGCCACTCGGAGCTGACAGGCGTTCAAAGAAGCCTCGCCCTGTATTAAGGCCGATAAGGGATGTTTCTCCCCGTGTTTCGTCACGAATAGCTGTCACAGTTAGCTTGGCTAGCGGGCTGGTTTTGTTCGCCGCTCTCGTCATCCTCATCGGTTTAGAGTTTGAACCTCGAGCCTGCAGCAGCACACATCAGGATACGTGTCTATTTGAGCATTGTGGAACAACGAAACCTGTTTTAATAACCAGTGGGAGCAAGTGGGCCTCTCACAGGCCCTGAAATTAACATTTGCAGGAATCCAATCTCATCTCCCATCTTGGTGCACCTGCAGCAGGACAAGTGTCACTCAGCTGTAGTGACTGAGTGCCGTGATGAGCGGCTGCTCGTCACGGTGGGGTCATGATGCAATCTCTGCGAGTTTCCTTCCTTCAAACACACTTCTCCATGCACCCTGACGCACGCACAGGAGCTTCAATCCTCGTGTGATCGTTAGTCTGTCCTGTACTTAAGAGATGCAGTGGTAGATTTTCTGCATATCGATCTGCACTTGCAAAGGCATGATGGCAGTAATGAAAGTGATTTTTCTTATTTTATGAAGGCCCTGCGTCATTATAAGAGTTCAATAATAGTCCAGGAAGAAAAATGTGCACACTGTATTTTCAGACTGGTTTGTGGAGTGGAACAGAGCAAATATCTAGATTTCTTAAATGGGAATGATGGTAACTTGTGCTGCATATTTTTGCTTTAATAGTAAAGGTTGCAGGTCCCACACCTGTTGTGCGGCTCAGGCGACTCCCCAGAGGTGAGATGAGTGAACGTTGGCAGTGACACTCAGTTGGCTCGTCCCAACCCAGCCAGCTATCTAATGTGACTGACGCGTTTCAGTACACAACACAACAGGATGTGTACACAGATAATAACACAGTGTCCTACGCTTTTATGTTATAATGGAGGCTGGATGGTATTGTATTATATAGGTATTATATAGGTTTATATGGATCTTTTTATGCCAGCTTAATGGTTATGTCCCTATCTGACAGAACATAAGTAATGGTTTTTGTATAATTCCTTAATGGATTATAAGTACTTTATGGACATGTTATGCCTTTAGTAGAGAGATGACAATATTGTACATGAGGAAAGAGATTGAGAACAGCCAGAGCTAAAGCAAGTATTTAATGCATAATGATAGTTGGATATGCTTGAAATGTTCTGATATTTGTTCCAGTATAACACATACAGTACGTTCCTGTGCAGTTGTGGGAAATACAAACATGTTTTTTTACTAACAAAACACTTCTTTCATTTAACAAAACAACCCAAGAAGAAACAAGCAGTTGTACTTTTCTGAAATTGGCAAAATCTTGATTTAAATCAGGAAAATTAGTATAGTCCGTTAAATAATTATTACATGTTTATGCTATCAAATGTCAGTATTGGAAATCAGCCTAAAAAATCCTGTGTTGGTCGGGCTAAAGGAAAGTGCAATTACTTAAAATAAAATGTATAGTCATTAGGTTCGCAGGCCCGACCTGCTGCATCTGACTTATTTTGAAGTTTGAGTCCCAACCTTATGAATAGTAAGAGCTGGGCAGTAATTCAGTGTCATCAATCATATATAAACTTAAGTAGAATACAGGACAGCAACAAACAATTAATTTTTTTTTATAATCTGCCAAATACTTTCTTGATTTTTGGTCAGAGGGGAAGGTTAAGTCTTCAAAATGCTTGATTTTTGTTTGACCAACAGTCTGAAACCTAGAGATATTCAGTTTACTTTCACATAAAACAAGAGAACGCATTAACCCCCTTAGATTTGAGAAGTTGGAACGAGGGAATATTGTTCATGCTTGTTTGAAAAATGACTTCAATGATTAACTGACTTCGTTCTGCATTTTGATACCAATACAAAACAATATTTGCATGTTTTTGTACAAAACCCATTTTCTATTTAACAAAAGACACACAAGTTTTCAATTGTTAAAAGTTGTCGATAACTGTTGTTATTTGCATTTGGCCTAAAAAAAAAAGCTAAAAAATTGACAACATTGTCATTGAAATGAGAAAATAGTTTTCTAATGATCAAACAAATGTTCAAGAACATTTCCTTCCTCATTTACAAAGCCGATTTTGTGAAGCATTTTCAATCCATCATTGTTTACATCCATGTTGACCAGCTTGAGGTCTTCTTCCGCCACCTGTTGATCCATGGCGTCGTGTGAGAGGCCCCACAGGGAACCTTTAAATAAACAAGATTATGAATCAGTGTTACAAATACAGTTTTATGGTTTGATACCCAGACCTACACAGATGTAGTGCTGCTGTGTGATAAATCAATATTTTTAATATGCTTTTGTATTGACTTAGACACCATGGTCATACAACAGTATTTTATTTCATGAAATAATATCTAAATTGAAGAGAAACAATGTTAGTTTTTGATATTTTTTGTTTCACTTGTAAATAGTTTTGTATTAGGCAATGCTATGCAGTGAACCATTTGTTTTACATGTATCATATACTGAGAACTTATTCACATGAATAGACAACCTATTTTCTAATAGACATTTTTATAACAATATCCTGAATTGATTAATTGTGATATTGTATATATATATATATATATATATATATATATATATATATATATATATATATATATACACACATTAAAACCCAGCCTTCATGGTGGTTGACACGCTGTGGTAACACATGGACACATTTGTGTCCCATGAATGAATTAGATTAGAAATCATTAATGTCAACCACTGTGAATATTTAGCGGGCTGATTGCAACATGACTGAGCTGTCAGTGTAGTCTCCACCCCCATGTTCCTCCTCCTCCTCCTCCTCCTCCTCCTCCTCTTCCTCCCTCCTACTTGTCTCCTCTCCGTCACCACCCATGCTAACTGCGGCTGCTGCTCCTCTGGAAGGTGATCCTGTCCTACTTAAAGTCCCCCGCCTTTTGAAAAGTCAAATATAGGACAGAAAAGGAGGCCCAATCACCTCGTGGGTCTGATCACCGCTGTGAATGGCAGGGTCATTATCACTTTGACTAACATCATGCAAACAGCACAGTGATGCAGGATGAACATGTATGGTTAACATCTTGATGCCTTGCACTTCATGTTGCTCTTTCAAAGCATGTTGTGTTGCCTTTAACACTTACAATGATTGATATCAGTGTCTACTTGTGCGACAGGGATCCTTGATTGCATGGATGGTGATTTACTGTTTATTATGATAATTGTATGTAGAAGAGTCCTTGCTTTAACACACTGTTGCAGCATTTTACTTTGAGTAGAACAATTGCGTTATTGTGACTCAGATATATTCTGTAGTTCGGTGGCACTAATAATTATATTCATTATCTTTTTCTGTCGGTTATTTTTTTCATTAGTCGATCAATCATTTAGACTATGACATGCCATAAAAAAGTAAAAATCGCCATTAAAGCTACTTTTGGAAACACTGAGGTCATGTCTGTATAATAATATAATTATACATTTTGGTGATTTATAATAGCATGAGGAGTTAATGTTCTACAATTACATACATATTACAATTTCTTTCTTTTTTAAAACACATTACTTCAATTTTCCTTAATGGAGAAAAACTGTTCAATGAGTAAATATGATTTGATTTTACAGTTGTAGAAAATGTAGAAAAGCAGCAAATCCTCACATTTCATGAGCTTTAAGCAACAAATGTTTTGGCATTTGGCGTCACTGAATGAAGTCAATCGGTTTTTCAAATATTTGCTGAATAATATTCTGTTGATCGACTTATCAATCAATCAACTAATTGTCTCAGCTCTAATCGTGTGCAGTTTCCTACTGAATCGGTTGTGTCGTGAACTAAAGATGTCCAACTTTTAGTTTAGTTTAAATCATTGGAGCTCAATTTCTGAATCTGTTGAACGTATTCAGTCCTCAAACTTCTCTTTGTAAAACATCCTGTCAAAGAGAGAAAGGAGAATTGGATTTAGTTAATGCTGCTTGCAGGTTACCAAACTGCACATGTGTGACCTGTAGTGGAGGACAAACCAGCATGAGTCACATCACAGGCTGTTTTTAGTTCCAAACATTGGTTTGTGCATCTGTGGTAGTTTTTTACTTTGCCAGCGTTGGCAGCAGGTTTTTGTCTGCTTATCACCTCAACGTGGCAATGAACTCGCAGTGCGTTGCGTTATCTATGAATAAATGTATCTTAACAGATGAAAACTTTTTTTTAATATAAAATAAAAATGTGTATCGGCATAGAACATACAGTATATCTGGTTATACTTATTTCAACTAAATATCAAAATGACGTTGACTCGACACCTCGGCTATTTGACTGTTTGTGTTTCACACAATATAACAGATTTGAGCTTGGTGGGTGATTTCATAAAAGATCAATAAATCAGTCAAATGCAAAAAAGTAGGCAGTTAAAGTTTATTTCAGTTGGCAGGAACATTGAAATAACTTCGGGAATTTAATGTCACCCGAGGCTTTAAGAGGAAGACACAACTTTCAAGCTCCAGTGTATCACAACTTGATGACCAATACCCACAAAATATATCTGTATTATATATTTAAGGCTGCAGCTAACAATTGTTTTCATTATTGATTCATCTGCTGATCATTGTATTGATGAATCAGTTTAATCATTTGGTTTTTTTAAATGTCAGAAAAGAGGAGAAAAATGACCACTATTGAGAACAGCGTCATTTGATTGTCTTCAAATTGTTTATTTTGTCCGAAGATTTAAATGTTGTTGTCATAGAAGGCCAAAAAAAATAGAAAAACATTTGATATTAGGAATCTTGATTGTATATTTTTTGTAATTTGTTTGACCCCACAAAATCTTAGACTTTTACTTGATTATCAAAATAGTTGTTGATTAATACTCGATCGATTGATTAATTGACTAATCGTCTTATCATAATACAAAATATTTTCTAGCAGGTGTTTGCAGCGGTTACATTCAAATTATTTGAGGAATAAAGCATGGTCAATGATCAAAGAAGAGCTGTGCGACTTATTGCAGTTTGATGGACTTAATTTGGCTGATTATTACAAATGCACTGCCTTGTGAAGAAGATCCGCTATTTATTTTGATTGATTATTACAAATGTGTATTTGTAATAATAATTTGCAATGTCTTGTGAACCTCGTGAGCTCACGAACTTCCGTTACTTTGTTTCAGATTTGATCCATTGCACCAACGAGATGAACGTGAACATTCCTCAACTGGCTGACTCGCTGTTTGAGAGGACCACCAACACCAGCTGGGTGGTTGTGTTTAAGTCACTCATCACCACACAACACCTCATGGTCTACGGCAACGAGGTGAGGCGCTGCAGCAGACACGAGCAGCTTATTTGAGCATTAATGTATTACTATTTAAGGCGGTAACCACGGTTCCCTTTTCTTGCAGCGTTTTGTTCAGTACTTGGCTTCGAGGAACACACTATTCAACCTCAGTAATTTTTTGGACAAAAGTGGGTTACAAGGTAGCGATTTTATGTCGGTTGTTGATATTGGTTCTAAGTCGTTCTGATTTCATGCACAATGTGAATAAGTACATTTTCCTTTTGCCGTTTAACGTTCCAGGTTATGACATGTCCACATTTATCCGGAGGTATAGTCGGTACCTGAACGAGAAAGCCGTTTCGTACAGACAGGTTGCATTTGACTTCACGAAAGTTAAACGCGGGTAAGGAGTCATTTTATTATTATTATTATTATTAGGCAGTATTAAATGTATTTATTTCCTTTTTATAAATCTGTAAAAATGAATGTTAATTCTTTTATTATTCATCAACTCATCGTTTAGTCTGAAAAATGTAAATTATACCAAATACAATTTCCCAGAGCTTAAGGTGATGTCTTCAAATGAATATTTGTTGTGTTTGACCAACCAAAAATATTCAGTTCACAATAGAAAACTGAGAAACGCAGAAAAAGGCAGGAAACAGCATTTTCATTTCAATCAGTTATCAAAATTGTCCAACATGTTTTGTAATTAGGCTAACTGATTAATTATCTAATTATTTTTAGCCCTCATGTGTTCAAACATTTGTGGAACAAATGCCCAAATATTATATTTTTAAATGGCAATTTCAGTGATTCATTCAAAAGTATTTAAATGCAAAAGATCAACGATGAATCAATAGCCGTTTTATTTAGCGAAGATGCTGCATTTTCTGGTTTCAGCTTCTCAGATGTGAGGATTTGGTTCTGTTCTTTATGTAAACTGAAAATCTTTTGGGGGCTCTGTTTTTCATCCTTAACAAGACATTTGAAGTGAATGAAGTCCGTCTGTTATCGTGTTTTAAGAGCTCCGGCGCTCGCTCATCCATCTCTCTGTCTCCTCCCTCCTCCCTCTCTCCTGCGTGTCCACACAGAGTGGATGGCGTAATGAGGACCATGAATACAGAGAAGCTGCTCAAGACTATCCCCATTATTCAGAACCAGATGGATGCACTCCTCGATTTCAATGTGAGTTTAAGGTGAAGCCTCCCGCGGCGAGTGAGCTCATGCTAGTGTGAGGTGTTCGGCTGCATTATCGTAGTTCACAGGCTTCCTTTTTCTTCCACGTCAACAAACCGCTGTGGAAAAGCTGTAAGATAAATGATTGCTTTCCCTCAGGTCAATGCCAACGAATTGACTAATGGCGTCATCAATGCAGCCTTTATGCTCCTCTTCAAAGACTCCATCAGGCTCTTTGCTGCTTATAATGAAGGCATTATCAACCTGCTCGGTAAGACCACTTTCTCTTTCTCGTCAGTTCCTTTTGTCGCATTATTACGTGGTTGGTTCATTCCAATTTCTTTGTTTCACCAAATAGAGAAATACTTTGACATGAAAAAGATTCAGTGTAAAGAAGGTTTGGACATTTACAAGAAGTTTCTCACCCGAATGACCCGGATATCAGAGTTCCTCAAAGTAGCAGAGGTAAATGACACTAAATGTTTGTTGTTTTTCACAGATAGTAAATGATGCCGCAGAGACACGATGGTAACTCGGTTTTCTTTCTCGTCTAACAGCAGGTGGGCATCGATCGAGGAGACATTCCAGATCTATCACAGGTAAGCACCGGCCTGGCAAAGCAATGTGAAATCACAGGTTGTCCCGCTCTTTATAGGAAGCCTTTCCTCGCCCTCTTTTTCTTATTTCCAGCTCTAATCGCTCTTTTATCGTCAGTTGTCTTTGTCACACTAGAGAGTAGCACACCCGACACAAATGTTCTTTAAGATAAAACACTTTGCATGATTTCTTTCTCGAGCGCATGTTCGCCAGAGGAGGTGGTCTTCTTCTCCTGTTCCTTGTTCTGGTCCTGTTTCTTCTTCTTCTTCTTCTTCTTCTTCTTCTTCTTCTTCTTCTTCTTCTTCTTCTTCTTCTTCTCCTTCTTCTTCTTCTTCTTCTTCTTCTTCTTCTTCTTCTTCTTCTTCTTCTCCTTCTCCTTCTCCTTCTTCTGCTTTGACTCCTTTTCTTCTTTCCCTTCCCTACTTCTCCTCCCTCTTTCTACAGTAAATAAAGGTGTTGTCCACACTAAGTGTGTTAAATTAATCACAGTAATTGCAAACCCACCCAGGAAATCTGCACAGTGACAGTTAGACGTTTCCTATTTAAAAAAATAAATTGCACATACTGTCGCGTTGTGCTGTGGGGAACAGAAACTGCAACTAAAAGGCATTCCCCCTCTGACTGTCACCACCTTTATATTCTGTATTTTCCCCTTTATCTTTCCACTTTAGTTCACAGTTTGTGTAAGTACTATCATTTCACTCTTCTTCTATGTCCGTGACTTGCTTCGGTGTTGTCTCTTTGCATGCCTCTGCTCTGACTCTGTTTCCGACATGATGGTGAAAGAGCAGTTGAAGGAAAGAACACTCGCTGTGGTAAACTCTGATCACGTTGGTCACGTCATTGAGGTGTGAACCAGTGTAGCTCGTCTCCTGTAAAGTGGCTTCCCCGTTGTGCTTAGACACGGCCGATTCAACAACGCCCGGGTTGTTGAAAGTGCCGTGGTGCAGTACGTCATCCCACACAGATGTTACTCTCATCCAACGTAGCCTTTTGGCTGGAATCAAGAAGTAATCGATCAGTGGCGGGTAACTGATAGTCCAAATTTGATAGTTTAACTTTGTGGGGCAAAATTGAACCTCTTATTTAAAGACGTTAGTTGTCTGTCTGGTGCATTTCATAGTGTTGGCTTTTCTGCTCTATCTTGGTTGCCCACCACTGTCCTTTATAGTCTTGACATCCATGCAGACTACATTTTCTGTGTCTCAGGAAGTTGCTGACTGTGTGTTTTCTGTCACGACAGGCTCCCAGTAGCCTTCTAGAAGCTCTGGAGCAGCACTTGGCCTCTTTAGAGGGCAAAAAGGTCAAGGACTCAACTGCAGCCAGCAGGTACATCAACTCCCGTCACTATTTCTCAATTCCTCTCATCTTTTCCTTGATTCTCAGAGACTGCCTTTCCATTTATATCGCTCCGTGTTCTAACGTTTTATTAGATTGTGCTACATCTCGTCAATAAATCAGTCAAACTCTTCTGACAAGATGATGATGAGACGAACGTAAACGGTTAAACAATTTGAGACTAGTGCACACAAGAGATAAAAAGAATGGAGATGTAATAATACATCTAATAAAATGGCTAGATCAATCAATCAAGAGTGAATTTGTGTCTTTCCTGCAGGGCCAGCACTCTGTCAAATGCAGTGTCATCACTCGCCAGCACGGGGATGTCTTTTACTAAAGTGGATGAGCGGGAGAAGCAGGCAGCTCTCGAAGAGGAACAGGCTCGACTCAAAGCTCTGAAGGTGGACTTGCTGTTTGAACCAAAGCGGCTGTACACTTAAAGATGCCTTGATGTTGCCCGTATGCTTGAATTCGAGTTTCTCTCTCACTCAGGAACAGAGGCTCAAAGAGCTGTCCAAGAGGCCCTCCTTCGCTACCACTGATACATCGCCGATCTCCACCACAGGGGGCACTATCAGCACCGCGCCAGCCATCGACCTCTTCTCCACACCCAGCTGCTCTAACGGGTACGGCTCACATCCACAGTTCATCCCCGCTCTAGTTACGAAATATGTTTTCCAATATCATTTTAAAACTATTTTATACCCATTCTGCTATTTTTTTTTCTTGTGCCGCAACATACATCTCCTTTTGAATGTTGCTGCTTTAAAGTTAACGGCGTAGGCGATGTGTAACTGTCGCTTTATAACGAGGAAACATTCGCACTGTAAAGTCGCCGTGCAGAACATTGCGACGCAAGGAGGAGGCAGCAGAAAGGGACAGGAAAGTAAAAGGGCCAGCAGACACTTTTATTGTTTATTGTTTATTGTTGTATTGCACTCTGTTAGTAAGCATAAGCATGGATTCTGCTCAGCTTCCACACTTTGACTTTGACACTTTGTAGATATCCAATTGGAATCATATTGTAAACCTCCAGATGTAGGGCAAAAACCACATATCAGGTTTATTTTCTTGCAGTCGGTCTAGATACAATCTGGATATGCTAAAAATGGATTTGGGCTGGTAATCTGAACAGGATCTTGGACTGTTTTTTAATTAATTTTTTTAACTTTTACCTTCAAAGACATACTTCTAATCATAACTGTCACCATTTTACTTTGGATTTATTTGTTAGGCTTTTGCACTAAAAAGAGCTGTGCAAAAATATCAGTTGGCTTTATTTTTCTGTCTGCAGTGCCGTGAAGATGGAGAGCGACCTTTTTGACCTGCAGTCAACTTTCCAGCCCTCAATGCAATCGGGCTCAACAGGGCCTCCAGCGGCAACGGCGTGGGCAGGTAAACCTGCAGCCAAACATCTGTGTTTCTGGACTCTCTGGACCTTTTTCTGCATGCTCTCCTTCTCTTGTTGTCTGACTCTGATGCCCACCACTCTTTTCTGTCTTTGTCTTTTCTCTGTCTCTCTTCCCTCCGCCTGCCTAGATCCTTTCACCTCTGCTGAAGCTGGAGATGAATCCATGCCAAACCTTAACCCTTTCCTCTCAAAACTCGTTGTCGATGCCGCTCACTTACCTGTCGTGTCTTCAGACGGTGTTAGCTTTTCCTCTAGGACATCCAGTCATGAAATGTTTGGTGGTAACGACTCATTTTGTTTCTCCTCAAAAGTCTTGTTGTTCATTTCTCTGTTGTCACTTATAAGCATGACTAGCTTGCATGGTAACTGTGCTGAATGTTGATTATCTGTTCCTGCAAATCTCTAAATGATCTTCTTTTGTCTGTTTGTACAATGATCCTCATTGCAGTTCATACCAAGCTCAAATTCTGTTTGTTTTTTAGCGAGAACGCCTCTTAATGTCTCAACCAGGGCCCTCCATGTCCCACTATAGAGGCCATACGACCATTTTTGCTTCACAGTTCATCCTCTCTTTCAATGATGTTGCATTGTAATACAAACATGCCGTAGAGCTTTTTAAGTTGATACCTGTTCTACTTTTACCAACCTTATTTTTGATTCTCCAGATCGTTACAATCCCTTTATTGACACAAACTCATCCGTTTCAACCAATTACAAACGCACAGTGCGGATAGAACACTCCATCTCAGGTACTATGATGGCTCACCATCCCAGCCTATGTTTCCTGAGCCCTGGCAAACATAGGATCCTATGCAATACCCCCAGGGCTCTTATTTTGATATGTATTGTAGAAATGTGGTCATAAACTAATAGAAAGGAACATTTTGACATTTTGGAAAATACAGTTATTTGCTGGCTTGCCTAGAGTTAGATGAGAAGATTGATAACACTCATATCTGTTGGTTATTTTCTGCTCCTCCATAAATATCTGCTCTGTAAATGATGTGCTCTGTGTTCACCTGTGAGAAAAAAACCTGAAACAAAAAGGGAGAAATTCATATTTAATGATTTCATAGTGGCGGCATCTATTAGTTTGATCACAGTGTCTATACAGCCAATCAAATGGCTTCATTTTTAACCTTTGGAGTGAGCTAGGCTTGCTGTTTCCGGCCCGTTTCCAGTCTTTATGCTAAGCTAACTAGCTGCTGGCTATAGCTTCAAGATTGGTATTGATCTTCTCCTCTAACTATTGGCAAGAAAACCAATAAGCATATCTCCAAAAATGTCAAACTATTCCTTTAATCCCTTCCTCTTGGTTGCTACAATACTGTTCTGCACTATTTGATCCTTCTACATCTCTTAAACTTGACTTAAAACACACAGAATTTAAAAACTACAAAATTGTTAGACATGTTAGCTGTCTTCTTCCTGTATTGCTGTCATTTCCAACCTGTCACTCTGGCTCGGCCTTGAAACGCCTTTTCCTTTTGCTCTTCTTCTTCTTCTTCTTCCTCTCTCTCTCTTTGTCTTCCTCATCCTGCTACCTGTGGCGTGTCAGACTCCTTCTGTGGTCCAGTGTCCATTGCCCAGCACCTCCCACACCAGGCTCCATTCCCCACTGAGCCCTCTACTGTAGCAGGTCTATTCAGAGGTACTGAAGCTCTCTCTAGCTCACCGGCGTCAAACTCAAGGCCCGCGAGCCGAATCCGGCCCGCCACGTCATTTTATGTGGCCCGCGACGGCATGAAAGGCACGATCACCATCGTCGATCAGTTGATCGTTGACCCGTTTTCAGTCGGTTGCGGGCCTTTGCATGGGCAAAAATAAAATCCTGTGCTTTTATTTTGAAGGGAATTCTTAATGCAGCAGAGTGCCATCTATTCACACTCCTCAATGCTGGGTTCACAACACGCTTCACTTGCATGAGTTTACACGCCGGACTATTTGTGATAGTTCGGCTTCATTCACGACTTTTTTTTTTAATGTTTGTGCATGAAAGCACTGAGTCTGTTAAAAAAGGCTGAAGTTATAACATTATTATGTGTGTTGTATTACCATGTGTCCTTAAGATGCACTTTTTAATTTTTTTTAATTGAGTGTAAAAGGGAATTTTTCTAACTAGCTTTTGTTTGTGTTGGCATTCTGTGATATTCTGTACTATCTCAGATTCAAACTTGTTGAAAATGTTCCTCACTTTGGGGTCGCGGCGTGTAATTCAGGGGTGATGGTGGGTCCTGCAGCCAGACTAGTTGAACCACTACCCCAGACCACATGCATGTTCTTATTTGTTCACAATTATTTGTTGGACCAGAGTTATGTCCTTCTCAACTGTGACAAAAAAGCTTTGAACAAAGTTAATATAATAACGTGCATTTGTCTTTGTTATTTTCTTGTTTTAAGTTTGATCTTTAATTGAGTAATGTGGGTTTCTTAACCCTAAATTAAATGGATTTATGTCGTAATAACAGAGAAATTTGCTTACCGTAAAAGTCGGGTTACCTCCTGTCAGTGTCCCCGCTTTAGCAAGGTAGCAGCAGCACTAGCTAGCGCTGCTGCTAGCGCTGCTGCTAGCTGCCCACTGCTGCTGCTAGCTGCCCGCGTCCCCTCTGCCCAAGTCGGCTGTCGAGTCGAGGGTGGTCCCGCTATCGTCGGTGGTTGTTGGGGAGCTAGCGGAAGTTAGCGGGGAGCTAGCAGGAGAGCTAGCTGGCTACAGCGGGGAGCTAACAAGGACACTGACCGAAGGTAGTAGCGGCGTGTAACCCGACTTTTACGGTACATATATTTTCACATTTATATAAATGCACGTACAATATTTTGACACTTGAATAAACAATAATCGAATACAAAGACAGTTATTTAACAATATGTTTGGTAGTAATTAAATGTATGCAGTGTTACAGTTACAACCGGCCCTTTGAGGGCGACCATGATGCTGATGTGGCCCAGGGGGGACATTAGTTTGACACCCCTGCTCTCGCTCATCCGCCAGTCGATCGATGCTAGTTTTCAGTTCTGTAGAAAGAGAAAGGGTGGTATTCAGCTCTCCGTTACATTAACCAGTGATTGATATACAGACTCTGTACTTACATGGGCCAGTGCAGAAACCGAAAGTCCAAGCGGTGGTCAGTTTTGAGCTTGTGTAACTTCTGTAACTGCAACTGTCTTCTCTATTGTCTCTAATGAAGGATACTCGACGCCACAGGGCCCTCCACAGCAGTCGGCAGGGGGACTCCAAGTGGACTTTGAGTCCGTTTTTGGAGCCAAAGCCGCAGGAAGCAACAGCCTCAATTCTGATGGTAAGGATTCTGTATTTACATATGAGTGAACATGCAACACCTGTGCAATACGTTTCTGTATTTTAGTGCAGTATACATCGTATCTGTAGTGTGCAAATGTATAATCAAAGTCTTGTACCAATGTTTGATAAGGAAGTACATCAAATACAAGTCACTCAGCTGAGAAAAGGGAAAAAAGAGTCATGCAGAAAAGAGGCTTTTAAGAAACAAATTAATATGGCCCAGTGGTTTTATATTCTTATTTATATTATGGTTCATCATATTTCCGCTGTATCTTATCCTGATGTCAGATACGGCTGCAACACTGTCTCATGTCTCATATGCCACCTATTTTTACCACCTCTATCAGATTCTGCAACGATAAGTTCATAATGTCACCATTTAATGCTGACTAATCTCATCTAAAATCGTTGTTGCGTTGCAGAAGAATCTCTAAACAAGTTATTTAGTTTATTGTTGAATCAATAATGATCTCAGAATATTGGTAACAGAGCTTTCAGTCTACAACTTTTCACCTCATGGTAAAATGTACGTACGTCTCATTCCCTTTAAAAAGAATGAAATAAGCACTTGCAAAGTTGCTCTCTAAACATCGAGCTCTTGTTCCTTCTGAGTTGAAATGCACTCATTTTAGGCAAAAGCCAAATTAATGTAATGTAAGAGCCAACCATTCCAAAACCAAACAAAATAGAAAAGGATATTTTAGTACTAAAAATCTCAGTAATTTCTTGAAGAAAACACTTTTAGGTTTTAATAAAAGTTAGGTCTTGAAGAGGGAATATGAGACCACTTCACTTATTAAAACTGATGTTTTTGCAATGCAGCATTAATGTTTTCAAGTTAACGCAGCAGAAGACTGAGCACTGATACTCTCTCCTCTCATTTCCTGTCTCATCTCACTGTTGGTTATCTAATAAAGGCAACGAGTGCACAAAAGATAATGCAATACAATAAAACATACCATAACATAAAACATGCAAATAAAATCCTGGACATATTTCATATATATCATTTCTATTGTGTAACTAAATACAGAATGCTTTAAATAGATGTATTATCTCTCTGTGTCTGGTCAGATATTTCTGGGGACATCCTGAAACCGACTCTTGCCGGCTCCAACCAGGCGCTCGGTCAGCTGCCAGACAAGCTGGTGTCGGACGACCTTGACTCCTCCCTGGCCAACCTTTGCGGCAGTGAGTGTGCTGCTCAGCCCTTCAGCTGCACAAATTATTAAAGCACATGTTTATCAGATCACAAAAAGGACAAAATGTGTGCGGATAGGCAGCTAACGCCTATAAATTTCCTATTTTTTCTTTTCTTTTTTTAGACCTTGGCATTGGGAACGGTACTATGAAAAAGTAAGTGACGCATCAGCGCTCTGTGGCTTTAACACACACACACACACACACACACACACACACACACACACACACACACACACACACACACACACACACACACACAGAAACAGCAGCAGCTTTGTGCTTTCAGGGCAGTCACAAGCTGGTGCTAACATCCACTGTCTTAATCTGCAGTGACATGCACTGGAGCCAGCCGGGGGAGAAGAGGATGACCGGCGGCACCCACTGGCAGCCCAAAGCGGCGCCGAGCACGACCTGGAACCCCGTTTCCATGGTGACACACAGATTTGACACTGACGATTTCGGTTCCTTTTTATATTTCTGTCTCAGTTTACCGCCGACTAATTGCAGGTGTTGTAATGGCGCGCTGCTGTGCTATTGTTTTGGAGGTCATTTGTGTTCTTACCGGCCTGTTTGTGTCTCTTCAGCCGTCGTCAGTCATGGCCTTCCCTGCTACCACGCCCACGGGCATGATGGGATACGGCATGGTCAGTATGACGACACATATCGGTGTATAGTCTGTGGAGCCTCACGTTCAGTCCTAATCTATTTTTAACAAAAATTAAGCGGATATTACATTATTACATTATGCCTTTTAATTTTTTTACCTGCTCCTTTTTTTTTAGAAAATGTATTGTATGCACTTAAACTGGGTTCTCATGAATATTCTCTTTTATTTTAAAGCACACTAAACTATATTATTACTATTATTATTTATTAATATATATTTTATTTTACTGGCTAGCACAAGTTTTTCTTTTGTGATCAAATTTTTATTGATTTTCTAGATATGCATATAAAGAAAAGATGTGCACAATACATGTACATAAAGAAACAAATGCACATAATCATACAAATAAAGGAAAAATTGCAATACATAGGTGTATACCCGCATATACACATACATATGTATACATGCACATACACATTCTCATATATACATGTACACATATATACACATACATACATACATACATACACATATACATACACACATACATATACATGCACATATACACACATATACACACATATATGTATATATACATATGCACGTGCACATACATACACATACATACATACACATAGTGTTAATTACCCCCCTCCCACTATTAGCGCCACCCTCCCCCCTCACATCTACAATTATTATACAAGGGAATGTATTATATTATTATATATTTACATACATTGTTGAATTTTGCTTAAAGCCGTAGACCAGGATAAAATAGTGTTTTCTTTAGCACCGTGTATTCTAGCTATTGAGAGCTCCATGTTCACCACATCAAGATAGCTAGCTAACCACTAGCAATACGTTGGAGTCCACCTCAGGCACAAGGTTTTCTTAATAATTTTTTTTTAATTATTATTTGGAAATAAACTTGTGGAAGGTAAACATATTCTTTAGCACCGGTCTTCTTGATACTATTAGTGATCGATGCTGCTTAAATGATGTAGATTGAAAAGGCAGTGTGTGTAGAGTTTGAGTAAAATACATTTGAGGTTAGTGCCCCCTAGTGGCCAATAAACAATTCTAAATTTGCAGATTTTCTTAGCCATCCATAATACACTGAATACCGTTTGGTTTAGGACAAAACAAGCAATTTAAATATGTCATCTTGGGCTCTGAGAGATTCTCACTATTCTCTGACATATTAAAGACCAAATGGTGAATCAATAATTCTCACAAATAAGTAGCAGACGATCGATGTTTAATGAAAATGAAAATAATCTTTACACATTTAAATTTGTAAAGCAATTGACCTAAATCCACCATCACTGAAATGACGTCTCTCATCTCTGTGCAGCCTCCACCAATGGGCTCCATGGGGATGATGAACCCACCCACCATGATGTACTCCCAGCCTGTGATGAGGCCGCCCAACCCCTTCGGCTCTGTGTCCAGTGCTCAGGTGGGTGCACGGCAGTCTGACGACGCCACCGAGCTGACGCACAATGAAGTCAGTATCTGTTTGCACAGTCCTGAGGTTGGGTAAATAGGTGTATTCATTGTGCCGTGACGTGTTCCATAATTAGTCACTGTGTGAGCGTTGGTGTCGGTGTGAATACTGCTGAAGATGATGACAGTTTTAACAAGGGACCCTTCACTCTCATGAGCTGAAATGGACAAAACTGTGAATCATCTCCCTTGTCTTGACTCCCTCCTCCCCCAAACAACTCCTTTTTTATTAACCCTTCGTTCATTCATACACCACAGCCTCTCCAAACTAATCTCATCCCTCCTTTCCTTCAGTCTCTGTACTGACTGTCTGACTTCTCCTCTGGTCCTCCTACTTCCTGTATTTCTTCCTGAAATAGCCCTCCGCAGCCTCTAGTCCTTCCAGCCAGAGTCCTCTCCGAGCCCCTGGACAGGACCCGTTTGCACACCTCTCTCTCAAGGATTTCTTGTAGAGCATCTCTTTAGGTACAGCATGCTCTTTGCTAGCGGGTGCACCTGCATGTGTTGCACGCCCAGTGCTAACACCCTTCTTGTTTCTTTATTATCTATACCTACTTGATGCCTTCATTATCTAATTAGATGTATTTTTCTCATTTATTCTGTTTTTATTTTGACCTTCCTTGCTTGGATTTCTTGCTTGTTTTGACAGATGTGCTGCATCTTTAACATCATTCCAGAATCATTCTGACCCTCTTGTCCTCCACTGTCATCACTGATTGTTCAAACCTGTTTCCTGTGAATCTTGTAGCCATTGCTGAATTTACCTCATTGGTTGTTCGCTAAGCTCTGTCCTTCCACGTTACTGGAAAAATTCAGCATCCTCATTTGATGGTCGATGTAATAAGAGACACCTTTGCTCTTTTATTGCAGTGTTTAGTTAATAGAAACAGAACAATAGTAGAACAGACATTTCCTTTTGAATCAATACATCAATACATTTTGTCATGTAAAAGTTGGAAGTAAAAAATTACTGAACTACCGTACTTTTCGGGTTATAAGCCGCTCCTACGGCTGATCAGTGTCCCCGCTGTAGCAAGCTAGTAGCGCTGCTAGCTAGCGCTGCTAGTAGCGCTGCTAGCTAGCGCTTCTGCTGCTACCGGCCACTGCTGCTGCTACTGCCCGCTGCTGCTGCTACTGCCCGCGTCCCCTCTGCCCAAGTCGGGTGTCGAGCCTGGTCCCGCTACCTTCGGTGGTTTTCAGGGAGCTAGCGGAAGTTAGCGGGGAAGTGACGGAGCGCTAGCAGGAGCCCCAGCTGGCTACAGCGGGGAGCTAACGGGGACACTGACCGAAGGCAGTAGCGGCTTGTAACCCGAAAAGTACGGTAGTCAAATGATCATGGCAAACATTTTGATTTCCTTTCGACTCTCATTCTACTGCTGTGGTTGAGCCAGTGAGTCCTGAAAGTATGACGAGGAAAAGAGAAACACAACCTGCCCACGAATTCAAAGCTGCCGCGATGGTTTCTGGGGAAGAGTTTAACGAACAGTCAATTTGACGTCTTCATCACTTCTACTCACTTCCCAGCCTTTCTTTAACAAAAGCCTGTTGCCTTTCTTGCAGATGCAGTTCATGTAATTTGAAGAAAAGCGTCTCTCGGAAGATGAAGCGCTCTGCAGCAAAGCTTTGTCCTCGTTGCGGTCTAACTCTTCGGAGAAACATTCACACTCCCCCCCCCCCCCCAAATACAGACACGAGAACACGATGGTGCGGCGACTGTCAGAAACCATGGTAACCATGCCCAAATGACGTTTGGCGATAGCTCACACCTATTATTCTGTAACTTGTCCGAGACGCGGAGCGACGACGCCGTCGAAACCCCCTTAAAAGAGGATTCCTTATCCATTTTACAGTGTAATCTGTGAAGATAGATATGGGTGCTGAGAAACTTTGATGTTATGTATTTGGAAATGCTGCGGGTGGATGTAAAGGCTCGAAGTTCAGCGGGGGAGGGGGTGGAAGGAGACGAGGAGAGCGTTCCCTCCCTTTCTTGATCCGATCGTCAGTCATCCGCTCCCTACAGTTATTTAACTGTCACTAAGTAGTGATGCTAACGGCGTTTACACCTGTTTAGTTTTTGTCTTTTTTACAGTGTTTACAGTAGACATTCCTTGTGTGTTGTTTGTATTTATTTATGATTATTGGTTTAAGATTGGGAGGAAAAAAAAATAATGTAAAATCTACAGTACATTGAACACCTGTGGGAGTGCTTCAGCATCAAACAAGGATCTCAGACTATCATTGAGGTAGAGTTAAGAATAGCTATTATATAAATTACACCTATTAAGCGGAATGATAGAGCACTAAATATTCTATGAGTTTTGTGTTAAGAAACTTTTTTACTAGAGGAAAGATTTCACAATCCCCATTGTACTTAAAGTGCAGGGGCTAGAGTACGAGTCAGTTACCGTGTGTAGTCGATTCTGTGCCTAGGGTTTTTTCCGATGGATCGGTTTCCTGTCTAGTCAAGAAACACTTCATCCACGAATCTGAAGCGTCACACTGGGCGGTGGGCTCCATTTGCTTTACGCTTGGCATGCCGTTGACTCACTGACCGTATTCAAGGCTGCCTTTACTCTGAATGTGGAAGAGTTGTCTTCATGTTGCACACATCTTTCCACACGACAGTTCCTCAGCGGGAGTGGGAGGGCCGGGGGTCGAGGCGGCGGATTGTGTCTGCTTTGTTGGTTAGCTGTCGCTACGCTAACGGGGGGGGGGGAAGGGTCACAGATTTGATGTAAATTAATTGTATAAAACGATCCAGAGGACCAGGGTGGCGTGGAGGAGCACTGTTGATCGGTGCTTCATGTATATAAACACTGACTGTTCTTTGAGTTACAAAAGTGAAAGATGTATGAAATATGAAAGCAATTCAATCAAATTTGACTCTACCTAAGTTTGATTCAGGATATTCTCTGCGTTTGTCTCCGCAGATATTTTCTTTATGTAATTAGAACGTGTAGCAGACAATGACTGACGTCTTTTCTTTCTTTTACAAATAAAGAGCAGCTTCCACAAACTGTTGTGCATTACTTTTATTTCTTTATTAAAGGTGAATGTTATATCTATTGAATTTTAACGGCAAACATAAGTATACATTATGAACCTGTAAGATTTAGAGTAGACTGTTACTCATTTAAGATACTGTAAATACCTGGTACTGCATAGAAGGCCCTTTACTGCTATTGAATGTGGTGTTTTCAACCTGGGTTTTGTCTCTAGATCAAACAATGAGCTGTTGGGCCCCACCTGGCTCTACTCAGTGTACACTGAATACTGCATGGTTCCTGGTTTGTTGTGTGGTGAAACTGCACTTTGTCAAATAGCTGAAATAACTCTTTACAACTATGTTATTTGATATTCCGCTTTAGTATATAACAGTTACAATTAATCAAATTAAAACAAATTTGGAGTTTCTAAGGGCCCTTGGAGGCCTGGATGGTAATCCAGCCTTTCTGGGGAGTCACACAATGATCAACGCTTGATTAAATGAATATATATATATATATATATATATATATATATATATATATATATATATATATATATATATTAGGTTAATTGTGAGTTGTGGTACAACATCAGGAAATTGTTAAAATTGCCAATAACAGCAGTTCGCTTGAGCCCAAGGTTACGTCTTGTTTTGTCTGACTAACAGAGCAAAACCCCAAATATGTTAAATGTGCAACGTCAAGAAAAAGTAGCAAGCCCATTAGAGAAGATATTTTAATCGAAAAATGGCTAGGTTTATTTATTTTTTGATGAATCAGTCGACTAATTAATAATGCACTTCAGCTTCTTTCAGCACCACAAGTTTCTCAAAAAGTGAATGGAAGAGGGAAGAATCACTCAAGTGAAACAAATATGGATAAAGTTGTCGTCTCTTTAACCGGCTGCACGGTTCATTCATCCGGTAGATAAACACGTCTCTTAATTAAGAAGGCTTTAGAAGGGGGGTATCCCACATGGGGTTCATCCTTTTACAATTAGGTCAGGAGCATATCACCAGAGAGGATTCCCCAGCTTCAGCCACAGTCTGGTTTCCAGCTGGTTTAGTTTGTCTTCTTTCTGGGCTGATCGTGCTTGTCGGTAAACTGCAAACCCTTTTAAGGGCTCATTATTTGCATTGTGAACACGTTAGTGCTGTTTGAACCACCTCCGGTTGCTCTGGCCTGCTGGGTCCCACACCCCTTTGTCAAACACACTGAAGATGCCAAACATAGGCTGTAGTGTGGAAACCGAGGACACCTGCTGGACACCACCTGCCATTACAGCTCAGACGACACCGTGAACAAAGTAACTACTCAGCTGGCGGTACATGTCAGGTCCTCCCTATGCACACACACACACACACACACACACAGAGTCCATCCCTCCCTCCTCGGCTCCTGACCGGCAGCACATCCAGCAGCAGCAGATCTTTGGAGGAAACAAACTTCCACACCACCTTTTTCTTTTGTTAACACATCAGGATGGGAGTTACTGTGGCGGTTTGTGACAAGCCTGCAGACGTCCTGTAAGGTAGGCGACACACGCTGACTTCTTAAAAGAAGTTCTTTATTTATTTATTTTGTACAAACCTGTGCTTGCATTATAAAGTATTCACAAGTGGAGACATAAACATAAACTAAAATGTTATCGGTGGCCTGGTTGAACTGTTTCTGTTACTTTTGACAATGCGTTGCTAGAAACTCAATTAAAATACGTCTACCTGTGTAGCTTATAATTTAAGGGAGACATTCAAATTGAACTATAAGAAACATTATCATTTAAAAATCAATTTAGCTTGCCAAATAGAGAAAACAACGTGTAAACATGGATACATTAAAAAAAAATGGTTGATTGCTTAGGTGGAAGGTACAATTGATGTGAAGAAAATCAATACGTTGTAATCAAATACATATCTAAGCAACAAGTGCACTTTCTCATTGATTTGGACAAGAAAGCATTTCCAGCAGTGTCCTGCAGCTTGTTCACTTTTATCTCAGAATCTGGAACTGCAAAAAGATATGTTGGACCGAGACATTGTATCATTTTACAAGTATTTTATCAGTACTTTATAACAAAGTCAAAGTAGAAATGTGAGTGAGGCATAACAGTCAGTGAGTGTGTATAATTAACTGATGTGTCAACAAAGGGTTTCTTAAATAAACAAGCAAAAGGAGCACACAAGAGACATGTGTGGTGTAGAAGTTTACTACTCAAATAAATTATCTCAACATTGTACTTAGTTACTTTCCACCACTGTTTCTGAACAGATTCAGATGCTTCAGTGATTAACAGGTCACTTTTCAATCAATATTATTGTTGGAACAGGTTCAAGTGTTGCAGATGTTTCTATTTAAATGTAACTAATTGGCGCCACTGCATTCTGCAGCCTTAATTAGAGGCCTGTTGTCACTGCAGTGGTTGTGTAAGAATGGCATGCTGTGGTTCTGATCACTTGTTTTTTTAGAAACAACTCACCAAACAACTGTCTGTCATGTAATTCATACAATTTACATTAATATGTACTGGACATTGGCAGGTTTTGACATATTGAAACAACTTTTTAAGACGTGGTAATGGGGATGTGTTGCCTTTGCCTGACAGTGACAGACCCAGCTGGCTGCTCCCTGCTTGCTGAGCGTTTCCACACCTGCAGGCTGAGGGAAGTAGGAGGAGGAACCATGATTGACCTGAGCTACCTGACGGAGGAGGAGCAAGGGGTGATAATGACGGTGCTGAGGAGGGACACCGAACTGAAGAAGGCCGAGGAGGAGAGAATCAGGTAGAAAGAAATCAGGCAAAAGAAATAAGCATCTTAGATCCTTGGATTTTTTTCTAAGTTGGTAAATACTTCAGATGACAATGGCATCCAACTCAGAGATGTTTTGGCCAGCATTTAAGCTAATGTCATGTTATTCAGCTAATGTAATTTTAATGATTAAATAACTACTCCTTCCATCGCCAGTTTTGTGAGAAGAGATACTGGGCCTTTTGTTGGTCTTAATAAGTCAAAATAATACTTGTCTGGTCATAATGGAATAACACGATACAGATGCCATTGCTGAGAAGCCTCCATGTGAGATGGGCAATTAGATTAAAGCCAAGATGAAGTCCACACATGGAGGGTCATGCTGCCCTGACAGACAAGAATAGAAACCCTTAAAGGCCTCAATGATGAGAGACACCTCATACTGTGAAGAGCGTGATACTGCCTCCTTTCAGAAAACATTTAAAATCAGCTGTTAAACTCTCCATTGAACCTTTGGGAGGGGTCAAACATTCCTCTCAGTGTATATGCAAGGCTAGTTAAGACCAACAAAAGGCCCAGTGTCTTTTTTGATCCCTCCATGTGCAGAATTAAAAGGAGAAACCTCTATTTTCCTATTAAAAATGCAGTCATGCATGTAAATAATAAAATAAAACAGTCCTCTTTGAAGATGTGCTTTATTTAATTTAGAATACAATGAAACAGTGTGCTTTTCATTGTGAGTTTCATAGGAGTTGGCCGGCCAACTTCTTTTCTTTAATCAGCGGGAGGCTGAATGCTCACTGTGTCTTTGCCAGTCCGGTGTAAAAGGATTAAGCCAGCAGGCTGTAATAATGTGCTGCCCGTTTTTCACATGACCGCTGTGTTTCTCCATCAAGAAGAAAGATGAACTCATCAGCAGCCATTTCTCTTTGATTCAATTTGAACTTGACGGGAATGTTTTCCGAATTCGTTCCATGAGATAGATCATGTGCAACTGTAATTGCAGTGAAGCGCAGTAAACAAATTTACCTTCTTAAACTGAGTTCATAAAGTGCCTCAGGAGATTTAAAAAAAAAGCGAAGCTGTACATGATTATAAATATTAATGGAGAAATGCCACTCAACTAGGATTACCATTTTGCATAAATAGACAATGAATGACTGTACAGAAAAACCTCTTGACTTCAGCGTTTGTAAATGTCTACTTTGTGTTTCCCCTGCAGGAAACTGGAGATGATACCTGACACTCGGTCGCAGCTAGACACCGAGCTGAAGTACCGAACCGGAGAGTGGTTTTACGAGGCCAAGTCTCGCAGACACATGGACAAGATCCACGGCTCGGAGATCATCCTGGCCTCCATGAAACAGAGGAGTGATAGTTTAGGTGTGTTCCTTCTACACTGTTGACAAAGGGCTTGTTTTAAAGCACGTGTTATAGCTCCATTTATGACCTCAGCACACATTTATACCTGTTATCCAGTAGCAGGTCATATCTTCAGAGGTATTCTGTCTGCCTTGAAGGATACAATGTTTCCCGTGGGTGAAACCAAAGTTTAAATCCAAAGTTTACGCCGCTCCCTGCCAATGCCCACTCAGGGGACTCAGTGTATATTACAGAAGAGAAGTGAAGTGACACAGTTAGTGAACATATTAGATTTAAACGTTGGTTTTTACCCGAGCAACAATGTACCCTTCGGTGCAGATTGTTGATATCTGTTGGATCACAAAAACACTTTCGACTTGTGAAAATGAAACATTCAGAGTGCTGGGGTCAAAAATAGGGCTCGGAAAGAACTCAACTTAATAATAATAGTAATAATAATAATAATACATTTAATTTATATAGCGCTTTTCGTGGCACTCAAAGACACTTGACAAAACATTTTTTTAAATCATCATACAAGCTATACAATAAAAGCAGATAAATCAAAATAAAAACAATAAGAACACGGAGCACACAATCACACATTGAAAGCAGTTCTGAAGAGTTGTGTTTTGAATATGGGAAGGTCGGTGCAGTCACGGATGAGTTTGGGGAGAGAGTTCCAGGCTCTGTCCCCCCCATGTCCGGTGCATCAACATAATGCATCATTTCATTTTAAAACAGAATATTTAGATAGTTGTTATTCCTGAGCTCCTTTCTGTTGCAGACGGTTCTCTCAGAATTGAAAGAGCCAAGACACCCAGCAGTCGAGGTTCAGACATCGGCGCTCCACCAAAACCAGCCAGAAGTATGGAAGCACTGCAGCCGCTGAAGATCAAGTACACACTCCTTTCTTATTCATAGATGTACTGATCTGTCAGTAAATTGTCTTTAACCGCTTAATGTTTTGTCCTTAGATTCCATGAACTAACTCCTCTCTCTCGCTTTCTCACTTTGTCTGTGTATACAGTATGTGTGTGTGTGTGTGTGTGTGTGTGTGTGTGTGTGTGTGTGTGTGTGTGTCTTGTGACTCAGCCTGTGCAAACATAGGTGGTGCTGACTGTGTAATATGTTGTATAGCCCAGCAGCAGCTACTGCTCACAACACTGCTGGATGTGGTTTGACATATTAAGGGATTAACTCAGTAGAGCTCTCAGCATAATGACTCTGACGTAGAGGTTTACGTTACTGTGGTCCTTATTTCTGGAATGAAATTTTACCAAAAGGATCAGGATGTTCCTATCTGTCCTGTTAGCAGAGGATTTTGTTGTTGTCAAAGTAACAGATGACGAATATTTTTATAGTGTGCAACTTACTCCAGTGGAGGGTAATTTGTATTCAACATGTTCTAACTCTGTTTGTAGCCTGTAGTTTTTGCAGTGTAATTCCTGTGTTTCATCACATGCATTTCGAAATGCAGTCAATCAATTACTTAAAGTTTTGCAAATCCTCTTATTCAGTCCCAGAATGCCAGATCTTATCTGCTCTCTTACTTTCTATCGATGGTCCGGTTGATTAGGTTGGGTAGAGTTCTTTCTCTTTGCTGCCAGCGTTATTTACGAGTCAGCGAGCTTCAGTCATGCAGTCTACTTTTGTATTGCTTTATAGTGCTTGTATTTCCTTTAAGTGAATCTATCCTGATTTAATATTTGAATTTTCCACAGCGATGCAGAAAAAGAGAATCTAAATTCAACAGTCCGCTCTCCAAGACCGGTAAGAATGACAGATCAGCCTTTTTCTGTGACTGTATTGTTGCAACCATGTCACGATAAAATTGCACATTTTGTAATGTCAAACATTCATTATGGTAATTTCCCTTTAAGACAAGGCACAACCCTTTCAACCGTGCTTCCCTCATTGTTGTTGAGCCACCTGCACATAATGATGACAAGTCAAACAGTCGGGACCAGGAGTCGTCTGAGACGGGTTTGAACTGAAACTTAAAACACTTTTGGGATGTTCTGAAATCACAATATACAAAAATCAATGTGCAAAGCGTTAGCAGACCAATATTGAAGCATAATCTAGACTGAGCCTTTCTTCCGCTGTTTCCCACAGAGCCCATATCTCCACTGAAGAGCCACCCAGCAGAGAGCGGTCAGACTTCAGGGGGCTCCCTCACGTCAGAGGGCTCTTCTGTCGGCTTCAGGCCAGTGCCAAAGAAGAGGACATTTCGCTCAAGACGTAGCTCCAGTCAGTCAGAAAGCAACGGCCCGGCGTCAGACGCTCTGGGAGAGACGGCCGGGATTGTTCCCACCCCAAGACGAAGCCTCAAGCGAGGGTCCAGTGAGAACTCTAACCAGTCCGACCTGAAGGGCCAAGATGAAATACCTCAGAAAAGTGTTGTTCCTTATCAAGTATCTCATTCAGCTCAGCCATCCAAACCTCGAGATGAAAACTCCCTGCAGCCACTCTGTGATGTATCTCAGCTTTCCTCTAATCCCAGTCTGAAGAAAGAAAGAAACCCACCTTCGATAACCAATGACAAGTCAGTGGACAATTCCTTTAACTCTGAACCCAACATTTTAATTAAGCTCTCTCCTCCTTCCAACTCACAACCTGCATCATTTCAGACGTGCCACATACACCAGGAGCGATGCATCCACTGACAGAGAGATCTTACAGAAGAGCGATGAACGAGATGATGACGTCGTCCTGCACACAGCCAGCATTCAGGATGCATACAGAGAAAACAATAGCAGTGTGGGTACAGCAATGAGGCTGGAAGATCTGAGTCTGCCCCGAAGCACTGTGGGTGAGTGTGGTTCCAAGGAATAACTCTACTTACTGTATTTAAAACTAGTTATCACAGTTCAACTAAAGCAGTAGTTCCTCACCTTTGGTCTCAAAATGAAACAAGCTACTTGTGACCAGAGCTGTGATTCAACTTCTGAGTAACCTTTTCTTCTTAGATGTTTAGAGGTCTAAAGAGGGGACATTCACAGTAATCCTAAAATGAAAACCAGAACAGACTTTTAGGTGACACAATTATGTTGTGACCCTTCAGATGAGAGTGGTGTGAGGAGTAATCAGGCAGTCAATGGCATATAAAACAGAAGTCCTTGAGCATGCAGCCATTGCTGGGCACCAAAATATGCTGCAGTATGATGCAGCAGAATGTGAGATAAGTTGTGGATAGAAACAGGCGCACCCTCGATCAGTCACGGACGCACACAGTCACACATACGGCCGAACGCATAACCTCTCCTCAGGCTTTCGCCTGGCAGAGATTAAGACATGATGTGATACAGGCTGAAAGATTATCATTTCTTTGTAAAAACATCTTGACATTGAGGTACCTGCTTCTATTTCTTCTTCTCTGGATAAAGCATTAATATTATTTTAGTCAAGTCCATTCCCTCAAAAGGCCAGAGAATGAATAAAAAAGCAACTAATAATAATACTTTTAATTTATATAGCGCTTTTTTTAGGGAGCAGGGGTTAACAGGTGAAGAGTAGGGAGCAGGGGTTAGCAGGTGAAGGGTAGGGAGCAGGGGTTAACAGGTGAAGGGTAGGGAGCAGGGGTTAACAGGTGAAGGGTAGGGAGCAGGGGTTAGCAGGTGAAGGGTAGGGAGCAGGGGTTAACAGGTGAAGAGTAGGGAGCAGGGGTTAGCAGGTGAAGAGTAGGGAGCAGGGGTTAACAGGTGAAGAGTAGGGAGCAGGGGTTAGCAGGTGAAGGGTAGGGAGCAGGGGTTAACAGGTGAAGGGTAGGGAGCAGGGGTTAGCAGGTGAAGGGTAGGGAGCAGGGGTTAGCAGGTGAAGGGTAGGGAGCAGGGGTTAACAGGTGAAGGGTAGGGGGCAGGGGTTAACAGGTGAAGGGTAGGGAGCAGGGGTTAGCAGGTGAAGGGTAGGGAGCAGGGGTTAGCAGGTGAATGGTAGGGAGCAGGGGTTAGCAGGTGAAGGGTAGGGAGCAGGGGTTAGCAGGTGAAGGGTAGGGAGCAGGGGTTAGCAGGTGAAGGGTAGGGAGCAGGGGTTAGCAGGTGAAGGGTAGGGAGCAGGGGTTAACAGGTGAAGGCGAGTTTGAAGAGGTGTGTCTTGAGGGATTGCTTAAATGACGATAGGGTGAGAGCCTGATGGATGTGGATGGGGAGGGCGTTGTCCTGATGGTCTTCAGCGTGTTCGTATCGGCGGACCTGAGGCAACGGGTCGGGCCGTGAAGGGGGAGGAGTTCTGAAAGGTAGGGAGGGGCCAGATTGTTTAGGGCTTTATAAGTGGTGAGTAACATTTTAAAGTCAATCCTGTATTTGACCGGGAGCCAGTGGAGGTTTTGTAGGACCGGGGTGATGTGGTCGTAGCGGCAGGTGGAGGTGAGCAGTCGAGCGGCAGAGTTCTGAACATATTGAAGTTTGTTGATGATTTTGTATTTGATGAGAATTTCGGTGGTGGCAGAGGACAGGGAGGGCCGGAGGCGTGCAATGTTCCTGAGGTGAAAGAAGGCAGTTTTGGTGATGTGGTTGGCGTGGGGGAGGAAAGAGAGGGTGGGGTCGAGAATGATGCCGAGGTTGCGGATCTGGGTGGAGGGGGTGACGATGGAGCATCAATGTTCAGAGAGAAGGTCTGGGCTGAGCGGGTGAGGGAGTTAGAGCCTATGATGAGCATTTCAGATTTATTGCAGTAGAGTTCAACTGGAGCATCCCCAGTGAGAGTCCTCAGAGGCTAATAACATTCACATTCACATCAGCCTCAGCTGTGTTTATTGGCAAATGGTAGCATGATAACAAACTAAATTAAGATTGTGAATCTGGGAAACATTATTAAACATTATACCGACATATCAACATCAGCATGTTAGCATTCTGACATTAGCGGTCGGTTCAAAGTACAGCTTCACAGTGCAGACTCCTAGTCCTGTTAAATACCTGCTGCAGCACATACATCAGTAGCTTTCTGACTACATTAAGATGTAATACTTTTATATATACCTTTCTTTTCAGATCCAGACCCCCCAGTGTCTTATGATCTCAACTTCATTGATAAGTCTGATCAGCAAGCCCAGAAGAAATCAAATCCAAAACATGCTTTTCAACTATCCTCTCAAACCACCAGTCCCACTAGTGATGAGAACTCTATCGCTAAGGTGCTGGACTGGTTTAGCCGCAGTACAGACAGCATTGATTGGCCAAAGACAGAAGATGGTCCAAAGGCCAAGCAGAGCTTTGATAAACATACAGAAATCAACAAATCAAAAGGCGAAGGTTCATTTAGAAAAGATTCTGGGGATATTATAAGTGACAGAAAGAATGAACCTCTTCAAATGACAAGAAATCCCTTACAAAGACAGTCCAATGAGGCGACAGAGTTAAGAGCAACAGACAGAGACACACAAGAAACCCAAGAAGAGGTAGAGAAGGACACCAGAGAAAGAATTCGGTCACTGAAAGTTAAAGATAATAACGATGAAAGCCAACCAGCCCAAATCTCTCATCTGAAGTCATTCTGGGAGAAAAGCAACACGGGACATAAAATACTTATCAGCAATTCTCCCGCCGACAAAGGACAAAAACCTGGTCACATCTCAGCAGAGAAAGACAAGGACAAAGTAATTAAACCACACATAGCACCTGATATGCCCACTGTGCCTGGAATTTACAACGAAAAGGGAATTTATGATCAGTCTGCTTTAAATCCTGGGGCTGCAAGAGAACAGCAGAAATATTCTGGACACAGTCGGGTGATCAATACTTCAACTCAGGGGAACAAAAAAGACTCAACATACAACTCTGATTATTTACAGTTAGCAACCAGTCTGCAAGTAGCTGACAGAAGAGGTTCAGACACTGAGATTGTATCTGTAAACAGAATTAGTCCGCAGCCAAGGACACCCATCCAGTCCAGTGCACAACCTGACGGCTTTTCCCAATCTAGAGAAACCTCAGTGCAAGACAAACTGTCAAATACTATTCCTGTGTCTCACCTGGATACAGATCCAGACTCGGAGAGGCTCTATTTGTCCAGAAACAGCCCATATATGAACGACAAGCAAGGTAATAAGCCAATCGCCCCTAAAACACAAATGCGTAGAGGTTCAAGTGAAGACACACAGACGAGGGATAGTGAGGATAAAAGCATGCAATCAAGCATGTCTCCTAAACGAAAGGAGGGTACGCCTAACAAAGACAGAATTAACAGCCCTCCCGCAAACAGACAAGGTCAACCACAACAAGAAAGTACTGCAGAGAAGATAAAGCAGCTAAAGTCTTTCTGGGAGCAGGAGTGGAAAAAGCCTCCATTGTACACCGGCAAACCCAAACCTCCTGGTGATGGTAAAGTTGGTCGTGGTGCAAATCAATCAAAACTGAATAAAAGATTTACAAAGTCGGAGTACGATCTGACATCATTGGACATGATTGGAAATGATTCAGGCAGCGATGACACACACTCTGATAGAAATGATCACAATTTGACTGTTCCTTTGAATCAAACAATAGACAAGTTGTCCCCTACCCTACGCACAAACCGAACACAATTTAGTACTCTCCGTGAATTCTGGGGTGAGGTCAAGTCAGATACCAAGGGATCATCTTCCTTCGACAAACCCAAAAGCCCCAAAAAGAAGGAGCCAATAAGTGCCCAGCTTTCATCTCAGGAGTTAAAGTGTGGTGACCCTGAGAATTACTGCGTATCAGAGAAACCAAGACCTGCTGCCGTGAAATCCTCTCCACCTCTTCCGAATGGATCAAAGTTACCCCATGATAGACAGACAGGGTCAAGAGTAGTGAATGATGACAAAAACAACCTGTCCAATTGTGCGACAGCCGAGTCCAAAAGGAGCTCAAAAGATGCTAATAGAGAGGAGAAACCCCCAAAGTCCCCAAGCAGATCAGGAAAAGAGATCCGTTCTCCAAAGAGCAGAAAAGACAGCTTTGGCAGATCAAGCAGTCGTGGAAATTCCATGCGTCGCGCCACTAGCATGTTTTCTCTGAGCGATCCCGACGAAAAAGAGCGTAAAATGGACGTAAGCCCTGTCCGCTCCCAGAGCAGAAAGCAGGGGCAGAACGCCGAAAAAGGCGCCTCGCCAAGAAGACCAGCTGAGGCAACTGAGACTTTGACTCCACGTGCGCGGGCATATGTTCCTAGAGACTACCGGCATTACCTGGGCGTGACAGACGAGACCAGTGTGCACACCTTTCTCCCCCCGGATGTGACGGATGAGGGGTCAGGAGGAAAGTCTGGGTATGAATTTGATCTGGATGGGCCGGTGAGTGCCAGCACTCCGGCGAGCTCAGAGGAGTGTTACAGTAGAGGGGGCAGCAAGGCAAGTCAGCGACCCCTTTGGGAAAACTACAGCAGTTCAGACGCAGGTCAGGAATCATCTGTGAGCAGCACGTCAGAAACCTGGTCCAACTCGAGGAAGAGTTCAAACCGTAAGCACCAACTTCACTTTTTTTATTAACAGGGCAACACGCAGTGGCAGCGCCAGAGATTTTCTTTCGGTAGTGCTATGGAGTTGCTCTGAACTTTCGGGTTTACCATGCTTGTTTAATACCTTCGTGAGCAACCCTGCCACACGCGTGCACGCACAGTCACGGCAGTTCTTTGTTAAACATAAGGCGAGATAGTCAGCTCAAGGGATAAAGATGTAACGTTCACGATGTAATTAATTTCACACAATTATGCCACAGTTTTTAAATTGTGCGGCAGCTGGATTCTCGCGATGTCACAAGATCACGCTAGAATCTTAGGATCACATAGAAATATAGAAATGCATTTGTGTCCAGAATGAACCAACAGTTTTTTGTTCCATAGACCTAATGTTGTACGAATGAGCTTCGCGGTGTTTTATTAAATGGTATTACAAGAGAGACAGAGAGAGAGAGAGAGAAAGTCAATTTATTTAGATATTCATTTTACAGTGATGTTTTACAACGTAAAATAGAAAATATTTTGTTTTTAATTCAAACTTTCCAAGACTACCGCACAGAACCACAAAACAAGAAGGTGCCTATTAATAAAGCAAAAATTATATTTCTGGAAATTAAAAGAGTGGCAGAAATTTAAATACATTTTGAGTGAAGGAGACATTTTTATTTTTTTGTAAAGGTTTTTCTAAATTGTTTCCAATCAGTTAAGCTGTTTAATGTATTATTTATCCAAAATTAAGACGCTGAGTATTACAACACAGACAAACATTTACTAAATCTGATTATAACACAATTCACAAAGCAGGTATTAAATGTTGAGAACAAATCAAGTTTAAGTCAAGAATTAACAAACATGTAGATCTCCTATATATTCAACATCTAAAAGAAATGTACATTTGCACTTTTTCGGTTTTATAACATTTCATACGTAATTTTAACAATGTCTTAAAAGTGAAGCTGTTTTGAAGAATTCCTGTGGTCTGTTTGTTGACTTATGAATGACTATTATCACTATGGGTTGTATCCGGCAGTATCCTTGATATCATGTCCGTGTCAAGTTATCTTTGTTGACAGGACCAAATCTCTGTCTACACCATGTGTGCCGACAGTCAGCTGCCTGTGTTTAATTTGTGGGATGGGCAATATGTTCCTCTTACTTCACTGACAGATCAAAAAAAAAAGAAAAATCATAAACCTACAACTCAAGCAGCTTCATGTCAGCTTTCTTTAACAGTACTTTTAAAAGCTTTGAGCCCGAGGCTACAACTATTTATCCCTCAGACATGAACATCAGTTTTCCAGTGTCACCAAACTGCACATTTGAGGCACTATTATTATGCACAACATGTTATGTGAGCAAATGTCCAATATCTTTTTACCAGAGGAATCAAACCCAAACATTTGTAAGTAATCGCCATACAAATTAGAACCGTATATAACAACATATACTTTATCGTATAAAAGTACCATTCATTATCTGCATCATTCTTCAGTTCCTACCCTTGGTGCTAGGAATACCTTGACTTCTCACAGTTTGTACATTCATTAAGTTTACAACAAATATTTAGATTTTGTGTGTATTGATTAGCTACAATGATTAGCAGATTAATCAAATGAAAATGGATTTCAGATTCGACTTTATTGTCATTGCACATAGTACTGTGACAACAAAATGAAATTATAAGTAATTCTTCAGCAAAAATGCCAAACGTTGCTCGTTCCAGGTTCACAAACACTGGTCTGTGATTAATTTACAGACAAACAGGTTATGTGAGCAATAACATTTATTTAGTAAAATAATCTTTTCGCATTTAGATCAATGTAAAGTTGTTATTCTGATTTTTACAAATGATAACTTTAAACAAAGACTCAACAACCAACTTTGAGCATGAACAACTTCCCTTGCTGGAAGCCTGTAAGTAGAGTTTTCTCTCCTGTAGGTGAGAATGATGTTGAGGCGCAGAACCTTGTCAGGAAAGCATTGCGGAGAGCAGAAGCAAGGCCGAAAAGCCTGGCAAAAAGTATGGAGGACATCACAGCATCTTTATCACCACGTGAGCATGTCCTCAACCTCGAAGTCAGATTGTCCATATATGCAGATCATTTTGGGGGACTCTTTGTTTGTTTTTCACAGGACAAGAAACAAGGCAAGACCCAACTGCTGAAATGAGACACATTAGTGATGGTAAAAGAAAATGCCTGATCTTTTTCCATTATGGACATGTTTGCAAGCAAATTAGTCAAGATGTGTATCTTCTGCTTTCTAATCAACGCCTCTTTAGTATCGTCCATCCCGTCGCCGTCATCATCCTTATTTTCGGATCCGGAGCACCTGAAGAAGATGAGCAAATCGGTTCCTTCGTTTCTACAGAAGGAGGTAAACCCCTCCTGCGTGTTTTAGTCCAGTAGGTCAACGTTTGCTCTGCATCCCTGTGCACGGAGCTTTCTGTGCCTGCCGTCTGTGTTTCAGGACGTTGGCAGAGACATTGATTCCACCTGCGAGGACAGCGACCAACCAGGAAAACTAATGACGGGCAGCTCTTTGAATAACCTCACCGGCTCCTCGTCTTTGTCTTCTGTATGTTCACACTAATGCATGAGCATGCTAAACACTGCACCGATCGTTGGCTTGCAAAATGAAATTGTGTTGGTCAGAGATTGACATTAACCTTATTAATTGTCTTTTGTTAGGGGTGGTATCACATGTTTTGCTTTTTAAATGGTTAGGTTTAGGTGTGATGAGTGAGATTGGTTAGGTCAGGGTAAGAGCCAATCAGAGGCTCTTTGCTATACTAGAGAAGAAATGATTGTGACTTAGCCATGTGCTTCGGTTATTTTTGGCGCAATGGACCTTCAGAATAACGGGTGGTGGTTAGCCTTTTGGTTCAATGGCACTTTTTTGTATTACTATTGAGGCTTTGAAATAAAGAGCCGTTGGAACAATAGACACACTCCTGCCTCGAGCTGCTAACCTCAAGCAGAAAAGAGGAGCGGTCTAGAGAGACCCTCCATTTGTTTTCGCTGCCATGAGTAACCTGCTTTGGGGCAATCAAATTTCACGCAACTTATTACATATGTAGTAGGTCCTCCCTAAGAGGTGGAACATCGAGTTGCTCTTTGAAGCAGCACCAATTAGCTTTGTCCTTGACTTTTATCTGCAGGAGATGGATTTGATTATCAGAAAGCCCAAACCACAAATCATCCAATAAAGTATTATATAAATGATTACAGCTATGATTGAAGATGTAAAATGTGTGTCTACTTGTTGGTGTGTGCTCCTAGTTGAGTGGAAGTGTGATGACCATGTACAGCGGGGATTTTGGGAATGTGGAGGTTCAGGGAAATATCCAGTTCTCCATCAACTACGTCCAGAAGCTTAGAGAGTTTCACATCTTTGTGATTAAGTGCCAAGACCTGGCAGCAGTTGACCCAAAGAGGGGCCGTTCTGATCCGTGAGTACTGTACTTTATTTATACTGTATGTACTGCTTATTTAGTCAAATTAATAACTGTTACGTTTAAGTTGTAGAGTCAAATGCAAACACTGTTTTTGTCTCTGCCACCTGTACCAGCAATATGGCAAAAATACTTATTTTATGTGGCTTATAGTGGCTGAATTCAAATTCCAACAAGTAAAAATGTATAAAACGATGAATGATGAAAGATCTCTGCCATATGTTGTTGCTGTTGTTTCAACTAGTAGATTCAATGCCAAGCCTGAACTCCACTTAACCGGGTTTCCACTGAGTTGCCACTGCACTAACAAGCCATTGAAATCTGTGTCTGATGAATTTCACTTTTATTTCAGCATTTAGATCATCATTACCTTGTTTATCTTTATTTGTTATTTTACTGTACATAACTCAAGCTAACAAAACACCTGCCCATATATATGAATGTGATCAAAAACCTGGATAATGCGAACATATCTGTTCTCTATGGGAGCACACCTGGTACCACATATGGATACTGGGATGAGGGCTGAAACCAGGATATTATATTTAAATTCGTAAAAACAAACACTGTAATTCTGCTAATATATAAATATTAAACGTTTTAAATCTTCGGCGTTTTCTCTATGCTTTAAGAACTGGACCCACTGCATAAGAAGGGTCAACTTCCAATGTCTTTTTCTTCGATGTGTAAACGATATACTACTATAGTATAACTGAAAATGTGCACAATTGTCTTGCATGTAAGTCAGAATGTAATTTTTTTCCAGTAACTGTGACTAGATTTACATCCACATGGTATTACATACTAAGGGTGTATCTTTTTACTTTTGAAGGTATGTCAAAAGCTACCTGATTCCTGACAAAGCTCATTTGGGAAAGAGGAAAACATCTGTGAAAAAGAAGACACGAAATCCAACTTTCAATGAGATCCTCCGAGTAAGAATCCATAATGCCATAGTACCAAACAAACAAAGGCACTTTCCCACACGGTGATGCCAAATACTTGGCTTGCATGATAATCAACAAACAAAAGCAGCTTGCTCTTCCCTGTCCTTACAGTATCGTGTTCGCATGGAGTACCTCAGAACCCAGACGCTCATTCTCTCTGTTTGGCATCACGACACCTTTGGCAAGAACAGTTTCCTGGGCGAGGTAGACGTGGACCTCTCCAACTGGGACTTTAACCACACCCAGATGAACTACTTAGCCCTGAAAGCAAGGGTAAAAACAAAAGGAAAAGAACGCTCACAGGCTTGCTTTATCCACAGCAGTTGTTTTCTCATCAAATAACAGCGGATCATCTCAGAATGTGGTCCGCCTCCCCAGAGTCTATTTGAGCTTGTGATATCACATGCAGTTAATAACCTGTGCCCCATTTAGGACCTACTGTTTATGTATAATTTATACTCTGTCAAACGTTTCAGACTGCACCCACTCTGGCGCCATCACATGGTCAAGGAGAGATGAGACTAGCCATACGTTTCCTGCCAGAGATCCTCCACAGTGAAGGTCTGTGCACGCTTTTTTTCTTCTGTTATTTAAAAACAGGCTTTGTTTATTGATGTACATTTTAGTAAAACGCAATCCCCCCTTTGTATATAAAAGGTTATTTAAATATTGTGCATATATTTTCTCATTGCTTTGTCAAAGGATTAATTAAGGAGGATTCAAACACTGGAGAAGTTCACATTTGGGTGAAAGAATGCAAGAACTTGCCTCCAATCAGGGCCACTATCGACCCATATGTTAAGTGGTATGCATAATAAATTCATATTAAGTTAAAGATATTGTTTGCCATTCTTGGAAATACTAATTTAATTTCTTGCCAAGAGTTAGATGAGAAGATTGATACCACTCAAGTTTGTCTGTTAAACATGAAGCTAAAGCCAGCAGCAGGTTAGCTTAGCTTAGCATAAAGACTGGAAACAGGGGGAAACGGCTCTGTCCAAAGGTAAAGAAATCGCCTACCAGCACCTCTAAAGCGCACTAATTAACATATTATATATATTTTGTTTTGTTATATAACAAAAACTGTAGCCAGGCTGTGAGCGGGTGCAGTGATATGTGTCTCCACTGAACTTTACACAAAATGTAGAATCATGAGCTTTAGAGGTGCATTCTATTGAAACTAAGCTCAGCTAACCCTTTTCTAGCTGTGACGTTGACTTCATATTGAACGTGCAGACGTAAGATCAGTATCCATATTCTCATTTAACTCTCAGCCAGAAAGAGATGAGGTACTCTCCCGAAATGACTCCTTCAGTCAGTTTTCTGCTGTCGCAGTGAAAACGTTTCTTCTTCCCACTCATCCCAAGCTATGTGCTGCCGGACACGAGCAGGAAGAGTCGCCAGAAGACGCGTGTGCTGCGGAGGACACTAGACCCAGCGTTTAACCATACGATGGTGTACGACGGCATCAGACAGGCCGATCTATCAGAAGCCTGCGTGGAGCTCAGTGTCTGGGACCAAGACAGGCTGGCAAGCAACCTGCTGGGGGGCCTGAGGATTGGAGTTGGAAAAGGTACTGGTCAAAATACACAACCAATCTGACTCGTGTAAAAGAAGTGGTTATCAGCTGGAGCATCGCTTTGTTATATATAATATATATATATATATATATATATATATATATATATATATATATATATATATATATATATATTTGTATATATATATATATATCATCTCAAAAAATTGCCTTTCTGGAGCAAATGTGGTGTAATTGCTGTATGAAAAAAACTATATAAATGAAACTGTAAGAGCCATTTTGTGGGGTTTCGTCATGTTGGACCTCCCACCACTGGGTGGCATAAGGCAGACTTCTAGTTGATGTTGAGGCCTACATAATCAGGAGAGGCATTGGGGTCAGGTGTTTTTTTTACCGTTACACAACTGGTGACAATACGGTAACCGAGAGATATAAATGTTTATGGTTTATTTGATTATTTAACCCTTTAAGCATCCTAACCCTAACCCCTAATCCTATTTATTGTTTGAGTTGTGTTTAGAGGTTGTACATGGGGATTCTATATTATTGTAGCCCTGATTTCTATGTTTAATTAGATACCTAACATGTTTATTTTTTTGGGGGTGGGGGGGATTCATACCATGATTTTTTCTTGATTTTCCTGATATAAAAGGACGCAACAGGTTAAGTATATTAACATTGTTTATGATTTTGTTTTCTATAAATACACACAATGGATCAATACACAAACTGGACATTACACCTGGACATTGTCATCAATAAAACGTGTCAGAACAATAGCAAGGGAGCAACCAAGTAGTGCCTTAGGGTTAAATAGGCAACGGGCGCACTACAGAAACTATATTATTTTGTACTATTTATTTTTCAGTATTCAATATTATTCGTGAACATATTGTGTAATTCTACCTCTCTGGGTCTCAAACAACAACTTACATGAAGCCACCTGAGGGGTGCTTGTGTTTTAATTATTGTGTCTCGATGTTTCCCCGTAGGACGAAGTTACGGAGCACAGGTGCACTGGATGGATTCAACTCCTTATGAGGCGGCCCTGTGGGAGCGCATGATGGCCACCCCAAATGAATGGGTGGAGGACGTACTCCCATTAAGAGTGCTGAACTCTGCAAAAACTGGTTTCAAATAACTAAAAGTTGTGCAAAGACAGTATAAAAACAGTGTCAATTAACAGTTTTAAAGATTTAAATTCAGTTCAGAAAAAGCTTTCGAAGGATTTAAAATGGCTGCCTCTCTCTGTGCTTGTGTCTAGTGGCAATAGTACCACAGACAAAATGAAGCCCTGAGGCACACAGGAAAATGTAATCAAGAAACCATACATCAATCAAAGTACAATAAACGTAAAATAAAAACACAATAACAATGTACAAAATAACAGGCAAGACTTGCAGAACATCTGTTGATAGGCTTTATTTTAATATACACACAATTATGTGAATAAAGGGTTACTACCCTCAGCTGTACTAGGATTTAGATGTATATCCTCAATGCAGTATGTCTAAATCTCCACCATTTTGATAGTTGCTCCCAATTTGCAAAAGACGCGTTTATCTCATGAGCCAAATTATCAAGGTTGTTATGTAAGGCTAATATTAACCCAAATGTAATAGCAAACAGCAATAACAAAAAGTGAATGTAAATATTAACTTAAACAGCTATATCTTGTCAACTTAATTTGACAGTATTGTTCTAAAAGAACATTTATCATTCGGCATAATTATGACAAAAGTCAGGGCTAGCATAGAGTGTATCCTACAGATTGTCTGTAGAGATAAACAGAGTACTTTATTAATCCCAGCCGAACATATTACTATTTTAAAGAAAAAAAAATCAAGGTGACAAAAAACATTTACACTGTGCCAAATGTTAGCATGCTAACAAGCTAATGATAAACATGGTAAACATCAGCACTTTGGTACTGTCAATGTGAGCATGTTAGCATGCTAATGTTAGCAGTTAGCTCAAAGTACCATTGTGTCGTGCTGTATTTTCACTGCCTGGATGGCACTGTGGTGCATTTTTTTAAATGGCAGCGCGCAGGACTACGCCAGAGGCAAAATGGACAACAAATGACTCAGCAGGTACCCTGTTGAAGATGATGACACTGCAGTTATAATGCGGTGTTGCGACAATATCATCGATCACAGAATCCTGCCTACAGTGAGGGACAGCATTGCAAGGTGTACGGTGATTACCGTACTTGGTCAATCATTTTGCCCTCTGTACGATGTTAAATCAATAATACCAAAAGCGCCATAATGTATAGTAATTTGAGCATTTTGTGACGCTTTCATTAGTAGTTGGTTTTGGTCTGCGCTCTCCCATTTTAATTAATATCCAGATCGTGAAATATGGATCCTACATCTGTTTATGGAACCTCTTCTCACGTAAACTCTTTCCAGCCAACCATGCTTGGTGTAAAAAACGTATGACTCTAATTTGCTATTATAAAAATTGTCTGATGGATTTATGGACACACAGTCCATAAATACAAATGTGGGTAGATATGTATGCCTTGTTAAAAAGTTGTTTAAACGCATTGTTTAAAAAAAAAAATACAGATTAATAACTTTTTGCGCTTGTGGTTGTGGTCATTTTCCTCAAAATAGGACAATTGTTAGCCTGCCATCAGGCAACAGTGCTGAAAGGGTACAATCCATAGTGGAAAACAAAATATACACCCTTGGTGCACAATGTTATTCAAAGCTATTCATCTGTTATCTATCCGTATTCATCTTTCAAGTGTTGATTGTAAAAATCTATCATGAAATGTTATTTCATGATAGTCTTGTTCAGTTTCCCTGTGACTTGTTTATAATATGTCACCAACCTAGTTAACATTATAGATGGTAAAGAGAGTCTCAGAGAGAGATGAAGAGAAACAAATAGTTAATATGACATTGCAGTCGACGACCACCAGAGGACTGCTGTTGCAGCCCAGGAATGATATACCTGTTTCAGGAAGGAAGACAAGAATAATCAAGACTTTTCCGGTTATGACACTGCATGTTTCTACTATTAAATGTTGCATATTTGAATTAGACCGGTTGACTGTGTAATTTGTCAATACAAGACGACTTTTTAGAACTAGTCTTTACACTTCCACACTCGTACAGACACACAAAAGATGAAATTAACAAAGCAAATGAGCAGATTTTAAGGTAATATTGTTCACTGTGTGAAAAGGAGAACAATTGTGACATCAAATAATATTGTAAGAGCTCAACTTCCAAGCAGGCATCTATGAGGAACCAGCAATTGGTCATTTTTTTCAGCCTGATAGGTTGAGGGAATATCTGTGGGTCTTAGCCCGACAGTCATGCCAGTGATCGGTTTGCCCATTGAGGATAGTGGGCGAAGTGATTGTAGTGCTGTTTGACATCTACCGGGCCTCTCTCTTCCACAGGCGGAGGAAAGATCCACAGTTCTGTTAAAAACAAAAAACAAAAACTATTAATTACCTGAAGTATGTTTGTGATCTGTGATGATTGCAATCAGAATGACCCCTCTCTTTAAGATGAAGAAGGGATTGTTATATAAGAAGTTATATATATTTTATAATTTCATTTTTTTTCACAAATACACTACATGTATTATAATATTTTTTCCCTATTAGCTTATTTTCTCATTGCACAGCTCCTGTCTTGTCTGTTCCTCAGCTTCTGGCCAGCGCGCTGGTGCAGCTTGGTAGCTGTTAAGCAGAGCTCATCCAATCACATTTCACCTCTGTTTCTCTCTATGGTAGAGAAGATGGTTAAACTACATGGTGACAGCCAGCTAGATGGGTTCTCACACTCCCGTACACTAGGTGGCGGTATGCACCTAGTCAAGTTGGTTGCGATCCGCCATTAAACTCAAGAAGAAGAAGCAGACTTTCACTGCAGACTTTCTGGGTGCATCCCAAGTCTCTAAATTGCATCCCCGTTTCCCTCACTTGCGTCTTTTCCTTGCGTCTTAGTCCCTCCCACCAGGGATGCATAGAGAGACGCAAGGAAACCAAGCGAGGAGAGAAGACTATGAGGAAATATGTTTTAAGAGACATGAGACGTCCTTTCCTCTGATGCATCACGTGAAGCGACGTCGGTTTCTGATGACTGCAGCCGCCTGACAGCTGATCTCATCTGATCTCAGCTGATCAGCTGTCAGTCGCTTTAACAGCTGATGAGTTTTGTCCGGAGAGTTTTTAGTGAACATTCCAATAAAAATACACTTAAAATATTGATAAAAATGATCGTATGTTTTCAGTTGATTTAATGGTGTTAAACTACTACTTATATTAATAAAGACAAAGTTACCATGAGTGTCAGAGTGGAGATGTTTTCTCTGTCGTCTGTTACCGTTTAATAAACTGCATTGAGTATTTATATACTGTGATGTGTCCTGCTTATACGCGCAGGATCCATTTCTACCAGCGGAATGCGTCTTATTTATTTATTTATTATTTACGTCTGTATGTTTTGAAATTCTGATTGTGACATCATTATAAAATAACCCACAATATAAATATAGTTTCTCTTCATTACGTGTTGTAAAAAGTGTTTCCTCTCTCCAGCTCTCTCTGATTTTAATTACATACATAATAAAAGTTATTGAGGGAAACAACAGATCAAATCTTTGAAGACAGTAGTTTGTGGTCCTTTTGTTGTTCAGACCTACTATGAACATATTTTAACCAGATGGTGAATAAGAAAACAGATTTAATATATAGCTTGAGTTTAATCTGTGATCGTCTCTGGTATTAAACTCCAGCATCAGGCCGCTCAGCTGCAGCGTCCAATCACATAACAGATGAACAGTGAGGGGGCGTGTCCAGCGTTAAAACACTTCCTGGAAGCCCGCTCTCGGGGCTCCTCGATCATGGCTCCTCCGATTTCCCTCCTCGCTCCTCGCTCCTCGCTCCTCAGAGCAGAATAAGAGCTTTGGGACGGCCGTCAAGATGGCGGCGCAGAACCACTTCCGGTTCAATCGAGGAGCGAGGAAACGACAATTTAGAGACTTGGGTTGCACCCTCTGTGTGGACATTGTATAACACTTGGACCTGCTGTCCTTCCCTCCCCGCGGCGCATCTCACCCTGCCTGGCCACACGAGGCGTGATGGAAAGCAGGTCGAAAACAGCTGATCCACTGAAGGCCCAGGTAGAAATTCCACGGCCCGCCACTGCTACACTTAAGCAATAAGGTACGAGAGGCAGTACTGTGTCGTGCAATAATGTACTGTTCAAGGGAGTTGTTAGGCCCGACGCGCAGCGGAGGGCCGGCAAACCCTTGAACTGTACATTATTGTAGATACAGTACTGCCTCGAGTACCTTATTGCTTTTATAATACGGGTACCTGCGACTTTATAAATGTAATAGTAAGCTGCCTTTCAGCACAAAATAGTTGGAGCCGGCAAAACGTTGTGTATCGCATTTCAGCGAAAGAGAAAATAGTCCCGGGACGCACGGAACGCGCATACGGGACTATAAAACGGACGGCCTGGTCAGTAAATCTGCGATTTACTGACCAGGCCGGTTGAAAGCAGGGTGGAGGATGACGCTCAGTCACCGATGTAAAGAAGTGCTCTCGCTGCTTCTGTCCGTCTTTTCTCCGTCATTCTTCTCCTCCATGATGTTTAGAGAACTCGCCTCGCGTCGGGAAATTACCGACGTAATTATCTCTCACTGGAAATTATCACGATTTTGTGATCAAACCCTTTTCATTCCTCATCTTTAGGTTAGGGAGGAAGTGACGTGTGTGTTGTCGTTCGTTATGCTAGTGTGGGGGATGCTACGTGAGCTTGTTAGCTGTTCCGTTTGAGCTACTGTTAGCGAAGAGCCCCGTTGCAATACTGTGAACACTCAAGCAATAAACCTGCAAGTTAAGGAAACCAACGTCTGCGAGTCGTTACTGCGGACGTGACAATATCAAAGTTTACACCAAACATGTTTGGTAACTGTCAAGCTTGAAATGACAACTAACGGTCGCGCAATTTAAATCTACCTGTTAGTTTAAGTGCACACTGATATGGAACACTCTAAATGTAAACAGGCTGTACAGTACTTTATGGCTGAATAAAATACACCCCGTGACTCACTCTCAACCAATCAGCTTGATTTGATCTACCCGTATTATAAATGTGGATAAAATACAAAGAGGTAGCTCGGAGTTGAGTGTCACAGTAAAAGACTCACTAGTCTACAAAGAGGTCATCATGGGTGTTGAGCACGGGATATGGATGTGTTGATGTGTAGCATCTATCCAGCAGCACGTTGAACCTGCGAGGACCGTAAGGTTTCACTAGATCGTTAATAAGTACACTTTACAAAGTCGGATTTCAATACAAGACACCTCTTCCTAACCCTACGAGCTTGTAGGAGTCTAACACAGCATTAAGATTCCTTGAGTGTAGTATATTAGTACCTGAAAAATCCCAATGCGCCCGGACAGTTTTTTTTCCCTACTCCCTTCGACGTTTTCGACTGAGCAGGCTTCCGTGGTCGGGGAAGTTTCTTAGAATGCGTCACATGTCTTAAGCGGAAGCTTCTGAACAGTTGGGTACCCAGCATGCCCCAATCCGACCATGTTTTGGCATAAAGGTTATAACCTTTCCATTTTTGAACCGAACAACACAGTTTTTTGACTGAAACTCCTTCCTAACATGTCAATGCTTTGTTTTATTGTGATTTTTCTTAGAGAATCCGATTCTTTATGTCATTATCTTTACAAAGAGGGGTCTTACAACTCAAAGGTTGTTGTTTAGGCCTTGAAGCATGCATCTGGAAAAACTCCGAGCGGCCGCTCAAGGAAGCATTTTTGGGGAATCTTGCCTAAATCATGCTCAGATCGTGCTAGATGTTCATAGCTATGATCAAAATATAGTATACATGTTTTTTCTTTTAAATATACTTTTTATTCCCAAGAAAATTCTGAAAAAAATGTATATAAATTCATATGAAATAACACAAGTATTAGAACTCATTTGGGGTTCATACGACTACTTGAACAGACCTCACTTAGGCCTCTAGAAGGGCTTCTCCACCCCTAGGGGGGACTTGGGGCGCAAAAGGTTTCTACTATTTTCTGTTACTGATTAAAAAAATTGTATGCTCACACAATGTTCAAACATTTGGCAAATACAAGTGAAAATGAAAGCTGCAAGCAGCATTGGTTAGGCCCTTGCACCTTTTTAATATATATATATATATATCAAATATTAGGCTACTATATCGTGGTGGCGGGGGTGTGGTTAGGCTCAGCTGCAGAGGGGGAGTGGAGGAACGGCTCAGGGAACAGGTGCCGGTAAGAGGCTTAATTGCTGCAGCCCCGTCACCTTAAAAGGTGATATGGAAATGTTCCTGACTTTTTTACGCTGCCCCCAAGGAAAGCCTATCAGTTAGTGCAGGTTTAAAGATGTACAATGTAAAGTTTATGTTAACTAAAATAGTAAAGATTTCAAAACATTAATATAGATTCTGACACCCTTTCTCTGTTAGAAAGGCTGTCAAAAGTGTGTAGAAATGTAGGTTCTACCTCAAGGTCTTTACTATTAAAATGTTTGTGTGGTGAATATTACCAACCAGTTTTGTAATTAATAATATTACAAAAAGTAAATGAGACATATAACACAGAGCTTTAAGTTGAGCCCTGCATGGCCAACACAATTGTGTCTGTATACAGCAGTGCAGTATATGAAAGGTATTAGCCATCTATACAAATTATATATTTTAACGTAATTCAAAGTCATTAAAACTGGAAAAAAAGGTTCAGCAAAAACTGTTGTTTAGATCTGTATAATCCAGCCATACAGTAAGACACGGTCACAATTTGTTCATGTTTAGTTTAATGGTTTTGTATTATCAAATAATAAAACACAAGTCCTTTCTTTGTTCTTATTGAAAATATTTTAAAAGTACTCCACCTCTAATAATAATAACACCATTTATTAAATATAACAATATGAATCTGATTAAACATGATTAAAACTAAAAATTATTTGTAATGATTATAAGATTGAAACCATACATTACTGTTCAACCACCTTGTTATAATGCTGTTTATGAAATGGAAAATAGTATTAGAGCAGTTTGATATTTATTGTTTGTTATGACTTTACTATCTTTGCAGCTACAATATGATGATGTACTGAACTGTCAGTTTGGGAGATAGGTGAAGGGCGTGTGCTCTCAGTTAGAGTACGTTAGCTAAGATGACGATGCAGACAATAACAGCCACCAGCAGGCCGCTGTAGTTTCTCTGAGAGGACGAGCCTGTGTGAGCAGAGAAGAAGAAAGGCATGATGATATCACACATTATTATCTTTCATGGGTATAGTAATTGATGTTGCTAATGCTGACTGAGCAAGTAGTGACCAACCAAGATTCTTACCGTAAGCAGTAGAGGAGGGTTGAGCTTCGGCTGTAAAATGTAACCAAAGATATAGTCAATGAAAGACAGGATTCCCTTTTTGTTAGTATTGATCAAATGAACTGATTACATTTTTCATATGTTGAGGAATAAGTTTATTTGCACGCTTGCTGAAAATCGAAGGTGAAATTGATGCCACTTTCATTTGTGAATGCAAAATATGAAGCTACCACCAGCCATTGCTAAAGATTAAAAAAAATGGAAACAGTGAGCCTTAAAAATTAACATGTTAGCCATATCTTCTCTCTTTAAAGGTATACCAAAATTACCATTTTTCCTTTCCAGTCTTTATGCTAAACTAAGCTAACTGGCAGCTGGCTTTAGCTTCATATGTGGCGTACAGATCTGAGAAAGCATGGTCATTATGAACCTGTTACTTTTGTGTGTCCTCCAAAGAAGATGGTTTGATATACAGAACCATCTGAGAAGCTGTCATTAGAAACTGTTTGGAAAAGTGTAGGCACTTAAAAGAAATACTTGGCAGGTTATTGGATGAACCATCTATCACTAAAAAATTTGCCGAAACCAGTTGCTAGAACTTATTTCCGATCGAGTAAAGACTTCAGTGCCATTCTTTGCTTCTCTTTCAATGATGAAATACTCCAGTTCTGATTAACTGATGCTATCAAGGCAGCTACGGTAATCTCTTTAGGAGCTGCCATTTTTTTTGAGGAACAAACAAGGTGCATCCATGTGTTGTCGCTCACACAAATAAGCCACGTTGTCGCTGCCAGTGGCTCCTCACAGGACGCTATTTGGTCCGCTCACTGGCTTGCTGGACACAAACACATAAATTTGAAGTCTGACAAGATGGCTTGAGTCTCATTTAATCTTGTGACATCGAAAGCACCCAGCTGCCGTGGAAGGTAAGCCAAAAGGGCCATCAAATCAGAAAACGCTTCTACAGTGTGTCGTTTCATGCGGGGCCAAACGATGTATTTTGTTGCTTAATTTGGACGACTTGTTTACTTTAGATATTATATTTTTCTAATAATATACTGTAGTTTATCGAGTAAAAAGACAAATCATGTATAAAGTTATTTGTCATGTTAAAACAAGACTACTTGAATTAACCAAGCAAATAAGAATTTGTACGTGTTATGGTAATGTACTTAACCGTTTGTATATTTATTCACAATGTACATTTTTATTGTTATAGGAAGGGTAATCTTTGTTTGTTGAATTTTGCCCTAAAGACGTACCACGGGTTTGTTTCCCCACAACAATGACAGACGAGGTGACTGTAGCGTTGGCCGACGCATCTGGTGTTGCCTCTATCGTTCTCCTTCTGTTATTACAGTTCTGTTCAAGAAATAAATAAAAAAATTGAAGCATGCATTAATTATAGTAAGCATCTATTTGTGACATCTTCAAAATCAGAACTCTTTCAGGAACTTGTGCTTCTACTCACCGGCAGTAATTGGGCGCACGAGGACAAGTCACAGAGCCTGGTGACGCAGTGGAGGAAGAAAGTGGAAACTGTCTCATTTTGGTGCTCCACAAATCTGAAGGCCTCAAAGGAGAAGTGAGCCACCTGGGACACCCCATTGAGGTCCACCTTAGTTTGAGCGTCACGTTGACACCTTGGGTGAAAAGGAGAAAGGTAATGTTACTGCACGTGTGGAAGCACAAAGAGCTAGCTTTTACTGTGGTTATATATATATATATATATATATATATATATATATATATATATGAGGCTCACCCTACAAAGAGGTCATAAAAGGTGTTGTGTACGGGATAAGGACTTGTTGTTGCGTAACATCTGTCCAGCAGCACGTTGAACCTGCGAGAACAGACGGGTGGATTTTAAGTGGCATGTCTTATTTATGTGACTTGTGGTTAACTTTAAACTGGTAAGATTTAAATACCTGTCAGTTAGATTGACAGCCTTAACTGCAACATAAATCTTGGTCTTCAGGTTTAGTCCTGATGGCGGGTTAACAAGTGGCTGTAGGTATTGCTCATCCTGTTCACAGAAAAGTATGAATAAAATCAAGTTATAAAATGTTGAAAAAAAAGACTCAAAAATGAAAAAAAGAATTCTCCAATTCTTAAAAGCTACTGTGGAGCCAGTCTTACTTGGTAGAGCTGCATACTCAGTGTGCTGATGAAACTGCCATTGTTGTCTTGTATTGCAATATTCACACCTGATCTGTATTAAATGAAAATAAATCTGGATTAATTTAAAATGTAGCTCAGTTCTGACATTTTTTCCCAGCAGTGTTATTCATGACATACTCACACGCCCAGTTGAGTGTTGTTCATGATATACATCATCGGGTAGAAGCAGGAGAACTTGTACTGGAGCTGCGAGCGATAGGTGATCATAGCCACAGAAGGGTCTATAGAGGTAACACTGCCGGAGATGTTGAAGAACTGGACATTTGAGAAGTCAGAAAACTCTCCAGTCCCAGTCTCGGTGCTTACCTATTGAAAAAAAACGACATATTTGACTGAAATCACTTTAAATAAATGTTCTGATTCAATTCTATAAATATTTACCAAAGGCAGACATTTACTGCACGCCACTAAAATACTCTTACTGTCATAGCATGATATCTAGCATTACATCTTATGGATACCTTAACAACAAGTTGTTAAAGCTATTGTGAAGAATACCTTAAGGTTATTTTTGCAGGTTGAGACAGAACTGTCATTCAGGGGAAATCTGAATTTTAAAACTGGTGGCTCCACGTTCCAATCAGCAGTCCCATAACACTCTGGTGTGTCTATCTGATTATTGAGGACCATCTGAGACTCATTGTAAAGAGCTTGATACATCGGGCAAAGGTAGATGCTCAGGTCCATATGCGCAGAGCCACAGGTCACGAGTATGTCTGAATTTTCTGGGAGGGATAAAAAAAAGGAGGATATAAATGGAAGAGTGAAAATAACAGTAATTACAGAACATACAAAGGAAAATGGCACCAACCTGGAGGTCTGTTTGTTGGACTAAGAATGCAAGCATCTGGTATCTGGGCCTCGATCCTCAGAGTGAGGCAAAGCTGGCATACAAGGATTACCAGTCTCATTGTTCTGTGAGTGGACCTGTGAGAAAATAGAAAGACAATGAGACCCAAGGCATTCACCATCTTATTTCAGAAGGAAAGTGCTTTGAAAGAAAACTGTTCAAAACATTTGGAACAGTTTTCTTTCAATCAGCCTTCCTGTACATGAGGGAAAAGCCTACTCAGGTCATAGAGTAACAACATTCAGCAGCAGTCACTTGAAAGATTAAAGAAAAGCATGCTGTAGCCTGGGCTACATCATGCTTTATACATAGTTTCAGGAAGAAAAAAATCAGAAAATTGGTACATGAAATGGTGAATATCCTTGAATTAATTTGCATCTTCGAAAAAATCTTGTCAAGACACAATTATGAAGAAAATACAAAACACTAGCTGTACTTAATCATTAACATATCCTGCATTTTTCACATCCAGACAATTTGAAATAATCTGCCATTATTGAACACATAAAGACCCTTGCATTATATCTCATGTATCAAGTTTGATTTAAAGGACCACATGAATCTAGAGACCAAATTACCGTAACTGAAAACTGCCTATTGTTGATGTCGTGAAAATAATATATCTAAACATACTTTTAAATATTTAAATACAGTAATAAAGTATAGCCTTTTTAATTATACGCATTATGAATAAATATAACCTACACAACAAACAAAAAGAGGAGATAAAGATATTGCAATAACTCACCTGTAAGTCTTGGTTCAGGTGCCTGAGGAGTCTCTCCCTTTATACTGACTCCCCCACAGGGGCGTGTGAGGGAGTCTCAGACAATAGTGTAACATGAGTTGTTGTTTTTTTACATAATTTACATTTCTTCCTGAATATTTTACATGTTTAGTGTATTTTAATCTTATATAAGCTCTGTTTTCAGTTTAAGATGTCAACTCCAATTCACTTTGCAATCTGTATTTATTTATTTTTAAAGCTTTTTTTAAGCCAAGGCCAACTCTCAGCCACAATTAACTGGTGTTGAGTTATGGGTGTTAATAATAAGAAATACTGGTTATTCTTCTATATACATATGCAACATAGAATTGGTCTTATGAAATGGTAGACCAGGTTTTTGTTTTTAAAGTAATTTGTCTCTTGGTGGAAACAGTTATCTGAAATGAGGATGTCTTTATCAACATTTACCATCTTTGTAATATAATGTTTAAACAAGTTCAGTGTATAACTCTAACCACACTTTCTGGATTAAAGTGTTGACCTTTTTAACTGACTATTAGTTATGATGTGTCACAAATAATATGAAACCAATGCTTCCAGTGATACAAGCCTGTTTGTGGTGCTATTTGTTCATTTGAAATGAGCAATGCAGCTGGGTTGCATTGTTTATGTGACAATACTGATCTCAGCAGAGATCATTTATTTTAGCTTAGTCCTCAATGAGGTCAGTATGTTATTTAAAGACAGACCCTGCATGCTTTTCCTTGATATATGACCGAGTTACCTGTTAAATCATAGCATTTAAAACTAATAATGTGTTTCTTGGATGTACAAAATACAAAATGGTGCAATCCATAGTTTGCTCTCATTATGTGTTATGTACTGGAACAGGGATGTTTCTCAGCAGGGGGACAGACTGATCTCCTCTTGTTGCCACATTTACAGCAGTCAGCTTTAAACTTCCAGTAATGCATTAGCAACCATCTCACATTTGTTCTGGCTAAAGATATAGCGTTATATGCAGAGCAAGGTTAATGGATGGTATTGATGCTGTGCAATGGAAAACACTTGATTGCTGTCTTGGGTATGGGCAGGGTGCACAGGAAACCATAATATATGCACGCAAACAGTGTTGTATTACTCTTTGCAGTATGAAAGAGCAGGATCAGTGATCTGATCACAAGCGTTCACTTTAGAGATCTTATGATGTGATAAAAGTCTCATTATTGTTCTTCCGGGTTTTTGTTCTGGCCTCAGGCTGTAAATAGAAAATGTTGGTGCTGTTTTGTACAGTCTGCGGATAAAAGACACACCTATGTGAGAGAAATCCAAAGTCTTTTGTGAAGCATCACGACATGAAAGGGACTCCTGTGTAGCTCAGGTCCCTGAAGAACAGCGCCACAATACACCATGACGATACAGCCTGAAAAAAGTGTTTGTTACTTCACTTTAAGATGTATCCAATGTCAAATGCCAGTTTTAATATCCCCTCTGTTGTCTAAATAAGCATTTGTCTGCAAGCCACGCCATTAGTGTTACTGAGGGCACATTACAAAACTTGGACCCGAGGCAGTAAAAGTGGCCACCCTTAGGGAATAATCATAGTAACCTGGTACAGGCCTGCTGCAGATTAAGGTCAGGAGCCATAATCAAAACCACAAACGTTTCATATTTAAAGAAAGAAGATGAAGTTGAGTTTGCTGAAGCTTTTTTTTAAATTTCGTTCACACAAATGTTGTTTTTTAAAGATTCCAAAATATGACCAATGACTCAGGTTGAATGTGAAAAACAATGACTTTGACTGTTTGAGGATAAACTTATCCTCAAGTCGTACCTGAATTAGAAACAATACACACACGATAGGATGCCGCTGTACAGTGTCCCTGTGTTGCTTGGTAATAAAGTAAACCAAGAGCGTGTATTGTTTGCTTTACTGTGACGCATGGATGGTAAAGCCCAGCTTATCCGAGATGTATCAGATAACACTTATATGCAACAATAAATTGCAGTACAGAAATGAAAAAGATATGTTTGAGGTCATTTAGAAAACGTGTACACTACTGTCTCAGCGCCAAACAGCAGACAGACACAGTTGGCAGCTAGCTGGTGAACATAGTGGAGCACTTGGCAGCTAAAGAGACAGATTTCTCCCTCATGAGTTGAGAGCAAAAACAAAGCTAAAAGAGAGTGAATATTGGACTTACATGCATCAGGTGTCCAGAAACAATACTCTAAATGAATGATAAGGTTGCTCGATAACCACAACAGCTCCATGTGTAAATAAACAATTAATTAGGCAGTCAGTTCGGCCGTTACTGCAGGAAGAATTAGTGAGCTTTTGAGGGCACATTTTGTTTCCAAATGGTTATTCTTATAAGAAATTTGTATCAACAATACATGCTTATGTTATGGCTTTGTTAAAAAAAAAAAACATTTTCTAACTCTCAAATATCAATACCGATATTGCTATTGGCCTCAAAAGTTCAGTATCTTTGGGTTTTTAATGTATTTCACTATAACAAGTTGAAAAGTGCCAAATATAAAATATGTCAAAGGACAATTGAGGAAAAGTTACATGGATTGTTTGAACTCAAAATGGTTATTTGTAAAGATCTATAAGCAATATTTTGGGATTGACAATGATTCACATAATTGTAAGTGAAAGGGTATTATCAAACTTGCAGTTTTCCCAATACAATCATAAAGAAAAGAGGGATCTTAGTGTCTATACCGTCATTGTTAAACTCCAATAAGTCTTTATTATCAGCACAGTATACGTCCCATTTGAATCGCAGTGTAATGTTTGGATAATTACTGAGCTTTACGTTATCAACATGCATCCATTACACTTTGCAACAATGCCAGCGTTCTGTAAAAAACACTTTCATGTGTCTGTAAATGTGACTCACAGACTTGTGAATACTATGCTCTCAAGGGGAACAAAAGCTATGGATGTTTACCTTAAAACAAAAATGGTGGTCAAGTTTGGTAACAAGTGTCTTGCCTCTGTGGCTTGTGACAGTAAAGGCAATTCAATATACATCCACTGCAGTGACAAATACTGTTTATTAACAGCCCAAATTACATAACACAAGCCCACGTTGAACAGATAATGTTTTCATAAAATCTGACGTTTTTATTTAAATTATTTAGTCTAACCATACAATAGATTTCCTTTCAACAACAGCTATTGACTGTAAGTGAATGCTGTACTCTGAGTCACACTATCAAACACATGCAACATCTGAGCAGTATCAAAACAAGTAATAACAGGAACATAGGAGGAGCCCTTCTTTATAAGTCACGTCAGGACACAATCCTTGCAGGAACTGCCCTGTAAATGGGAAACCAATACCTGGGTTAGGATACAACTTGATGATGGGTGACCCACTTCCTGTTTTTTTGGAAGGGAATCTTTATTCTCAGTATCGGTTCCCGAATAAATATTTGGTGTTGCAAAACAGAGAGAGACTTACTGGGTTTTTAACCCGACACCTATAGGTGCGGTTAAGTTTATCCGATCTCCCTGTGCTTGCATTGACTACAAAGAGTTATACAGTACTTGAACTCTCCTTGGGTGGTGGAAGAAATACTCTTTTACATGCATTCACAAGTCTCAGTACTTAAAGTTTTAGAGGTCATAATACAGCAGAATGAACACTATCAGGGGGCTATGCATATCAGAATCAGAATCAGAATCAGCTTTAATGGCCATGTAAATTTGCACATACATGGAATTTGACTCCGGTTTCACTTGCTCTTTGTACTTTTTTCACACACAATATACAAGATAAATATAAAAAATATAAAAAGGACATTAAAGACAGTAGTAAGACAACAAACAACAAAAAAGTGCAGATAGTGCAGATGAAGAGTCTGTTTAACTGTTCATTAGAGTGACGGCCAGTGGGAAGAAGCTGTTCCTGTGTCTGGTGGTTTTGGCGTACAGTGCTCTGTAGCGCCTTCCAGAGGGGAGGAGGTGGAACAGCTTGTGTCCAGGGTGTGAGGGGTCTGTGGTGATCTTTACAGCCCGCTTCCTGACTCTGGAGGTGTGCAAGTCCAGGATGGAGGGCAGGCTGGAACCAATGGTTCTCTCTGCAGACCTGACGATCCGTTGGAGTCTGACTCTGTCCTGTTTGGTGATCCAGACCACACAGTGATGAAGAACAGAGGACAGACTGGATGATGAAGAGCAGAGGACAGACTGGATGATGAAGAGCAGAGGACAGACTGGATGATGAAGAGTAAAACAGGATCAGCAGCTCCTGAGGCAGGTTGAACTTCCTGAGCTGGCGCAGGAAGTACAGCCTCTGCTGGGCCTTTTTCCGGATGGTGTTGATGTTGGCGGTCCACTTCAGGTCCCGGGAGATTGTGGATCCCAGAAACTTGAAGGTCTCCACCGCAGAAACAGTGCTGTTGTGTATTGTTAGGGGGGGGGGGGGGGGTAGTGTTGGGGGGCTCCTCCTGAAGTCTACTGTCATCTCTACAGTTTTGGCCTTGTTCAGCTCCAGGTGGTTCTGACCACACCAGAGGACCAGCTGTTCAACCTCCCGTCTGTACGCAGACTCGTCACCGTCGCTGATGAGGCCGATGACCGTTGTGTCGTCTGCGAACTTCAGGAGTTTAACAGACGGGTCCCCTGAGGTGCAGTCGTTGGTGTAGAGGGAGAAGAGCAGTGGAGAGAGCACACATCCCTGGGGGGCGCCAGTGCTTATAGTCCGGGTGCTGGATATGATTTTTCCCAGCCTCACCTGCTGCTTCCTGTCTGTCAGGAAGTTTGTGATCCACCGGCAGGTGGGGGCTGGCACGGTGAGCTGGGAGAGTTTGGGTTGAAGAACCTCCGGGATGATCGTGTTGAATGCAGAGCTGAAGTCCACAAACAGAACCCTTGCATATCTCCCTGGGGAGTCGAGGTGTTGCAGAATATGGTGCAGTCCCATATTTACTGCATCATCCACCGACCTGTTTGCACGGTAGGCAAACTGCAGGGGGTCCAGCAGGGGCCCTGTGATGTCCTTCAGATGGGTCAACACCAGCCTCTCAAAGGACTTCATGACCACAGACGTCAGGGCGACGGGTCTGTAGTCATTTAATCCTGTGATGGAGGATTTCTTGGGGACCGGGATGATCAAGGAGCGCTTGAAGCAGGAAGGGACTTCACATAGCTCCAGTGATCGAATGAAGATCTCCGTGAAGATGGGGGCCAGCACAGACTTTCAGGCAGGAGGGGGACACACCGTCTGGGCCCGGAGCCTTCCTGATCTTTTGTCTCTGAAAGAGCCGACTCACATCCCCTTCGCAGATCCTCAGTGCCGGTAGGGGGTTGGATGGGAGAGGTGAGGCAGAGAGTGGAGGTGATTGTTCGATGATGGAGCAGTTGGGCGGGGTGGGAGTGGGCTTGTCAAACCTGCAATAGAAGACATTCAGGTCGTCAGCCAGTCGGTGATTGTCCTCAGTGGGGGGAGATGGTCTCTTGTAGTTGGTGAGTATCTCCAGGCCTCTCCAAACTGACGAGGGGTCGTTGGCTGAAAACTTTTTTTCCAGCTTATCAGTGTAGCTCTTCTTAGCTACCTTGATCTCCCTCGTTAGTGTTCCTGGCCTGGTTGTACAGAATCCTGTCCCCCCCTCTGTAGGCCTCCTCTTTAGCCCGACGAAGCTGCCTGAGTTTTGCAGTGAACCAGGGTTTATTGTTGTTGTATGTGCAGAAGGTTTTTGTCGGCACACACATGTCCTCACAAAAGCTGATATATGACGTCACAGAGTCAGTTAGCTCATCCAGGTCTGTAGCAGCAGCCTCAAAAACACTCCAATCAGTGGAGGCAAAGCAGGACTGTAGCTCCAGCTTGGCCTCGTTGGTCCATCTCTTCACAGTCTTCACCACAGGCTTTGTAGATTTTAGTTTCTGCCTGTAGGACGGGAGAAGATGAACCAGACAGTGATCAGAGAGTCCCAAAGCTGCACGAGGGACTGAGCGGTATGCATCCTCAGAATCAGATCAGAATCAGAAACCGTTTATTTGCCAGGAATGTTTTCACACAAACGAGGAATTTTTTGAGGCGGAAGGTGCATACATTGGACATGGACATGGGACGTAAGACGAGACAAACAACAATCAACAATCAACGAAAACAACAGTGCAATTGGTATTAAAATATGTGTAAGATAAGCAAGTGCTCAGTCAACAGATACGTTAATGTGAATGTACGTTAAAGTGACATGTGTATTTAGGTTAAAGTGTATGTTAAAGTGACGATTGTTTAAGTATGCGGTGTGCAGAGGAGTGAATGGTAAAGAGAAATAAAAATAAAGAAGAGAAAATTAAAATTAAGAGTTAAAATTAAAAATTAAAAATTAAAATAGCTGGGGGTGACAGAGTACAGTGTAGCAGTGGTCCAGTGTGTTTTTGTCCCTGGTGCTACACTTAATGTGCTGTCTGTATTTTGGCAGTTCTTTGCTGAGGTTTGCTCTATTAAAGTCCCCAAGAACAATGAGCAGGGAGTCTGGGTGTTTGTGCTCCATGGTGGTGATCTGCTCTGCCAGGTGTTGGAGTGCCTCACTCACACAGGCCTGAGGTGGGATGTACACACCGACCAGAGGAACAAGAGGAGGATCAAGAACTTGGACGAAATGACTTTAATGCCGCTAAAACCGCCGTTTGTGATTGTTGCATAACAGACAGGAAGTGCAAAAAAAGGTTTTAATACAGTGTTGGTAAGCTTGTGTAAAAAAGTGAAGAGTCGGTGCATTACCCAACATGCATCAGCATGCTTTCTTTTCTCTAAAAGACCGCACACACAACTCTAAATGAGTGACTTTATTCCCTCTGGTCAAAACGCCTGAGGCAGCAACATATATACATCATAGCAGACATTTGTGTTCCCACGATTCATACAAACATACATCCCATAATCCCATTAGTTAGGAGAGACGACTGCGCTCATGCAACGCTGATCCCAATGACACACAGGAGACATTTCCCTGATAGTAGCCCTTCAAACTGACACACAACTAAACTGCTTCAGAATAATCGCTGCTGAACAGATAAACGTACTGATATGTGGATTATCACAAAGCGGAATAAAGTCAAATAAAAAGGTCAACAATTTAAAAAACGGGTTGCATGTTTTCTTTGCCAGCGCGACCGAGCCGACTGCAGGTTTGTTCTTATTTAAAAAAAGGAGTCGGTCCGTCTCTGGGTTCGCCATCCTTCACTCCTTCAGCCAGCTGAGCAGCTGAGGTGTGTAATAGGTGATGATGATGTCAGCACCTGCATCACAGAGCATGGAGAGAAACAAAACAAAACGATACAGATTTATGTTGACATCAATTTACAGTAACATGAATAAAAAATTAAAAAATGTAATACCTGTGTACCCTAAGTAAGAAAATAATGAACAAATACTGTGTGTGTGAGCAGGGATACACTAATCATCCATCCTGCTTCTTCCGTTCTCCCCAGACTGCAGCTACTTGCGTCATTTTTCCATGCTAAACGCTGTGCGGCACCATGAATGCCTTCAAGGAGAGGCTGTCCATTACCCTGCCTCTATGACAGCAGGCCCTCTTACGGTTCCTTTTCGAGCACGAGGGAACCTCGAGCCGACTGAATCTCACTTGTGAAGAGTGCTAACGTAACGGAGTTAGAAATACACTCTGTCATTTCTTATTTTCAATGTATTATATCTTATTTTTGTTTATTATTCAACGATCCTGATGAAGCGTGTGTGAATTTTAATTTGAAGAGTTAAATCTGTTTCCTGTGGAAATTGTGTTTCACCTCTTCTGTGCCTCCTAGGCTCCCGTAGTCCCGTTTTACCTTCACTTGAGTTTTATACTATTGAAGGTAAGTTGTGGGGAAAACGATGTAGCACTATTTTGTTATATTATTTTATTTTTTTAAGTAACCGTTTGTTACACACGGTAATGGTCGCTAATATGATCACGGTGTCCAGCTGTTGTGTCATTATTTTAGACGGTAAAAGTATAGGTTTTGTGGCTGTTTCATTGTGTTAGCTACATCCGGTCGCCCTGAAGTATACTTTCCTTTTATAAATTCTGCTGCTGTGCAGCGAAAGAGACCAGAAGGCAATGTCTGTGTTTTATTGTCTTCTGCAGGTATGCTGTTTCTGCTCAGTCACTCACGCAGTTATTTATTTTGTCCACTTGGGGTGGTTGTTTTCCCCTTTTTGTCATGATTCATGTTTTTGGACTTGATGACTTTTATACCATTGAAGGAAGATGATGTGCAGCGAAAGAGACCAGAAGGCAATGTCTGTGGTTTATTGTCTTCTGCAGGAATAAATGAAGGCTGGAAAATTCATCTGAGTCGACCTCTTCCATGCCCTGAACACATCTGTTACACTGACAAAAAGCCTTTGTTCCTCTCACCAGCCCTGCGGAAGGCGGTCATGGCCTCCATCACAGCGGCCCGCAGGTCGAACGCTCCGGCCTGCGCGCCGTGCCACATCATGGCGAACTCCCCCGACGCGTTGTACACCGCCAGGGGGTGATTTGGGAACTGAGGAGAGTTAGAGCGAGGGAAAACATGTGCAAACTTCCTCCAAAAAGACACAATCATTCTGAAATGATGGGAATGTCCTCTGCGTTTTCCCCTAAATGCAGAACACCGACATTGTTCTTCGCTGACCCCACAACCGGTTTGGTTACAGACCTTGTCCTTGACTTGTCTCACGATGTCCAGATACGGCAGACCCGGTTTCACCATCAGCATGTCAGCTCCTTCCCTCACGTCTCGCTCCTGCAGCAAAACAGAACCGACGGTGAGGCGACCGCTCCGCCACCCGCAAACCTGCCGAATGTCCGCGTGCGAACGCACTCACCGCGGCCCGGATGGCGAGTCCTCTGGCTCCGGCGGGCAGCCGGTAGCAGCGTCTGTCCCCAAACGCAGGCGTGGACTGTGCAGCGTCTCTGTCACACAAAAGCACAGCAGAAAGATTCAGCCTGTCCTGACCTCACGGAGACCTTTCACAGATCACAGATCTGTATAAACTCGATCCTAAAAAGCGCTTCCTTACCTGAAGGGGCCGTAATAACAAGAGGCAAACTTTGCACTGTAGCTCAGCACTGAAGCCTGGATGGAGCGCAGAGAGAAGTACTGTGTGTATCAAAGCCTACTGCATATTATTCCTCTTTGTCATTGAGAATATTATTAAACGTTTAAACTTAGCCACACTGATGCTCTGGGCGACACGCTGGTAATACTCACTGAAATAGTCGAATGCACGTGTTTTTTTATTTGGGGCTGTTTTTAAGGATTTACTGTACGTCTTCTCTTGAGCTTTTGTAGGACCGTGATCACTTCCAGTGAGGTATGCTGGATTTGAAAGGTTCTACGCGTGTCTTCCTTCAAACTGCAGGGATTTTAGGTCCATTACCTTGTTCCCCATACCATTAGATAACAGGGCATGTTTTATGGCTCCGACTCTTCCATCCATCATGTCAGAGGGAGCGATGATGTGACAGCCTGCAGAGCAAGACAACCCGATTAGCGTCAGTCATTATGGGATGGCATCAGCTTTTAAAAGCCATGACGTAGTCAAATAGAAAACAACATTCTTAATGTTTGTTCCTTAATTGAAGACCCTCAGCTTCTCCAGTTTTCTTTCCTTTCTTTCTTTGTTACAAAAAATGTCCTGTTTGTTTGTTTTTGCTTACTTTGTCTTTCATTTTTGTTCCGTTCGTCATTGTCTACTGTCCATATTGTAAAGCGTCTTTGTGGATCTTTAAAAGCGCTATATAAGTTGAAATTATTATTATTATTATTATTATTATTCTTGTCTCAAAAGACAGGATTTACCAGCTCGGGCATGGGCCAGAGCCACTTCCGCCAGGCGCAGACAGCTGGCGTCATTGTTCAGAGTACCGTCATCGTTCAGGATACCTGCACACACAAAAAAAAGACATATACGTGCGTATTCATGCTGCCCTTTAAGTAAAAAACAAACAGACAGAGGGTAGGTTGTCATCAAAGACACTGACCACAGTGTCCGTGGGATGTGTAGGGACACAAGCAGACGTCGCACGCCACCAGCAGCTCTGGGAACAAAGATCTGATCTTCTTCACCGCCAGGATGGCAGGCGTGTCGTCTGCGTCGGCGCCAGAACCCCTCTCGTCCTGACGGGGAAGAGACCAGATCACTGTGTGATTGTGTGTGTGTGTGTGTTTGAGCGTGAGGAAGAGCTGGTTGCTTCCACTCAGATCATGACCTTCCACAACCCTGGACTCTAGTCTGCTTGTTAACAGGCCTTTCAGGGATTTGCTCCCGTCCAGAAACAAGCGCATTGGTGCGGCCCGATACTGCGATGCTGGGCAGGCCAGTCAAGTCCTTCCACACCGTGCCTCGCAAAAACCAGGAAAAACAGCCACGCACCAAATGTCCACATGTTGTATTGTTATGAAATATTGTTGTAATAGTAGTCAGGAATTTGTGCTGTGATGATGGATGTTGCATAGAATGGGATTAATGCAGATCCCACTGTTGTGATTGTTCAGATTCTATGCATGATATATAAATTAGATTTATATATCAGGTATAAATATTGAATAACCCATTTATCATGATACATATTTTATTGCCAGATTCTTGCCAATAAACAGCTCTAATTCATGGCAAGTTAAATATTTGAAAAGGCCAGTATAAGTACTGTTGCTTTGAGTTAAATTTACGCAGGCTGCATGAATTAGAAGTCAGACATTTGTGCATATATTAAAGAAAAAAATAAGAAAAAAATTGAAAAACATTGATTTTTCAAACACAAGACTGCAGGAAGACATTCCTATTACTGTTTAATTTAACTACTTTTACACAACTGTTGAACAAAAGCAAACAAGGCACAAACACACACACACACCTTATTTTTACATACCTTTTCTATTCTTGCAGGCACACCAAAAATCAGCACACATTTCAAGCCGTTCCCCACAAGCGGCCGCAACATTCCCTCCACCTTGTTCACCCCGTATCTACGGACGGGGGATACATAGGAACGTTACACCGAAACACAAAGGGGCCTTTCAGGAAATGTCTGAAATCGTAATGAAAACGATCTTCGTTGCTCTTACCTGTCCTGTCCCGGCAGGCTGCCAATGGGCTCCACGGCATCTGCACTGTCTCTGTAGGCGCGAGTGACAAAGAACCAACGTTGACATCTAGTCCATTTAAGCTTCACATTAAAAAAATACTGCGTTGTGTCCAATTCCTCGTGGTGAAAACACAATCCATGGTTGTTGACCCCTGACCTCATCCACCAAACCAATTTGTTTTTATGTCATTTGGAAATATTTGTCGGGAAAACGTGATGGATTTCATTTACGTGATGAAGATCGGGTAGATGAGATTGTCAGGCCTAAGGTCGGCGACGCAGGTCTGCCAGTATCGGAGCGTTGGATGGAAATAGCCGCTGTGGAGGATGGACTCTGCTGGTGTCTGCATCTTTACCCTGAGACAGAGAGAGGCCAGGTGCTGTTACCCACAATACCATTCTCCCACGCTTCACCTCGGCTCAGTCGACATTCAAACTGAGCAGGCATGCGTGAGGTTGCTTCTCCAAACAGCAGCTTGGCTGCAGGTTTTCAAACTCTATTATGAACCTTTCATCTTCATATGGGCAATTTCCACCCCAGTTTTTTTCCACCATGCACATGCATTTTCATAAAAAAATAAAAGATTCACAGCAGGACACATTTCATGTAAGGGACCATGAGGCTGGGTAAAAAAAAATCATAATAAAAAAAAAAATATATATATATATTTTGCATCGTCTATTTTAGGACCTGCATTGCGAACATGATATGCTCCAAATCTAACCCAATCATACATGTATGACCTCGGATATGAAGCAAAGTGGCAGCAGAAAATGCCAAACTGCAACTTCAAGATGACGAGCCATTTCAGTGACATGGAGCAGTGCGCTTTAATCAGACAGAGGTTGAAACACACTACATTTAACCAGAAGAAGGCAAAGTTACAACATGTCATTTGTACAATATACTCCAATGTATAACTGTGTGTTATAGCCACAACCAACAGCAAATAATGTGTTAAATCTGTGACATTACAATCCAAAAATATGAATAGAAACTGCATAAATTCTACAATAAGTCGTTGTACTTTACCTGTTAAAATGAGAGCCTGCGACTTCTCCACTGGCTTCAGCCTTTTTTGCAGAGTCAATGTTTTTACTGATTAATGGCAGCTTGCCCTGGGCGGAACTGTAAGGCTTTGCCTTTTTAATATGTTTTTTTGTTTTAATGTGTTTTTTCACGTCAGAAAGTTTGGCATAAAAATCTGCTTTACAATACAGGCAGTATGCCCGTGTATCGTCTCCAATAAACTGCTTCAACCAGCCTTTGAAATCAGGGTTTGATTCCCATTCCTTTCTGTATTTCTGAGTGTACAGTTTAGACATGGCGTCACAGAGAGGCGCACACACACTACACAATGGATGACTACGGTGAGTAAGTGACTGTGTGAGTCAAAAAATCAAATGCAGTTATTTATTTGAGTGTGTCAGTGAAGAAACGTTCAAATTTCCCGCACCAGAAAAGTCGCTAGATTTGTCGCTAGTCGCTTTTGACCCCAAAAAAAAAGTCGCCAAGAGGGTCGCCGGATTTAGCGAGAAAGCCGCGAAATTAATCCAGGAAGATTTTCGTGGAGCGCGTGTGGAGGCTCGTGTTGATGACGTATGCGGTGACGCTCGAAGGTTCGCGAAACGACCATACCACGTGACTGATTCAGGAAATGGATTCGCGGGTTTTTCCGTGCGATTCGCGAGTTTCCGCTTTCCCTTTTGACCCCGCCATTGTATCATAGAGACATACGCCATATTAATAAATTCATAATTTATGTATTGTCATCGCAAACAGCATTCATTAATGTATTCAACTCAAAGCTTCACACACCCAAGCCATGGCGTCGTTATAACTACTCTGCCTGCTTTACATGTATTGTCCACTTGATGGCGCAGTAGAGCAAATGAAGCCCCATGAAATTTCGGCCCATGAGTGAACCAATTGGATAATAATTGGAGGATAATCATTTTTGTACACAGATTTATTCATCAAACATTTTGTCCTATTCATATTTACACCAGTTCAAGCCCTTACAGCCTCTCACACTCAACCATTTACCAGCTAACATCAGTAAATCCCTGAGGGTTCAGGGTTTGAGGGTTTAGGGGGGACATTGGGATTGGGGCTAAATAAAGGATCAGAAGACTTCCTCCACCACCGTAATCGACCAGTGTCTGATCGTGATTGTCAACACGTGACTGTGATTTATCCCGCATAGCGACTGCTGAGGAACCCAGCATACAGTATTTTCATTGGACCATTTACAGAGGCTGTGGAGGATGATGATTGGCCAGCAATCGCTCCGCCCATGTTCTGGAGAGTTCTAAAGGGGAGGGAGTAGTGAAGGAGGCGCGGCATCACCCACATACACGAAGCGGCGACCCGGCACACCGAGTCACTCAGGGGGAATCCAGCTTGCAGCAGCTACTTCAACGATCAGCCGAATACACGACCGGTTCTGCATTTAACGGAGGTACGTATTCGCAAGGTGAACAATGTATTGCGGTAACTTGTACTGGTCATAGGCTTTATATTATTTGTCAATCGGGGTTAAAGAATGCTCAAATCAGCGTCACGTTAATTACAGGGCCAAACCTTTAAGCTAGTGTTAGCTGACCACGTGGTATCGGCGCCCTTTCGGCATTTCTGAGATATAAGATGGCGTTATTTCACACCAACTTCTCACGATAACTGATGCTTTAATAAGATAACTTTGTAATGCCACAGTGCACGTTGAGGTTCACCTTCATTGAACACTAGGGGTACAGACAAATGGCGAACAACGGGTATGAAACTAGGCCGGAAACACGCGGGCTAAGTTGCAATATATGCGTTATATACACACCAACGTCTCTCAAGAGCCGATGCTTTAATAGGCGAATGCCTTTGTGTGTGCTGATGAGGCTCACTTTCATTGAACACGAGGCCTACAGAAAAAAAATGGCGAACAACGGGTATGAAACTAGGCCGGAAACACGCCGGCTAAATGGCTAATATATGCGTTATATACAACAACTTGATGATTTAATAAGCTAATAACTTTGTAATGCACCGTGCACGTCGAGGCCCACCTACATTGAACACGAGGGCGACAGAAAAAATGTCGACCAACGAGTATAACGCGCGTGCTAAGTTGCTAATATAGCCCATTGAAGTTACCTACGTCATCTGCGGCAGAGGTTACGCAAAACGTGGGCAAGTTGGAACGGAAGGAAAGATCCAGAAAGTTCCCGGCAGTGTGGAAGGACACGCCCGTACGTACTGGGCCTGCAGTGGGTGGCGTAACCTCACGATGCCGGTAAAAACCCGCGCTAGGCCCAGCAGCCGGGAAACTACTTCTCTTTATTATAATAACCTCCTTGCCGTAATAAAACATAATACATACAATAAAACTGATATGATGGATGGGAAAGCCATTAAATCATTTTACAGTTTTATAACATTGATTACAGCATTTAACTGATAGTGAGTCAGATTAATATTTTAATTTTATCCAAATAGTTTTAGCTCTAATTTGGGCACTGCCCTACAGTGTGCTCTAGTATGACTGTCGATGCTTGTGACAATGGCCTCATGTGGCTTAACATTAGGCGTACATTATGTTCAAGGTCTGCTGATGGGGCCTATTCCAATAAGTTATTGCTAACTGTAGTAACAAAAGTGTATATAAATAAAATAGCAATTCCAACGTCTGACAGCCCAGGTTGACGTGCACTCAAACCCAAAGCTATTCAGTTTCCAATCAAATGACAGCAGAACCATTCTTTTTCTTAAAAGACAAACAATTAAAATAGTGAGAATACTTTTTCAGTTGATTTAACTTATAAACGTGACAATAAAATAAGAAAGTTAATAAAATAGCAGCTTAGTGTGGTGGACCTGCATCAAAAGGCACTCTCCTCCCTGTTGTCTATGGTTGCCATAATAAACGCAGCCCTTTCTAAGCTGTCAAATGTGAGAGGGCTTAAAAAAACAGGTGCTGCGGACCTTCACTGAGTTTGTTTCCACTTCTGTTTCAGCTGCTCAGACTCTGATAATAGCCTCGTTACATCATTTGCCTTTTTTTGCCACTGTAATAACAGCTGATACATTTTCATACTTTCAGGAACCATGTCTAAGGGACCAGCAGTCGGCATTGACTTGGGCACTACCTACTCCTGTGTAGGAGTGTTCCAGCATGGCAAAGTTGAGATCATTGCCAATGACCAGGGAAACAGGACCACACCCAGTTATGTTGCCTTCACTGACACCGAGAGGCTGATCGGGGATGCAGCCAAGAACCAGGTGGCCCTGAACCCCAACAACACTGTATTCGGTACGAAACGTTTTTTTGTTAAAACAAGTATAATGAGTTATTTTAGCCGTTCTGCTTATTTATTGCATTATATTTTTGATTGTCTTTTAGATGCAAAGCGTCTCATTGGACGTCGGTTTGATGACGCGGTTGTCCAGTCAGACATGAAATACTGGCCATTTACAGTCGTTGATGATGCAACACGTCCTAAAGTACAAGTGGACTACAAGGGCGAGACCAAGTCCTTCTACCCAGAGGAGATCTCTTCCATGGTGCTAATTAAGATGAAGGAGATTGCAGAGGCCTACCTTGGAAAGGTACGTGTGTACGAGCTGCCAAAATCAACACAATTAACTTTTAATATGATTAAATAAAAACTGTACTAGTTGTCTAACTGCTGTTCTTCTTGCAGACTGTAACAAATGCAGTAGTGACGGTGCCTGCCTACTTCAATGACTCTCAGCGCCAGGCCACCAAAGATGCAGGGACCATTTCTGGGCTCAATGTCCTTCGTATCATCAATGAGCCAACTGCTGCTGCTATTGCTTATGGCCTGGACAAAAAGGTAAACTTATTCTGCTCAAGCCTTCTATGAGAAAATAATCGTATTTTATTTTTTAAACAAGGGGATTGACAGTATCAGTTTTTTTGGCGTTTTCATGTGTACTTGTGGTGTCCAACATGTGGGGTGACTGTGGACTTATCAATACTTCAAATGACATTTATAATGATTTCCAACGACAGGTGGGAGCTGAGAGAAACGTCCTCATCTTTGACCTGGGAGGTGGCACATTTGATGTCTCCATCTTGACTATTGAAGATGGCATCTTTGAGGTCAAGTCCACAGCAGGTGACACTCACTTGGGTGGAGAAGATTTTGATAACCGGATGGTCAACCACTTCATCTCTGAATTCAAACGCAAGCACAAAAAAGACATCAGCGACAATAAGAGGGCGGTGCGTCGTCTGCGCACAGCGTGCGAGAGGGCCAAGCGCACGTTGTCCTCCAGCACACAGGCAAGCATCGAAATTGATTCTCTCTACGAGGGCGTCGATTTCTACACCTCAATTACCAGGGCCCGGTTTGAGGAGCTGAACGCAGACCTGTTCCGAGGAACCCTGGACCCCGTGGAGAAGTCTCTCCGTGACGCCAAGATGGACAAGGCTCAAATCCACGACATTGTCCTGGTGGGAGGTTCAACTCGTATCCCCAAGATCCAGAAGCTGCTGCAGGACTTCTTCAACGGGAAAGACCTCAATAAGAGCATTAACCCTGACGAAGCAGTGGCCTACGGTGCAGGTAACCCTTTCATGTCCATATGTCGCAGCAACACTTTATACTAACCAAAAATCCAGATAAAGATTGAAAAATTTGCAGCAAATAAATAATTACTTTTCTTTTTTGTAGCTGTGCAGGCAGCCATCTTGTCGGGTGACAAATCGGAGAATGTGCAGGATCTGCTGCTGCTGGATGTGACCCCCTTGTCTCTGGGCATTGAGACTGCTGGAGGAGTCATGACTGTTCTCATTAAGAGGAACACCACTATTCCCACAAAGCAGACCCAGACTTTTACCACCTATTCGGACAACCAGCCTGGTGTGCTCATTCAGGTATGACTACCATATTCAGCTAAAAGTAACACAATTATTATAGATAATCTCTATATATTTCTTAATTAATGCGTTGTCCTCCGCAGGTGTTTGAAGGTGAGAGGGCCATGACCAAAGACAACAACCTTTTGGGGAAATTTGAGCTGATTGGACTCCCCCCTGCACCCAGAGGAGTTCCTCAGATTGAGGTGACCTTTGATATTGATGCCAACGGCATCATGAATGTGTCTGCAGCTGACAAGAGCACCGGGAAGGAAAACAAGATCACAATCACCAATGACAAAGGTAACCTGGAGAAGAACTTTTAACGCGCTATCTTAATTGTTAAATTTGACGCACAATATTCAGCTTTGTGTCATAACTAATGAATACAAATCCCATCAGGTCGCTTGAGCAAGGAGGACATTGAGCGTATGGTCCAGGAAGCAGATAAGTACAAGGCTGAGGATGATGTGCAGAGGGAGAAGGTGTCTGCCAAGAACGGTCTGGAGTCTTACGCCTTCAACATGAAGTCCACCGTGGAAGACGAGAAGCTGAAGGACAAGATCAGCGATGAGGACAAACAGAAGATTGTGGAGAAGTGTAAAGAGATCATCAGCTGGCTGGATGGGAATCAGGTGAGCATTACCAGATGTTTTGTGGTTGTATACGGCTCGTCATTGGTCAAAATGTCAGATTGATACTTAACATGCCTTTCCCCCCTTTTCTCAGTCTGCAGAAAAAGAGGAGTTTGAGCATCAGCAGAAGGAGTTGGAGAAGGTGTGTAACCCCATCATGACCAAGCTGTACCAAAACGCAGGAGGCATGCCCGGTGGGATGCCCGGCGGTATGCCAGGTGGGATGCCCGGCGGCTTCAGCGGAGCCGGTGGCGCCCCTGGTGGCGGCGGGTCCTCCGGCCCTACCATTGAGGAGGTCGACTAAACTAGAAGTTGACCAAAGTGCATGAGCTTGTTCTCTTTCCTTTTTTGAGGTTGATCACAGACATGATATCTCTGTGTGATCTAGAGTGTTTCCTTCTGAACGTTATCTCTGGGATTGTCTGAACATCAGGCTTATGGCAACACTTCCACTGTGGCTTCTGGTAGGCTGTTGTATCAAGTAATGTTTGTATTACCACGGTGTGTTTTTCTTTCAGTTTGTTCTGAGTACTTTGCAAAATGAGACAAAATAAAAAAGTTTTTTAAACTTTTAACTGACTCCTCTTTTTATAATTTTATAAATCTTTTATGGGGCGGCTGTAGCTCAGGGGGACTACCCACAAGGTAGCCGGCTCGATCCCCAGTCCCCCCATAGCTCACACGTCGAAGTGTCCCTCAGCAAGACACTGAACCCTAAATTGTCCCCGGGCGCCTCACGGGGCAGCCCACTGCTCCTTAAGACATTAAGGATGCGTTAAATGCAGAGGACACATTTCATGTATGTACTATGCCGAATAAAAAGGATTTCTATAAACTACCATAGCATTTTATTCAATTGTATGTTACAGTATGTATTATACAAATTCTGCTCTACTATGTAACTTATTTTTTTTGTGTAACTTAAAGATACCGTGCGGAACATTTACCTGGTAATTAAACTCTCAATTTGATACTGAATCCTCTGACAGTTGTAAGAAAAGACACAAGAAGATTGACTACAACATTAAGACAACTTTCAGAAGAGGTGCACCATGTAGAGAGAAAACAGACAACATTCTTGCTCCTCAATTTTATTTTGTGTCTTCAGGAAGTAGTTTGACAGTTCATAGGAGGATTTGTTCTTCTCGGCCGTCTATCATGGACCGCTGCTGTGTGAAGTCTGGCGGGTCAACGAGAGTTGGAGTTTCTTGGGCATTCGTGCATCCGGTAGGCGCACATGAAGAAGATACCTAGAGAATCAGATAATTGAATGATCTGAACATAAGAATGAAGCACACCTGTGTTAATGAGGTAGGATGCGTACCTGAGAAGAACGTGAGAACCACTGACACCCAGCCCATTATATAGGACCAGGAGAACCGCCAGCTGCCATAGCGTTTACCATAGTAGTTCACTGTCACTCCAGTGTAGACGGCCATGGCCAGCAACACAAAGAAGCCTACACACGAGATAACATCAATGGGTTTAACTGGTTTGCACTGTCTGAGGGGCGTGCAAGAAGCCTTAGTGGAGAAGCTTACAGGAGATGAAGAAGAGGATGCCGGCCGCAAATGTCTTGTCAAACCCGTCAAATGAGGAGTAGTGGATGAAGGCCATAACGCCGATCACAATTCCAATGAAACAAGCCAGCAAGGAAAGAATCATGAAGGCCCGAGTGGCATCCCAGTACGCTGTGGGTGAGATGAGACAAAACCAGACTTAAAATGTATGTCCAGGACTAAATGAACAATAACAAATGTCTTAAATTTGATACACACACAACCTGTGAAGTTTGTCAGGCTGGTTTATGTCATTTTCAGTGTTATGAGTTTCTTCATTGACAGAAATAAGCTCTAGCTTGCCATCTAGTGTTTGGGAATGGATTTGCACCTAATTTGATGAATTCAATTTATGATAGATGACTGAAAATTGTAGAAGATTGACTACAACATTAAGACAACTTTCAGAAGAGGTGCACAATGTAGAGAGAAAACAGACAACATTCTTGCTCCTCAATTTGATGAATTCAATTTATGATAGATGACTGAAAATTTGTCATTTTACCTAAAGTTTGTGATATATGACTGGTGCAAATTAAACTATTCCTTAGTCACCAACACAACAATAACACGTGCGCTGTATGTCATACAGTGTTGATCAGGGTTAGTATGAAGTGACTGATTGTCGGCAAACTAATGAATAAAAATGAGGATGTGCCAGTGCACATGCAGTCTTACCGATGCTGTCTGTGTGTGTCATGCATTTGCCGGGCACGCAGTACCGCCACAGGCCCTGGTGCATGTAGTTGCTGGAGTGGCGGTACTGCATCCAGTAGTCAGTTGCCGTGGAGACAATGAGGAGTATGTTCCCGACTCCAGCGCAGAACAAACCTCCTCCCATGAAGCTGTACATCCTGCCAAAAAACACTGTTACAGAGCACAGGGCAACACTGAATATGAATAAAACAATATCTAAATGCAATCAGCGGGATGTCACAACTGTACTGGAGCTTGACATATCTGATTATAGAAACAGTTCTCAGGAGGCGATGCCACAGAGGGAATTTACACGGCTACCTGCCAGACTGAGAGGTGAGTCCATCTTTAAAAAACCTTTTTCAAAACCACAGAAATACATTTTTCATTCATGGCAAGACTCTTGGGTTTCCAAAGATATCTTACATGTGATGCGGAATTATGGGGGAAAGCGTACAGAATGATTAACAACATATCAAGAATAGTTTTTTTAATTCAATTCTGCAGCTATAAATGAAGGCCATCATGGGTTTCAATAGTTCATAAAAACTGAGTTTCCCCAATCCCCAAGCTAAAGTGATAACGTGAGGGAAATTGAGAGTTCGGGGAGGTTAACTACCAATTGTAAGAATGAAGAAAAATGACTTTTAACCATTTTAACATTCAACATTCTGCTCACATATACAGATATACACCATCACACACAATGTTTTGATATTAATTACCTACCTTTACCTTTCTTCCCTCAGAAAAAGTCAGAGATTCCAATATTTCGGGGTTATCAAAGCACAGAGGAGCCCAATATTGCGCAGGGCAGGCAGGAAAGTTTTGTTTGTGCGTAGGAAACCAAGCGAACAAACGGGCCGATGGAACAATGGGCACGCTGAGCCACAACCAATCACAGAGGATGAGTTTTGTGTTTTAGGGAATCTGCTGAAAATACAAAATTGTCAAAGCGCTGCACACAACTCAGTAATACTGATGACACGGGGCTTTTAATTCAAAATGCAGCACAACCACACACAGTAAACCCATGGCCTGCAATAGTCTTCCCCATGGCCATGGCTGGAAAAGTGCATTTAACAGAGATTATTTTCAGCGCTAAAATGTAAAAACTGATCCCATTTTGATTTGTGTTCAATTGATATTGCTTTACTATGAGCATAATAGACAGAAGGATTTACCCAAAACACATTTTCAGTCAAAAAGATAAATAAATCAGGCCATTTCTGCCTTAAAGCAATTCTCTGTACCACATATTCAAGTTGTGCAATGTGTTCATTTACATTAAATCAATCCTTTTCAGGCATGTGGTATAAATGATTAAGCTACTACAGCAGCTGCAGTTTGCTTTTAATGTCTTTTCATCCCTCATATTAACAATGGAAAGATACATCGAAGGTTAATTCATGAATGATACGTGTAGTCTCAAATGTCTTATGACAGATGAAAAAAAAAACTGCTCAAACATTTATAAACCCAAACACGTTGTAGTGAACTTGAACACAACCAGCAGCGAACATTCACAGGACAAGGTGAGTATGATGAGCTGGATGGTGGGCCATCATAGATCTGGTTTGTGCAGTTCAGGTGAAGAAGCTGCAATAAAAGCGTTGCAGTGCCTTGCAGAGAGAGAGTGGGAGTTGAAAGAGACCTGTGGGTGAGAAATTACATCTCTTTTTGATGTTGTAGTAAATTGAGAGGCGTTTAAAGTGGAAAGAATGGTGAGGAAACTACTGACGTTACAGGCGACAATCTCATCTGGGTACAGATCTACCTCCATCTGCTTTTGTACCGCTCCATTTTCCCGTTTGGGTAGCCATGTTTACCCAATTATACCACGTTGTCCCGCTGCTCTCTTGTTGTTACGGCTCACAGTAAGAAGCTCCAGATCTCGAAAGGCTGTTCTTGAAGCTAACGGCCGAGTAACACACAAAAAGATGAAAATCATCCCAATCCATCCTAGTAGGAAGGCCGTAAACCCCGAACCCTAGTATTTATTTTACTTTTATTATTTATTATCATACTTTTTACTCCCTGATTTGAACATCTTCCAAGGGTCTTTCCTCACAAGATGAGAGGTCATTTCAAATAATATATTTACTAGCTTCAAAGACAAAAGGAAATATTTGATGAATAAATAAATAATCATCCTCTGATTTCATGTATTTGTATCTTTAATCCTTAATGTTTCTGAGTGCATGGAATTTGCCAGACTGAACACCCATGTGCCGTCCTCTTTGTTCACCTTTCTTTTTTTTTACGTCCACAAGTGTTTAAACGTCACATTGCAGTGCATTGTGGGGTAATTCCCTCGAGCAAAGTCTGCATCCAATGCTGACTTACAGAAAGGGTTCATAAAGGGCTCAACATATCCGCGCGAGAGCCCTTAAACACTCTGCGATTTGACAGAGGGATAGAACTAAACCCTCACGGATTTTTGCAAGTGCGGAGATCGAGATTGGGCCGATAACTTCTGCCAACTACGAGCACATGGTGCCAAAAGTATCAGGCAAGCAGCTAATCAAATTGCAGGTAATCAGCTTCATCTGGATTCGAATGTGTGCCACTTTTGGGCACACACATTGTTGTCTTCCCACTCTCGCATCTCTTGGCAATGGGAGCGTGGCCCTGCTATGGCTGTAGGCATTGAGAACACCATGATATCAGCAGCAACCAGCGGTTTATGGCACGCATCAATCAAGAATTACATTTATTTCCAAATGACTCAGTAAAGTACATGTTTTTCTGCTCCCAGCAGGTGGCGCTGTGCACTAAATGACCCGTGGTCTCAAAACACAAATCACTATACATGTATATGAAGAGGTGATGCTCTTGAAAGAGTCAGGGAGGAATGCTAGAGGAGCTTTTCATCAGGAACATGATCAGACTCATCAAAAGCAAGTGTGTTTCAAATTAAAAATGTAAAAATTGATTTCCAGCGGAGAGCAGCAAGAGTTGCCCCCAAAAAGTCTGCCCTATTTGCTTCCTAGTTTCAAGCTTTGGTTTAAAACAATGTAAAAAATATCAATAACAGGCGTTCACACTGATTTAGCTCAAATATGTTGACACAGTTCTCAGTAAACTCAATTTACTTTGAATTCTCAGGACAATCCACAGATAGACATACAACTAAAATAGACCTTCTGCACAATGCTCTCAACATCATGTAGACCACTTAGTAGTAGTATGTGTTTTATTCAGTCAATCGTTACATACAATACAACAAGTAAAGCCACAATCTAATATATATAAAAAAAGAAAGACTGAAAAGGTATAGGTAGAAGCATAATGCGTGTATATTCATATCCTAAATTATAATAGATAATCCTTTTGAAAAGCACAAATGAGTTGACCATAGTTGTTCCATGGTTGGACTCCTACAATAGAAATACATCTTCTTTTAATCCCTTTTTCAGCTTTTTGTACAGTAAACTTACTTTAAAGCTTTTTGACCACTGTTCAGAAAAGATTCATATCTGCTCATGGCAAGTTAAGTGTCATTAGTAACACCTGTCTGTTCCTGCTAGTCTCAATGTTACACCTGATGTTTACTTTCTATTGTTACTGACACAACTACACGCTTCTGAAGAGGAGTCAGGCTAAAAGCTTGGTCCGCTGCAGCTGTAAGGGTTTACTGATAACAGATACAATACAGATCTCATGTAATGGGGTCACTGGGCGTCACAGTCACCATGTGTGTCTCTTTTCTGACCACTAGATGGCGACTTTTATTCAGTTGTGCAGTAACGACTGAACCGTTCGTTGGATTTTGTCTCACATGAATGGGTTTGTTCCCAGTGTGCCATGATGGAAAGGAAGAATCACAATCTTAATTCACTGTGAGATTCTGACTTCAGTCATGATTATGTTTTATTCCCTGCTCAGCCAGATCATCTTCATATTTTACCCCAAATCCATTTCTATCATCAGTCATCCCGAATCCACAATGCTTTACACACTTATCTGCCCTTTTAAATGGAGATCTAAAACATGTTGTTTTTATTAAATTGTATTTGGGACATACTTTAGCTTAGATTTCACTTTTTATGTTTCCTGTGTTGTTATACTGCCGTGCATGTTGGATGCCTGAAAGCATTTTGAATTGTGTTGTCGTCAAGGGGAATTTACAAATAATCTCCTTTCCATAATGATAATGACAGCAGCAGCTCCTGCTTAGTTTATTGATCCTACCGGATCCGATACAGATGAACACCTGCAGAGCAGGTAGGGAGACACTTTAGCAGGATAATCCCCCTTCAGCTAAATAGAGTAATGTGATCCTGGAAGTGTGGATGTTTAGGCATGAGTTCTCTAATTCAATATTGGTCAGGTTTGAATTCGTACCACTAATGTTTTATGGATTAGTTTTCCCTTTTTATTTTGACCTACAGGCACCCCAGGGGGTCTGAGATCCACCCATCACAATATCATGCGGGAAACACACTGCTTATATCGTGACTTCCCTTTCCACTAGAACGACGTTTTCAAATTCATCTACTGTTTCATGTGGAGACTTTAAATTGTATTATTTCAAGCAGAGTACTTTTATATCTTCTGTGTTAAAAAGTGTCCGGAGGGGATCTTTAAAGTAAGTAAGTAATACATTGTAGTTAAATTATTTGATTTAAGGAAATACAAATCTTCCTTTTGTTCCAGTTGAGTACATTTGTGAACATATGTGAAGTGGCCTCGGTCACAGACTGTGGCTATCCGCGTGTTTGTGTGTGTGTGTGTGTGTGTGTGTGTGTGTGTTAGGGTGTGTGTAAACCACAGAGACCTTAATCCATGCTACGGGCCTAAAAGCATAAAATTGTAGAACCCTTCTAAATTGCATCGGATTACCATTATCCTTCTCCTAGCCTGGTGGGACCCAGTGAGTATTGCCAGAGGCAGTGGAGTCCAACTCACTTTCCTCACCATCCAGCTGCCTCCCTGCCAAAAACACTGTCGCACTTAAACCAATGAGATCCGCACAGACGCGCTGTGAAGGTGCAGGCAGGAAGAAAGCCTTTTTATATCCCATCATACTTTCACATTTCAAGAATGGTCACCGTCAGGTGAAGGTTACCTCCTTTCATTAAGTCATATTCACAAACATAACATTCCTAAAATTCTGCAATCTGAAGAAGGCATCAAATCATCCGCAGTGGCTCGTATCAGAAGAGCCATTTTACTGGAACACGAGATAACAAACCCCTCAGAGACGGCTCGGATGGAAAAATGTGAGCTCTCTCCTCAGTCTTCTTTCTCTCAGTCTTCTTCTTCATACTCCTGGAAGTCATCTGAATTATCCAACACACATACACCTGGTTTCATGTCATAAAGAAAGATGTTTTGTTCACTTTGGTTAAAAAGCTTTGTAGGCAGGCCGAATAGAATTATTTCAGGATCAATTTAAAGTGTGTGTAAGCATTTTCCAAACACAATTCAAACAATATTTCTGTTAACCGGCTACATCAACAAGACGAAGAGTCACGCTTGCAGATCTAAGAGGCTGTGCTTTATGCTAAATGCTACCATCAGCATGCTAACCACAGACCGTATAGAAGAAGTGGACATCGTCACTGTGACGTCGCCCATTGGTTTCCAAACTGCTGCTATGAAGCCTAGAGTTTGGCATTTTGTCCGTCACCATCTTTTTTTTTTTGCCAAATTACTAATGTGCACACAAATCAGATTATGATTATTTGGCAGGTCCAAAGCTCCGCAAGTTATAAACCAATTGGAACAAACATTACGTTTGAGAAGAAGAAAAGAAATGAAGAAGTTGCAACATTGTAACAGTTCAGGGGACGCGAGTGGCATGTTCACCCTCCATCATGTTCTGTTTAATTCAGACATGCACAGAATAATCTTTTGTAATAAATGTTTTATTGATCAGTTTAAAAATAATAATTAATCTTGACAGAGCTAACACACTGGTGATCTACAGGGATACCACAGTACACAGTCACACAGCAATGAGAGATAAAAAGAGAAACACACAAACACTACATCATGCTCTGACACACACACACACACACACACACACACACACACACACACACACACACACATACACACACACACACACACACACACACACAGGTTAATCAGCACATGTTCGGCCTTGTGTCTTCTCCAGTTTTTCCTCAAACACACACATCATCATGGTCAGGAGTAAACGGAATATACATTCATTAATCTGCTGTACAATAATGTAATCGTTACATGAACTTCCCGATGCCTAAAAATACAGTATTTTTTTTAAACCCCAGATTAATTTCTGGTAATACATCATTTGATCACATTTAAAAAAAAAAATTGCAAAGATGACTATATACATGGAGAAAGGGTGAAGATTAAATAACATCATTAAGATAAAACTAAAGATAGTTTGTGAAAAGGCAGATGGCGAGCCTTGACGCTTTCCCTTCTGTCTTAGATTCTCATAGGATACCATGGCAACAGATTGATGGTTTGCAAAGACAGGAAACCGGGGAGGAAAAGAGGAAGTCAAGTCATCGGCGTCCATCTACATGAGGTTCTGGAAACAAACGGAGAGTCTGAGAGTTACATTTACATCCAGGGTACAGGCAGACGGTACAGCGCCCGACTAGTACTCAATTCTTGTATGCAATACCTAAATCTATATTTTAGGGATACCTTCTTAAATTGTGAGTAAGATACATTTTGACAGGGACATTTTAATGTTGGGAAATTATCTTCTCAATAAGGACAAACAATCAGTTACTTTCTAACCACCTGTTTTCATGCACATTTTCAATTTCCATCTCATGATAACTGCCAAAACCTTCAATCTTTTTTGATTTCTTCTTAGCTGAAGTGGAAAAGTTGGTGTATTGATAAAAACAAAGCATGTAACTTTGCAGTAAGACATTGTCGGTAAAAATAATAATAATTACGGAGCCGGGGGGTAATAGTCGGAGAAAATCACTTTTTTGATTTAAAGTCATACATTTACCAGAAAACTTGTATGTTTGAGTTCCCCCCCCCCCCCCCCGGCATATGACTCCCTTCCCCCAGCTCTGCATTTCCTTTTTCTAAATAGTTTTTTTTACCTACAACTGCCATAATACGCCGTCGTAGACTTAAACATCCACTGAAGCTTGAAATATGTCTCATTAGAGTCTCCACTCCATCACTGAGAAAACAACGAAGGATGGACAGCCATCTTTTCAAGCCATCAGGAAGTGAGTTGCATTCTCAAAAAGGACCGATTTTGAGCGGACTACTTTATCTCTTTATCACTACTCTTTATCTATCAAAGCATATCTATTACAGCAAATCTGTATGTTGTTCAGATTGTTAAGGACTCTGAGGCAAATTTGTGATTTCTGATATTGGGCTATACTAATAAAATGTAATTGAATTTAAGATTAAATATCTATATATACACTTTTTTTAAAACACACTTATGGCCATGTATACATACTTGCACAGAAGAAAACTTGAGCAGCACCCAAACTCGTGACTCCCTATGTGAGAGAACTAAAAGATCCAGGGGCAACGTATACCACGTACTGTCTCAAGCAGCTCAAATTGCCCTCGGTTTACTGTTGAACCGACTGTGACCCACACTATACAGACACCATGTCAGTTCAGCTACCGCAAGTCTAAACATACCTCGTCTCTCCTCCGGCCAGCGGTGGAGGGTCGTGAAAGGACTCCTCCACCCAGAGACCCGTAGCCTGACATCTGGACCTGGGGCAGAAAGCTGGGCTGTACGTACGGGATTACATTCTCATCTGTGGACGACAAACAAATCACTTCAAGTTACAGCTGTATTTATATGGGTTAAACCCTAAGTGATGGAGCAGACTGAAAGCAGAGTGACTACTATGGCACAATAAGTGTGCATTCGCGGGTGGCAGTTGGTTCTTTCTAAGCTCAAAGGGATTTGTATGAAGCATCACAATAAGATTAATACACATCTGTTTGGGTTCCAGCTGTTGAAACAAATGGCTGGGACATGCATTGTTCTTTTATCATCTGTTACCAGAATGATCCTACAGAGGCGAGTATCACATATTGTTCTTACCCTGTGATAACAACTTTGTGGTTCCTCTCATTCGGGGTGAGAAATGTTCTCCCCTCTTCTGAAGAGTTGCAGAGTCACTTCCCTCTTTTCTTTCACCGTCTGTTCGGCTGCGGCTCAAAACATCAGCCAAGAGCTGCAAGGAGTCATCTGTAGTGGGAGGGGCTGGTGGAGGGGGAAGTTCTGCATATGATTACAATAGTGATTATAAGCTATAGGCAGAAATACTGCTTTAAAAATGAATGGTTTGCCTCTAAAACAAGTGTATTTGCTTTCTTGCTGAGGGTTAAATGAGAACATCCATACCACTTTAAATCCTCCGTGTTAAATATGGAGCTGCAGCCTGCGGTTAACTTAGCTGAGCATAAAGTCTGGAAACAGTCCACAAGTGACAAAGTTCACATCTAAAGCGCACTGATTAACATATTGCATCTTGTTTAAACACAAGACGCAGAGTAAAAACACCAATTGGCCGTTTTTTGCAGGGTTTTGTGCCAAGCTAGTTCTTCTGGCTATTAACAATTGCCAGGCAACAAGTAATGGATGTTTCTGGACATTAGCAATACCACGACCTGCGTAAAATGATTAGACCACAATCAATGCAAGATCAGTTCTTCAATACAGCCATGCTGCTAGTGTTGTTTACGCTCATGAAAGAGTAACTTAAATAGTATTATTCCTCTTTCTTTCCCCCCCGAACTAAAACAGAAGTTCAATGAGATACAAAGCGCGTGTCATACCTGCTTGGCTGTGAAGCTCTCGTCTGAGTTGTCCATCCTTGAGTGTTTTCTTCTTGCTCCTGGATCTGTGTGCCTGGGCTGCAGGGCTGGACTCGGCAGCCGGAGCAGAAGATTTTCCTGACAAGAAAGCACACTGATGTCATCTTCAGGAAACTTGGAGGAAACTAAAAGAACACTGCGCTTTGAATGAATGTGACATGATTTTCTACGTACAACTACTTTCTGCTGGATAACATCCTCAACTGAATTATACATGACACTGTGTGGTTGTGCGCTGCCTCTTGGGAAGTCACTTCCCAAGAAGATGGAAGGCTTTAAAAAAAAGGTGCAATGTGTAAAATCTGGCCTGAATTTTTGTTTAAAACATTCAAAAAATAAACTGACATTAGCAGCGCCAGTTGAAGAATTGACAGTGTTTATATCAAAGACGTTTTAAGTATCGCGTTGAAGAGATATCTACTGAAGTGAGCATCTAAACCAGCTATTCTCTTCCTGTCTTGTATTTGGCTTTTCATTTTTTGTTGAGTGTAAATGTAGATCGTATGTACCCAGAAGAAGAGGTGAAATGCTGACCCCAGTTTTTTTGGAGCATGTGGCCAGACATTGCACTTCTAAACTGAATATGAACGGACCTTTACCGAGGCTTTCCCCCTTCAACTCTTCTGCCCAGTGGTTGGTGTGGTAGATCGCACTGGTAACCTGGGCCTTGGTGTTGGTAAACAGATCTGGGTTGGACTGGGAAACCTGGGAGGCCGAGTGGTGGCGAGCCAACAGGTCAAAGTGCTGCGGCCGTGGACTGTCGCCGGGCTCGTGCGAGTCTCGCTGAGGGGTCGACATCAGCGTTGCTGCGTAGGACAGCTTGTCTGGTTTGGAGGGCGGGCTGGAGAGCTCCTCCCGGGAAGCGTCCATCAGGTAGGTTCTGGCCGGCAGGGGAGGACACCAGTTGTCATCTTCCTCCCCAGAGCTAGAGGATGGACAGTGAGCAACAGCAGTGTGTGACTCTTGAGAAACCTACTTATATACAATAAATGCAAGTAAAACAAGTTCACAGCGGTGCTTTGATCGCTAACATCAATGCGAGTCAGTTTAGCATATTAAGCTAACATGTTTATTAGCACTATACACAAAAGGTTTAGCTGAATTTGGATTTCTGATTTTTGGTCATAAACCAAACTTAATTAAAATGTAGTCCCCGATATTGGCCCTAAATGAAAATTTCAAAAAAGGGAACTTTTAACTGGGGTTGCAATGTGGATGTTACCGCCGTCTGGAGCTTCTCTGCTCACCCGTTGTCCACTGGATGACACGAAATGACGCGTTTCACGTCATCCGGTGGACCCTCCGGCGGGTAACCGGGGAGCTCCGTGCGCCGGCAACACGGAGAGAAGCTGAGCAATTGTTCTTTTGCACAAACAGCAAACTAACTACCCCGCTCATTTGCAACGGTAAAAAGCCGGTTGAAAAATCAGCAACGTTTTCCTTTCAGGGATCACCCCTTGAATTGGTTTTAGGGGGATTTGAATGTCTGTACCAAATAGTATGGCGATCTATTTGATATCTAAGTCGAGACCAAATCGATGGACCGACACTGGCATAGAGGCATAACACTGACATGGCTAAAAATGACTAAATATAAGAAAAGATGTAAAGGATGAATTGTTAAAAATAAATCGACGAAAAAGGGGAGAAACAGAGCTGGAGAGAACCACCCTTCATGATTTGTGTTGTCACTCCAGTGCCGGCAGGGCTAATTTAATGATGGACGTGTCATTGAAAATGGAAAGTGCTAATCCAGACTGTCAGATGGTGGCTAACGTCATTACAAAAGACACGGCACAGTCAGAACAGCCGTCCGATCCCACCCTGTTATGTCCACAATCTATTCTGTCAGAACTAGTTAGAGGAGACACTCCCCTCCGAAACCCCGCAGCTCAATCTACTCGCTGCCTGCAGACACAACTGTTGTTAATTTGAAAACTCCCCAGACCCAGATTTGTTTGACAGCCTTGGCAGAGTTACAGGGCAGGTTTGATATCCATCTGCTTTAACTCTCTCTGTCATGTAGGTGAAGTCAGAGGCCTTGATGCTATAAATAAACGGAGCATTAAGAGAGTATAAAAAGCAAATGTGTTCTCAGAGGAGGATAAAAGGGCCTTGATGTACAACTGAACATAAGTCTAAATAAGTCTCACCTGTGTTGCTCTTCCTCTTTGTCTGTCTTTGTGTGACCTCTGTCTTTAATGACAGGAAGAGGCAGCGACAAAACATCCACCCAGGTGAGAGGAGCCGACCTGGACGAGGACCCAGTGGACCTCTGCTTTACCACTTTGTCTAGAAACACAAAACACAAGGTGTCATATTGTATAATCACAAGTACATACAGGCTTTGAAAACCCATTGCTTCTACTCGCTCTGCTAACGAGTTCCTGAAGGACGCGTCTCCTCATTGACCTTTTTTTGCATATTCAAGACCCCATCATGGTTTCTTAGAATTTCTGCATCATAAACAGAGTAATTTCATGGCTTTACGTCCTTGGGTCACGATATGAGAGTCACAGCTGTACGTTATACTGTATTTGAGTTATAGCCCCTTACATATAACATAAGAAGGCTTGAAGACAACATTGAAAAGAAACACAGGCGAATAAAAAAATTAATACATACAGAAATAGGATTAAGATAAAATAAGATAAAATAATCCTTTATTAGTCCCGCAGTGGGGAAATTACAGGATTACAGCAGCATTGCTCACAAGTGAATAAAATAAAAGATAAAATAAAAGATAAAACAGTCAAGTAATATAAATAAACAGTAATAGAGAACAGTAAAAAAAAACAGTAAAGAAGAATATAAAATATACAGACTGAATAAGAAGTATATATAAAAGTACTTGCACCAGGCGAATGGTTAAAGTGTCCAAGTTCAAAAGTGTTCAGTGGTTAGAGCGCCTTTAAATCTTCTGTATTATTATTTGAATTAATGAATTTGTCAAACATATGCCCATGTATACACTACATCAGTGGTTCTCAAATGGGGGTACTTGAGATTTAAAAAAAAAATATATTTAAAATTAGTATAAATTCAAAGATCCTTTAAAAATAGTTGTTTAATAAATATTCAATAATATAAGTGTAAGTTCTTAAACTGAATTGGATATATTATATATTAAATCAGACACTGATGGCACAGCGCTGTGTATTACATTGTTTTTTCAACCAAAAATGCTTTGCGCTGGTTAGGAGGTACTTGACTGAAAGAACATGTCACAGGGGGTACATCACTGAAAAAAGGTTGAGAACCTCTGCACCACATGATGCATTTCTATATCGGAGGCAGGGTACAATAAGTGGCAGTGTGAAGCTCCTGCTGCTTTCACACAAAGAGAAGCAGGAGCAAGTTGTGCAACATCTGTTAAATTGTGCTAATTCACCTTCATCAAGTCTTCGTTATCAATTTTATTTACGCCTTTCTCGCAATGTGCGTGTTTTATGGTGCAAAAATGCATTTTTCCGTTCTGGTTTCTGGTGTATATTATATGTGTGTTTATAATTTGAAACAAAAATGCAAGCATGGAGTCATACATGCTGTATATATCCATTAAATCAAGCCTACACTTAACAATACGGGTGCAAGTCTTGCACTTTAACCTGCCTATTCTTTGAGTATGGACATTTTAATTTACACAATGGACATTGTAATGTTTAGCGGGCATACAAACCGTATCAAACACAGCTTCAGTCAACAGTAAAAACACAGTTTGAAATCATCGTGCAAAGTGTACTTTGCGGCATGTAACCATGGCAATGATACTCAAGCATCATGCAACATTACACAGCCACTCCAAGATTAAACTAATTTGGCGTATAAAAAAAAAGAAAAATATGTTTTTCCTTTGTAAAGCTGCCATTATATAGAGAAATATAATTGCACACTCAAAAATGCACCAGATCAGGTCAGATGTATGAAATAAAGAATAGACCCTCACCGTTGCTTTTCTTAGTATACTGGAGCTTGGCATATTCAGACCCAGACTGGCCAGACTGGATGGTCCACTGGTCCAGGTCTAGCTCCAGACCCACAAGGCCACTGTTGGACAGCACTGGGTTGCTGCTGTACGGGTCGGGTCCCTGGTTGTAGGACGCACTGGAGTAGGTGTCGTAGTACGCCAGCAGGTCGTCCTCAGCGGCCGTGTTGATGGTGCTGTAGATGGGACTGTCGTTGGACGCCGTGCTGCGTTTCTCGGACTGGTTCGGGTAGTTCACGACGCCGACTGCTGAGCAGCGAAGGTTCATCAACAAAAACAATGATATATTCTGTATTCTGAGAGTTATTTAATCAAACATTCAGTCAGAGAGTCCTTACTGTTATAATATCTGTCTGAGTCCAGTTTGCCAGAGCAGCAGTTGACCGAGTCTTTGGTGAGGTTTGGATTGGGCCAAGAGTCAGCCAGCCAGGGGTAGTTGCCCATGTTGGATCCTAACAAGCCAGGCCTGGAAAGAGAGGCGAGATTATATCTACACGTTGTACAGCAAACACACAAACATCATCTGAATCCAATCATTATCTTTGCTTTACCCTCCATTGATGATTCCAGATCCCTCACTGTGAGCAAAGCCAACTGAAAAAAGAGCGAGCTCTCAGTCATTCATCGTGTTTTACAGCAGAAAATAGTTTTGTCCTAAGACACAAAAGATTTACAGGATAAATAAAAACACATTTCAAAACTTAATTTTTCTCCATTCCAAAAAAAGAAAGAGTTTAAGAGTGCAGATTTAAAATCGATGATTGATGACCTACATAAACACATGTATTATACAGTATGCCTGCAATACATACAAATGCAAATGTTATTTGATGAATCAATGAAGCCGTTTCTTAAATATGTCAGTGGCATCTCAATGAACACGATTATATATTCTATACTAGAATGTGAAACAATACATATATATATACAATATTTATAATCAAACTCCATATGTTTTTCCCTTTAAGTTAAGTCCATTGAGTATTTATGAAAAATGTACAGATATCTCAGAAAAGTCAGAAAACAACTGATGCGTTTCCATGTTAATGTGCCAAAGGGCATCAAACTCTAAACTAAAGTGCAAATAGTAGTTATTGTTTACATATGCTTCATTGTGTCTTCAGTGTTTTACTTTATTCCTGCCAGGAAAACTGCCCAGAGGGGATGAATACATTTTAATTAACTGAATTTGCAAGTGCGTCCAAACTAAAATTGAAAACATTCATCACCGCTGGAGATATCCTCCCAGCGGTCCATTAAGAACTTGTCACCTAAAAGCTGACGGTTTGCTGTACAACTGAGGCCTTTTCTTCCTTTTTAATAACGAACAAGGTGAAGAGAGTCATTGTAGCCTTTTCTGCTTTTTTGCTACAGTTCTTTCTTAACCCTTTAAAAACAGGGTGTGAAAATCCCCCTGTGCCTATTATCAGACAAAAAACAACAACATCTTATCTCCAGAACCACATCGTTGTTTAACTTCATTTAAATTGCTACAATACTGCAAACCTTGTGAGAAGAGACATCTGGTGTGAAACATAATTCAAGTAACCGTTTAAGTAGTTCAAGTATTTACGTAAACTCCATTTTTGAACCGAATGACACAGTTTTTTGATTGAAACTCCTTTTAACACCCAAATGCTGTGTTCTAGTATGAATTGTGTTGCAGATTCCGATTCTTTAGGTCCTAATCTTTCCAAAAAAGATGTCTTATTAGTATGTGGGCTGTTGTTAGGGCTCCATAATACAGTTTGAAAAACTTGGTGACCGCTCAAGGAGGCATTTTTGGGAAATCTTGCTCATATGTTGTTCATTGTTTTGATCAAAATATCTTTTAAAAGTGTTTTTTTTGCAGATATACATTTTTTTCCCAAGACTTTGCTGAACAAATACATACAATAAACACAAGTATTGGAATTAATTTGGGGTTCCTACGACGACTCAAACACAGGGGAAAAGAAAAAAAAGCCTAGAGACGAAATTGGCTCTAACCTTGCTTAAAGAAGGAGAAAATCTTCCACAAATGTCAAATTCCAGAAATGCAACTTACTGATATTTTCCAGTTAATACATTGAGCATCCAACACCTGTCATACTGCTAAAATGTAGTTAAGAAAGTATAAGCCAAAGCTTTTCCCCACACACCTGCTGGTGTGTATGCGAAGGATGTGGTGTAGTGTCCCAGCTGCTTCCTCCTGCGGAGTCGACAGTAAAGCCAACCGCTGAAGCCCATCAGCACCAACCACGAAGCCACGCCGAGACCTGCGATGAAGGCCGGCTGCCGGACGACGCTTGTGATCTGCTCCGATATGCTGAGGTTACCGCCTTTCTTCACAGGCGTCTTGCCCAGAGGGAGAGCTGAAGAAAAAGTAGTCAAGAAGACATTGTGGAGCTCTTTATTGTGCTTTTATGCCATGCTGTGGGACAGGGGTGTCAAACTCATTTTAGTGAAGGGGCCGCATGCTGCCCATTTTGATCTCAAGTGGGCCGAACCAGTAAAATCACAGCATATTAACGCATACATAATGACAATATTTCTCTATGTTTAAATCATTGGTGAAGGTTTTTGGATGATAAACTCTATTTTAAGGTATTTCTACAATAAACTAGAAACATAAAGACCAAAAATGCAGACATCAGCCCACTGTTTACCTGCCTGGGCTCTCTTGCAGATTCCCTCGCAGTTTAGCAATAGGTCTAGTAATGTCAGTGTGGTAATCAATTGCAACTCTGGGTCAATGGATAGCATCCCTGCTTTTCATTCAGTGGTTTGAGCCCCAGCTCAGGTTATTATTATTTTTTCCTTTCTGCAATTTTAACAATTATCCCGCAGGCCGGACTGGACCCCCTGGCGGGCATTTCACTTTCTTGTTGAGAGAGGAGAGGATTGATATGTTCGTTAGTTTAATATGTAGCTGCAGTTTAGCTTAGCTTAGCTTAACGACTGGAAACAGGGGGAAACAGCTAGCTTTACTCTGCCCAAAGGTAACAAAAGACACGTTTGTGTGACCTGAAAACCCACAACAACAAGTGATGTGGCACTATGCGTGTGGCACATCGCCCTCGGAAAATCACAACTTGTTTTTTTTTTCAGATTTGGTTTTTGCATGGGTTAATCAAACAGGATACCATATGCTAATGAGTGAGATTTAGAGGTACCTCTGGCCAAAGCCAGGCGAGCTGCTTCCAGGCTTTATGCTGATCTAAGCTAACTGGCTGTGGCTTAAAATGTACAGCAAAGACATGAAAGTGGTCTCATTTATCGTATCTTACTCTTGGCAAGCGAGTGAACGAGCGCGTTACATTATTCCTCGACAAAACAACTCACCTCCTCTGGGCTACAACTAGCTGACAAGACCTTAAACACAGCTTTGCTTTACTGTGAATTCCTTACTTTCTACACTCAGAACATCAGTGTTGATGATGCCCCTGTTGTGAAGTCATTATCAACCTTCCACTTATAGATTTAATTTGTGTTAAACTGAGAGCACGTCTCGCCATGTATCAATCTGTAAGGGCTGTAACAGTTTGAGTGACTCACTGAGAAGCAGGCTGACGGGTGGGCTTTGAGCGCCCACACCCAGACTGGTGACGGCAGCCACCGCCACGGAGTAGCGGACGTCAGGCAGCAGGCCCGTCAGCAAGATGGACAGAACGGCTCCATCCACCGTTCGGTTTATCTGGTCGTCCTGCTCCGTGCTGCTGCCCAGACACCAGACCTGATCCACACCAGACACGGAGGGTTAATGTTTGCATCTTAAAAACACGACAACACAAAGACAACCCCTGTGACTAAATGTGACACTCTGATAATAACGTGCTTTTTATGTTTTGGCACTGAAGCTTTATCTGGTTGCACGCAGCGGAGAACGACAGCAGAGATACAGCGGGGATAAGAGAAAGAAAGGATGACAGTTAAAAGCCAGATTTTAAATGCACTTGCTCCATCAGGATGGAGCAAGTGCACGTGCCTTTAGGTATTCAGCTTATGTGTTGCACGTGTTACTTTCCAATGAAAGATCATTCGTGTTTAATATCTAACAAAAACATTGTAGATATAAGACATTATGTTACAATACTCCTTTGTTAGTGAAAGTCCTGTTTTGTTCACCAAAATGTTGTGTGAGAGTTTTTCAAAGGATGTTTTGTTGTTCTGAAACAAATTCAAGATATAATAGAAGATTTTGGGTGAAGTATTCCTTTCAACTTACATTTTCAAAACAGCTTTGCAAATTAATATTTTAAATTATAATTTTTTATTTGGAGACGAGAAATGTCTTCTGTTTATTCTCGCTTTAAAAACATACTATACAAAATCAGCGGCATAATATAATAATAATTTATGAAGATGCATTTAATGTTTCAAAATAAAAGAACTCTTTTTGATGGGTTTTGATGTTGCAGCTGATCAAGATGGAGCTAATTTAACTACTTTGTATACTGTTGGCTAAACTAATTAACAACAATGGATCATGCATTTATAAAATGATGTTTGTTTTGTAGCTAAAATCTTTATCTAGAACTTACCAACTAATAAAATATTTTTCTCAGTAATGCAAATGTTCTTACTGTCGGTACCTTTCTATTCATATAATCTGCATAATGTACAAGGAATCAACTTTTTAATCAATCAAGTCTTTGTGATGAGAATGTATCCTGTTACACTGTTCTGCCAATTCAACATTACATTTTTAACATTTGAGCCACAGGGAGGCTTGTACAAAACATTGCGTGCGATTTCAGCAAATTGAATGTTAAAAGGGGATTAAGTGTGATCCTTGCCTTCAGCTGATGAGCCTTTCACACACAAAAGGATCTCGTATTTCATGATCAGACTCGTGTGGTTTTCTCACCAACTTTCTACACGGCGACGCAGATGGGAAGAATAAATCAAAACAATAGAACAGCAAGTTCATTTTTGTTTTGTTGGAATAGCTAGCTGCCAGATGATTAGTAATCAGTGTCGTGCTCATACTAAGACACAGATAATCAGAACTCCATGTTTTTTCACGGAGCAAACAGATGACAGGGACAGTCAGTGTTCAATCTGATGACCACATCGAGTCTCTTTGAGTCTCTGTACTGGCAGCAGATAAGAGGCATGAGTAATTACTAATTGTTAATTAAAACCAGTATTTTTTTCACAATAAGTATCGAAACAGCAAATGTGGACAACACTAAGCAGTGAGTGTGTAAAAATATCATGGATTAAAAGAACATTTAGTTACACTTTATTTTTTTCTGACTTTGAATGCGTCAGCAGTTGACGGACTTAAAAGCAGAAATAAATGAACTGACAATAAGACAGATAATCAGATGTAGTCATACGCTGATAGCTGCAGTCAAGTCAATTTTATTCAAATTAGGGCTGGACTGAATATTTGGAAGCTTAACATTTAAATTCTAAATCAACATTTAAAGGCTGCACAGCTTTCATTTTTTTGCATGTCTTTCTCATTCTATTTAGGCTGGGTATTTCTGCATGGATAGATAGAGATCCATATATATATATATATATATATATATATATATATATATATATATATATATATATATATATATATATATATATATATATATATATATATATATATATATATATATATATATATATATATATATACATACATACATACATACATACACACATATATATATATATATCATATAATATGACGACGATATGTTGAAAGCTTCATTCAAAAACTTCAATAGACTGAATGATAAAAAATGACATTCATTAAAACCGGCCCGATATCACACATGTGCTTTACAATCCAGACAGCATACGAAACTCTCTGTCCTTCGGCCCTCAATTCAGACAAGGAAAAACTCTAAAAAAACTCTCTAAAAAAAACCTGGGGAAGAAGGTCGTAGACTCACCTTGTACTCTCGAATGATGCCGCTCTGAGTATTATGAGGCGGCGGCTCCCAGGACACACTGATACTGGAGCTGTTGGTGAGCTGAACCACTGACACAGCCTGCGGTGGTGCACTTAAAACTGCAGAATGAGATAATAAGGAAAGTCACATTTATATATTTGTTTTATTGAAATCCGTTTTATGGTAGCGCTCGATTTCACAGGTCCATAATTTCATGATAATTTTCTAATTATATCCGAGAGGTTTCCTTGAAAGAACTGTAATTTGATAAAAAAAATTCCTCAGAAATAAGTGTCCTGAAAAGAAAGACTCCGTTTAAATCCAATTAATAATTCATCTATCGTTCATTCATCGTTGGAAACTTTATTCTCAATGTCACATTTTTATGCATATTCATTGTTCAGCTGACCTGAATTCCAATTAGTGAACTAAAGTGCACTAATTACACGTTGTCTCTGTATAACTGGCCAACTCACATAGTTCAAGGAAACCTTTTGGAAAGTAATGAGCACATATTAGTAAAGTATGGACCATAAACAGATGTGTTACTTTTAAGGACAGTAATATCAACCGTTTCTCTAATAATTCCTCAGCTTTACTTGATAATTACAGTCCTATGCTATTGACAAAGTTATTGATAAGCATTTCTTACCCTCCTCAGGCGTGCGCAGCAGAACCATGAGGCTGTCATGTCCCTGTAACTCATTGAAGTAAGGGCGTATCTTGACCTCGTACTCTGTACTGCTGTACAGATCTACTAAGATGATGCTGTGGTCAGATGTGGCCTCCATATCCTGGACCGACCAGGAGCTGCCGATAGTCCGGTAAAATATTCGATAGCCCTGAACGTAGCGAGACTGAAGGGCGACCTGAGAACAGAGTTTCACATTTACATCAGTAATGAAAAACAGAACCAGCTGTGTTTGTACTTCAAGTTAATCTGTTTTTGTCACGTAACGTTTGAGGGAGGTTTTGAAGTTAATGTTTGGAGATTAGCGTGTCCTCTTCACTCTGAAAGACGACTTTGAAAATTCAACTTTTTCCATCAACTCACAGTCCAAGAAATCCTGGCGCTGGTAGGAGAGAGAACCAGAGGCTTCTGCAGGTAGACAGACACCTCTCCCAACTCCCTCTGCACCTGTCTGTGGTCCACGCCCTGTTCTGTCGGACTCCCATCTGAAACAACAAAGACATGCAGTCAGGCCAGGCCAAAAAGAAAACTGCTGAATAGCAATTATTCAGCAACAAAAGCAAAGCTTTTAGATGAAATTCAACATTGCTCAAGGCAGAAGAGCTTCCCACTGAGCAAGCAATTAGTTTTGAGATTGCACATGAAAAGCAAGTTTTTTCTAAATCATGTCGCTCATTATCTTGCTGCCTCAGTATCTCTGATTTATTTCTTTAGAAATAGAAACTGAAATCAAGATACAACAGAGTGTAAATCAGAAAAAGATGAGTTTTTGCTTATATAACTTACCCTGCGTCCTGACAGGCTCAGAGATCGGACTGGGGTCGCTGAGGCCGTACGAGTTGATCGCTCTGACGATGAAGAGGTAAACCGTGTTGGGGAAGAGTCCCACGACGGTGTGCCTCTCCTGCCTCACGTGGTCCGCCACCGTTTGCCAGGTGCTGCCCACTGATTGGCTGAAGGAAAGGAAATGGAAAACCTTTCTTAAAATCTCTTTCTTGTGATAATGGTTTAACTATATACCACTGTTGTCCGACTGAGTTTGAACATTATTTATTTATTAAAGATTCAGGGGGAATTAAGATGATATTATCACAGTTTAAGGTCAAGATCGTAATGAGGATGTTAGAATACACGTTTCAATTGTCAAACGTGCTGCCCTCTGTTTGAACATCGACATATCCGGTAGATCTCACACACACACACATATATATATATATATATATATACATATATATATACATATACATATACATATATATATATATATATATATACATATATATACATATACATACATACATACATACATACATACATACACACACACACACACACACACACATATAATTTTGATCTACCGGAAATAAATAAATATATATATATATAAATAATATTTTGTGATCTACCGGAAAGGTATGTAATATATAATACTACAACTGGTTACTTTTATTAAGATATAATAAATAAAAAGTTGCAATCTTGTGATTATGAGTAAACAAAGTGTGGCATCTTAATGTATTGACATCAATCAGTTGTCAATACATGGCTGCAACTATTTATTTGTATATTAGTTCAAAATTATATAAATTGGAGAAAAAAAAAAAAAAAACTGGTGACAATTTTCATGTCAGTTCAAATTAATTAAACACAGAAGTTAGCCAACTCTCAGATTCGAGAAGCTAGAAATAGTCACATTTTGTTTTGAATAACGACTTTGATAATTTATTTGACCATTCAATTGATTAACTTATCATTTAAACATTGGTCGGTATCTTAAAAGCAATAGTTTGTTTATTTACTTATTTGTTTTCTTGCATAGACTTAGATGAGAAGGTTGGTCAGGATTTTCTCATCTAACACTCAACAAATGTCAAGGACCGTGTCAGGCATGCAAAGCAATCTCACACAATGTTGATGGTCTTAACGGCCATTATTGAATGAATACATTCGATATCAGCAGATTTCTTGGATTGATGAGATTCTGTTAATCTAAAAATATGGTTGGTCTCAGCGTGCAGACATACAATAACCGTATTTCTTCCCTCTTTGTAATGTAGCAGGTTATAACCACAGCTTCTGGATGGGTCTTGCGGCCCGCCGCTGTGCAGAGACGGGTGACTATCAAGCAGCATGAGCACAATTTAACATTTCCCTCAACTCCGTGGAGGAGAAAATGGCGAGGTAATTACAACAAGCAGGCCACAGCATTTTCCTATCATCAGTGTTTCTTCCTCTGCCACCTTTCCCACCAAATGTTCTCCAGAGAAACAGTTTCTCCCTTTAAATAGTCATCCAGCGTTTTTTATTTTTGCATCTGTAAATGGGTTTGGAAACAGTGGCTGCTTAAATATTAATCCCCCTTCAAGATGTATTCTCTCTTAAAATTGGAAACCGAAATGCTAGTACTGTTATTTACTGTGCAACAGAAATATAACAGAAAAATACCGGTTTGCACGTCTTTCTTTATTCCTGCTGAAGCCTGAAAACAAACAATTTGGTGTTGGTGGAGCGTGCAGCAGAGAGTGGATCTTCATCATCAGCTCTGCGGGCAAGTCTGCCACACTGAGCTTTCTTTCTAACTCGACTTGTGTGTGTGTGTGTGTGTGTGTGTGTGTGTGTGTGTGTGTGTGTGTGTGTGTGTGTGTGTGTGTGTGTGTGTGTGTGTGTGTGTGTGTGTGTGTGTGTGTGTGTGTGTGTGTGTGTGCGCACTCTGCCTGTACCCTCTCTCCTGCTTGTGTAATGAGTGAACTGCCCAACAGGGCTGGCCTCCCCTCCTTCCTTTGCCCCAGGACAGGACAGAGCTGTCGAGCTGACCACTGCAGTAATTGTCTCTCCTTTCACTCACTGTCCGTCTCGCTAAAGCCTCTGGTTGGTCGTTAGAGCTGCTATGGTTCTCCTCGGGATTGCCGCGCCTAAATACTGATGCAGTGAGTGTCACTTAACAGAACTGTCTCTCCCTCCAGCAGAGATGAGTCATGTTCAAACTCTAATGACTCTAAATGAAGAAGACCTCGTTATGTTGAAACAGTCAGAATGCTAACGTATTAAAACAGAAACAGAGAAGAGAGTTGAAATAGGTAGGTTATACAGATGCTTGCATATTACTCCCCGTTTGACGTATTAATCAAACATAACGTGTTAATTAGTGAGTTTTAGAGCTGCTGGTAGGTGGAATTGTTTTGTATGACGGTGTGCATCCTGCGTCACCTGAAGGCCTCGATGATGTAGGAGGTAACGGCGGCCCCTCCTTCATGAGGGTTGGACTGCCAGGTGAGGGTGACTGTGTTTTTGGTCACCTCCGTCACTACCGGCTTCTGCGGAGGCCCCGGAAGCTGGATGAACTCAGAAGCTCTGGACACAGAGGAAGCTCCATCTTCTGTTACACAAACAGGAAAAGAGCACGGCTAAACCACAACAATAGATCGATTCTGATCGATATCGTCGCTGAAACTCGAGCGGGTTTTGTCCGGTTGCGGCTCCAGACGATGCTCTCGTGAGCAGCGGGTGTAGCTTCTTGAGCGCGGAGGTGTGTCGCGTGAGAGTGACAGAGTGTGAAGTGTAACAGAGAGTTTTGGTGCGAGTACCTCTGACAGACAACATCCCACTCCAGCTCGACTCCCCTGTGGCGCTGGATACCTCGCACGTGTACATCCCCGCGTCCGCGTCCTGTTGAACAGCCGTTAACATTTCAGACAGACGTCGGGAAGCAAAGGAAAGAGAACAAATGCTGCGAGCTGTTTTTTTAATTTCTGGTTTGGATCCATTTCGATGACAGAAAGAATGTTTAGTTTAAGATTTTCTTCAGCAAAATAAATATATTCTCAATCTGTCTGGCAGTAGAAGACAGATAGATTTACTCAAGTATTGTGCCGTCTGCATACAATTTAAAGTACTTCCATATTATGCTAATTTGTTAATCTACTCCCCCACATTTCAGAGGGAAATCATACATGTTTTACGCCACTACATTTATCCGACAGGTACAGGTACTAGTTACTTTACAGATGTACGTGTAAGTAGTAGAATGTAGCTACAGCATTAACATGATGCTTACAGGTCAATTAATCAAAAAACACAATACTTGTAATTATACCAAATCATGTAAGTTAAGTAGGTAAAGCTTTATGTTATCAGTGTAAATTTCCAATAATGTCTTTATAACATCCAATCGAATAAGTTTTCAGCAAATAATGATGTTATTATGGAGAAAGTATTTTTGATAAGTTATTTGGAAATAAGGGACCTGTAAAATGAAATGTTTTAGCAAAGTGGAAACAACACAGATACATTATCAGACTTTTGCAAACAAAGTTGCTTAATTACAAATCCAACAACATTAACATTCATTTGGAGTTGTTCTTCTGGCTTTTAGCTCCTGAGGGAAATGTCTGTCTCTTCAGCTGCTAAATGCTAAATGTTAAGCCGCTAGTAAGCGAGATGCTTCATTTGTCCGTCTGCTGTTTGGTGCTTTTTCACTGCAAACGGCTGCCTGACGTTGATGAGAGCAGAAGAGTGAACAAAACCAAAAAAGGTGATGAAAACTTAACAATGGGCCGATAGACACCAACTAACTCAGTAGTGCCGAGGGGGAACTGCAGTCGGGTCATAATTCAGCTTTACATAAAGGATCTGAATACCTCTTTGGTGGCTTGCCATCATTCTTATCAAATGTAATCCATGCAAACCTAAAAGTTCTCGGTATTCTTCATCGGAGTCTCAGCAGATAGAAAAGCTCCGTTGCTATAAACCCTGAGGCGCTATTGTGCTTGCCCTCCTGTTTACATTAAGACCGGTATATGCTTATATGCTTCACTGACGCTCCTGGTGCTCGCTGCAGCCTGTCCTGGCTCAGAGCCAGTCTGCTGGAACCATCATCAGACCATATGAGATCATCCGCCGCAGTGTTGACCTCTGGCTGACAGACAGCACCGCGTGTGGGCAGGTGAACTTCTTTAGATGACTTCAACGGTTGCTAAAATATTGATGGCAGGGTAAATATAGGGGCATCGGCAGGGTAAATATTTTTAGTCCCTCACTCGTCATCTCCATTCCCTCTCCTTTCCCCCCCCCCCACTTGTCATCCCCTTGATGCCACACTAATGCATCTCTTCTGTTCCATTGAGCACATTGGCATGGCAGATTTCCCCAGCCTCGGCGGTGCACTGGACCAAACCTTAATGTTTCAAGTTTGCTGAGCACCATAGCCGGAGAGAGAGGATGAGAGAGGCAGTGAATACGCATAGGCGGGGCAGGAGATGCAATTAAAAGCCGGTCAGACGATTAATCATCTATCGCCAGTCAATTAACGGAAACGATGCTTTAGCTCCGTCCTGCGTGCACTGGCTGACCTTCAGGTGGGGTTATAGCACAAAGGGGCTGCTGACTGCTCTTCCATCAAAGCAGAACACATTAGCATTTACAAACAAGCACCTTCATTAACATTACAATTACACACCGCATGAGCACATAATTGTGCTGGAGAGATACGCTTTACCTTAGAGAGATTGGTCTTTGAAACTCAGTCTCACCTTAATTTTACAAACGAAAACGGAATATGTAATGGAAAAAAATTACATTTTACCAAATGGGCTGCAGAGAAAGTGAAAGAAGCCCAGAGATCAGATAGGAAGATTTATAGTATTCTGTGCTGTTTTTTTGTAGTTTCCATCAGACATGCATTCAGTTTTCCCTTCAGTTTAACAGCTAAAGTCATCCTTTTCACGCCCTTTCCAATAAATGACACCCACTTAACACAAACACACACACACACACACACACACCTTTATGTCTGTGATTTGCAAAGTGCCGTTTTCCATCAAGATCAGTCGAGGTTTATTTCCCAGAAGACTCTCTCCATCCTTCTCCCATGAAATCTTGACTGAGGGCCCTCCGTTTACGCGACAGTGCAGCTGCACCGTCGCGCCCCGGGATACCGTCTGATTGGCCGGACCTTGGCGAATAATCGGTGGGACACGACCTGAAGGACCTACCAGTTAGAAGGGAGAGGAGGCAGAACATTATGTCTCTCTTCTGGTTAGCTAAAAAAAGGTGGAGAAAACATACTTGGAAGGCATAGTAAAGGCCCATAGAAAATATGATTATATATAATTTGCCAGCCGTTAGAGTGCAAAGGGGGAAAATGCATTAGATGCTTAGTAGGCAGAAAATAATAGGGTGCATAAATAGCAAAAAGAAGCTTAAATCTGGTGCTTACAAGCAGCCTGAGGATGAACGTGAAGCCTGAAATCCATTGCTCATCCAGCATGAGGTCGAGAACTGTGTTCTTTCTTGGTCTTTATGAGCCTTATTGTTATGCACTTACTCAGTAATTAATATGTTTTCTCCTCATTAGCTGATAGTACAGAATAAGGAATATACCTCCCCCTGGTTTAAGCCAGACTGTCTCACCTCCCTCCACCTCCAGCAGAGCCTTGGTCAACACACTTCCTGCCACACTGATGGCCTGGCAGATGTAGAAACCAGAGTCCTCGGGGTGGACATCAGCGATGGTCAGTTCACCGCTCATGGAGACAGAGTAACGGCCAGACTGCGATGGTGGCTGGCCGGGGAACAGCAACATCTAAAAACACCCGGACAGACAGCAGAACAGGATATAAATATTTAAAACGGATATTTACCTCTAGGCTTTGGCCTCTCATCCACACCCAAACTGAGTTTCAGGTCACTAAAACAGATATTCTATTAAAACACAGAGTACTTCGTATCTATGTGGACATGTAAAACGCAGCAATTGGAAAAGTCAAAGTCATCTCCTTAATTCACGCATGCTCAAAACAAAAACAAAGATGGCTGCTTTGCTTTCGTTTTGTTAGCGCTCCTCTGTCGAATGCCTATTTCCCTTCTGAACTTAGTATCGCTGCACCACTTCATGGACAGTGGATTTAATGTTCATCCCGTCCAGGGCACTTCTCATCAACTTCTAAACATAGCCAAACAATCTGCTAGCAATGCTAAAGTCTCGCTGGTACAACGTTAACCAAGTTCTTAGCTTAGCGTGTTAGCATTCTAACATACAGCGCAGCAGTACAGCTGAGGCTAATGGCAATTCAAAATGTTAACTCCAATGAATGTCTGTAACAAATTTCATGGCACTCCATTCAGCAGTTGTTGAGATATTTCCCCACCAATGTCAACCTCATGGTGGCGATAGAGGAAAACCATCTTTACAAAAATCCATCCAATAATAGATCGATATTTCAGTCCGGACCAAAATGGTGGACCGACACTAGCATGGCTCAAACCAAAAAGGAAGAGGTGGTTGTACATGTATGTTTTTCGGGGGGGGATAATGGCCACTTACAGACATGTTTTATCTCTCCCATTCTGTTTTTCTGTAAGTGAGATGAATGTGAAAAACGGGGAAGGGATCCATCAATCCAGTCAGCCATATATTTAATTCCTTTAAGAGGCTTAGACTTTGGTGGAGGGACCTAGGTTATAAGGCTACAGATAATCCCCCAAATGCAGCAAAAAGCTCCAAAAACAGCCGCGCCATGCCTCAACCATCATGCAGTCGGAAGCTTATTCACAAAACGTGGCTGAACTTCCTGTTGGCTCTCCGACACGCTTCTGAAAACATCTGATGCTGCTCCTCCAAGTCGCTGATGCCAGCTGCTGTTGAGCAACAGGGTATTTATAGTTGGGTACAATGTGGAAGGAGGACGGTGTTTGTCTGCAGGTTTGCCCTGAAGAAGCGGTTTCCACACCTGGTGTATTTCCTGCCACCTCTCCCTCCTTCATTTCTACTACTCCCCCCCTTCACCCTCATCTCTACACAGCGGTCGCAAGCAGGAGAAACATTCCTCGCCAACGCAATGCTTTTCAACACTTTTTCCTCTACTCATATCTCTGAGCCAAATGCAAATGTGCTACACTCTTGTTTGCTTCTCACCCATTTCTCTTTGTAAAAAGTGTGAGCTAAGAAAAAGTAAGACTAAATCAGACAATGTCACGTTGTGGTGAGTCTTTCTCGCCTTTAAAACAAAAAGACGGTGAAACTGCTTGTGGATATTTAAAGAACTAATACAGGATGGGTAAAAAAAAAATCTTCCCAAGCCACGCTTAATTAACAACCTGAGGCTTGTTGGAGAACAAATGCATTCAGGATGGTGCTGCAATATTCAGCAGTAGAGGATCTCTTGTTCCTGCACCAGCTTCCTACCTGGCTGCCCTCTTTCTGCCAGAAGATGGCGGGTGGAGGGTTTCCTGTGGTGCCGCATTGGAAGGCGATGCTCCTCCCTTGGGTGGCAATCTGGTCTCGGGGCTTCGTGGCAATCTGAGGTGGTACTGGAGGAGGGAAAGAGGTGTACCACACAATAAACATCTGGGGGGGTCTTGAGATTATTAATGAGGTAGAAATAAAAGAAAAAAATTGAATACATTTTTTGACTTGTCTGCTGATCTTTGGTTTGTTTTTGTGAAATACTGATAATTTTAAGCCTTTGGGCCTCGAACAGTTCACCTTCCAGAAACGTTTAGAGGGGGAATCCTTTGGTGAAAGTGCTGACATCTGAAATGTGGCAAGGATTCAGAACTAAACGGACAGGTTAGAAACCCCTGGTTTAATCTGTAACAACACATAATGTACTTTCAATGTAAATACTAAATCTTAAAAGTAACCATAACCTTCATTTGTAGTCGAAGTAAAGGCATTGGTTGTTGTTCAGGTTTGAGAAAATGTACTCTTTCCTTTCCACTGCTACGTTGAAGCCTGATCTGTATCGATGAAGCACTCATCAGCTCCGAACATGCAAAGATTTAAGAGTTGCCTCTTTAACCTTCTGAGCTTTTTGATCCATCACTACACTCTCCACCAGCCTCTCATCTTTAATGAGACGCATCACCTTGGTGTCCTCTGAAAAATAACAAATCATCAAGGCGCTCGGCGCCTGCGTTCACATGACATTTACACAGTTATTTTGGGAAAGGTCTGGGCAGAGCTCCCAATTTCCAGCTCGGGTCAGATCATTGCGTTGCCACCTCATCTCACCCTCTGAAGATTTACACGGACCACCTTCTACCTCGCGTCTGAATAATGGGCTCCTGCTGCCCGTCGCATGAGAAGCTTCTCCAGCCAGGATTCATCCTCTCTCCATGTCTTTGCAGCTCATATTCACACAAATACACGCACACACACACACACACACGCACACACACACACACACACACACACAGTTGGCTCAGTACACAAGGTATCTGAGATACCCGTGTTGTGTTGTAATGTTGTGTGATTTTTCTTTTCTTGAGATGCTGTAATGCTCAAATAAATCCAATGTGTTAATTATGGTTGAATGACTTATAGTATTAGATTGGTCTCATCTATTTAGGTCTTTTATGTGATTCTTGAGTGGAATCAAATTTTCTTGATATATGATATTGTAATTTTTATGTGATACATTTTATTATCCGTTTTATGCTGGTAGTTTAGATGGAGGTTAGAAGTCTCGCAGCTGGTGTGAAATAGTTTTATATGAAGAAACTACATATAGACTGTTTGGGAAAGAAGATATCTTTCATTTGGGGAGATATGAACAAAGAATGGTGCCTTAAGTGGGAATTATTAAAAGTCTCCACAGAATGTCTCTGATTTATTGCTTCTCTGCTGGGATTTTATCTGATGGTTATCAGATCGTTCAACACCTGCATTTGAATGTCTGAGTTCACTAATCTCCACTTTAAATCAATCATTCTCATATATATATATATATATATATATATATATATATATATATATATATATATATATATATATATATATATATATATATATATATATATATATATATATGAAAGTTGACTGGTAATAATAGTATAATTTCTTCTGCAGCTCTAGAGGAATTATTTTCAAGCCTGACAAAACCCTACATCTTATTATGAGTCCCCAAATGTTATGGAAGATCAATTATAAATGGCTGGAGTTCCCCTGTAATGATAATGATGTATTATTATTATTATTATTATTATTATTATTATTATTCAGTATGAAAATGGACATGAAATCCACCCAAAAGGAGCTTAATTCTTAAACAGTCAGTAATGTAACCTGAGGTCAAATCGCGTCTTTACTTCTAAAAAGGAGACCAAGACAATGTTGTAATTAAAAACCTTGCAGCTGCAAACGAGGGAGGGTTTTACATGGCGTCACACTATCCTGACACTCATCTCCACAAAGCAGATGAGTGCGTTTGATAGGAGTCCTTAATCTGCTGTACATTAAGTCACTGTGTCTTACTGCTTGTTTGCATGACGGCAGCAACAGGCATGTTGTCAACAGCCTAATGGAGGAACTTATTCACACCATTAGGCATTGGTTGTTGCTTTAAAACCATTAAAAATACCATACACACCAGAGCACTATTTCAGAAATAACTGAGCAAAAAAAAAAAAAACGTCTTTTTCTTTTTTATAGTAAAATGAGATGGAAAATGCACTTACGGAAGGGGCCGACTGGAATGATGATAGGGTTTGAAACAGGATGGAGAGAGATGGAAAATTAATGAGATATATGAAATGCTGAGCTACCAAACAAAACCGGTGATAGCAAAGGAAAAGAGCCACACAAAAGCAAAGAAAAGAGAAGCAGCAGCTCGGTTTGGATTTCATTTACACTGATAAAAGCATTAGTGGATAAAGTCGTCTGCGACCATTCAAACCAAGACACACACAGAGAAAGAAAAAGGGCACAGAGACAGCGAGGAGGCGACAGGAGCGAGATAAAGAGACAGGAAGAGAGAGGGAGGGAGTCATGTCTTATTAATACTGGTACTGCTCTCTGGCAGTGAGTTAAAGCACACATCTACCAAACATCTGTCAAATGGCGTAATCCATACGGTTTAGCATAAGCTCCTGGCAGCACCGCTGGACAGGGACTCGCAAAGATTCACTGATACAAAAACACAGAGCATTGGACATGAAATTGGAGCCGGCTTTGCCATAATTCTGTTGCCATGTGACTGTATGCATGAACATGAGCTTTTTTTTATGCATGCCTGAGTATGCGTGTGCGCGCGCATATACAATATGCATGACGCGTTTCTTACCGTGGACCTGCAACATGGCAGAGGCCTCCGTCTTGCCCACACTGTTCTCAGATGTGCAGGTATACGTCCCTTCATCTTGCTCTTTCACACGGAACAAATGGAGGCTGTTGCCGTTGCGGATTTCAAATCTGGGAATGAGAAAATGAGAGATAATGAAAGATCCAACGGAGGAGAATAGCAAAACTAATTTGGCCGTATAATCTACAAAAAGCGAAGGAAATCTGCCAGTTGTGGAATATAATGTCATTTCTTTCCTTGTCAATCAACCGGTTGCAAGGATTTATTTTCCAATCAAGTGACATTATCTTGAAACGACTGGAACAATGTGCCTGATCTGCCTTAGATATTGTCACAGCTGAAACTAGAAACATGTAAGATTATCTAACATATAGTATCTTATCTTTTTATTTTAGGATTTTTCATTCGATTTTGGAAAACAGCATTTTTTTTCTCAGTAGATCAAATATGAAGTTAAGTTACTTATTTTATATAACACAGAACGCTAATTCAGCTGTCTTTGTCTATGCAAGGGATACAATGAATTAAACCAGAATAATTCACTTAATTGAATCGACTCATGAACCATCGTAGGAAAAGATCAAATAAATACAAGATAACAAAAAGATGAAAGACCGAATATAATATGGCTTTTTGCAAACATAAAAAACAACCATTTCATGTTTTGCCATCATCATCATTTTCTGTTTTCAAAGTGAACAAATAAGCTCTCATGTGTGCACAGTGACACTGAAGCCAGGAGATGGTTAGCTCAGCTTAGTTTAGCATGGAAAAAGAATAAACAACTAACCTGTAAAACCACTAATTGTCTTTTTTACACCATTAGCCTTGCTCTGTCCAAAGGTAAATCAGCCTCCTACCACCTTAAGCTCACAAATTAACACTTGAAGTTTGTTATAGTTTAACAAACAATATATAAAGTGTCATCTTTGAACAGACCCAGGCTAGCCACTTCCCCTTGTTTCCAGTCTTCATGCTAAGCTAAGCTAACCGACTGGCGATTGCCCAACAGATATGAGAGTGGTATCAATCTTCTCAGAAAATAAAGCATAGAAGCCCATTTCCCAAAATATTGCACCGTTCTTTGAAATAATCTATTTAGTTGTTCCTTCTTTACATTCAATTATCATTCAACTTTACATTTTTGGCATTAGGTTTGATATCAATGTCAGCTCCATAATGGGACAACATATTCAACAACTGTTGTAGAACAGCGCTGCAGGGAGAAAATGCATTAATTAATCAAATAAATAAACAAAGTATAGAACACCTACATGTATAATTCATAACCTCAGCTTGACATATTGTTGGCTGTACTGTAGGCCTATAAGTAATTAGCTCTATGTAAGTGTTTTATAGGAGTACGTTTTAGAGTAGTCTAATATTGCAAATTGAACAAATAATAATTATCTAATAGACAAAGCTAAATCTACATGATATTGAGTTGACATTATGAAACTGGACACAGGAGAATAATAAACTTTCTAATCATCTTTGGACTGATGAACAATTACTCCACATATTTCTGGGTCACATGTTAATAATCAAACGCACTTTCCTCTGGTAAAGCTGCATTTCTTATTCAGCCTCATAAGACGGTGTTTGTGCATTACCCGTCTGACTCCATTAGTCTGTGGTTATGTCTCTCTCACCTCCCGCGGGGAAGCTCTCCTTCCTCTCGCCGCCACCGCACAGTGGGAGGGGGATCTCCATGGACTTCACACAGGAAGTCGACGGCGTCTTCCTCCATGACCACCTGGTTCACCGGCCTCCGTACCAACACAGGGCGCTCTGCAGGAGAAGGAAAGACATCAGGCATGTCCATCTTATGTTGCGTAAAGCAGCGGTCCCCAACCACCGGGCCGCGGCCCGGTACCGGTCCGTGGGTCCCTTGGTACCGGGCCGCACAGAAAGAATAAAAAAAAAAAATAAAAAAAATAAATCAAGGTCGGAAATATGTTTTATTTTGAAAAATGACCAGCGTCTGTAGGTAACCTCAGACACATGTCAAGAGGTTACGTCTGTATACCCCAAAAACGAAACTTAAAAGTCCGTTCAACTCTGCCGGTGTTCTGGATTAAAATCAAGGAAGATTATCCTGAGATCGCCAAAAAAGCTCTGAAAACCTGCTTCTATTTCCAACATCCTGTATTTGTGAAGCGGGGTTTAAGTTAAACAGTAGACTGGACTAAAGGTTTAAGTTAAACAGTAGACTGGACTAAAGGTTAAAGTTAAACAGTAGACTGGACTAAAGGTTTAAGTTAAACAGTAGACTGGACTAAAGGTTAAAGTTAAACAGTAGACTGGACTAAAGGTTTAAGTTAAACAGTAGACTGGACTAAAGGTTAAGTTAAACAGTAGACTGGACTAAAGGTTAAGTTAAACAGTAGACTGGACATAAAAGTTAAACAGTAGACTGGACTAAAGGTTTAAGTTAAACAGTAGACTGGACTAAAGGTTTATGTTAAACAGTAGACTGGACTAAAGGTTTAAGTTAAACAGTAGACTGGACTAAAGGTTAAGTTAAACAGTAGACTGGACTAAAGGTTAAGTTAAACAGTAGACTGGACTAAAAGTTAAACAGTAGACTGGACATAAAAGTTAAACAGTAGACTGGACTAAAGGTTTAAGTTAAACAGTAGACTGGACTAAAGGTTTAAGTTAAACAGTAGACTGGACTAAAGGTTTAAGTTAAACAGTAGACTGGACTAAAGGTTTAAGTTACAGAGCAGACTCGACATAAAGAACACGTCTGGTGTTATAGCTCAGGGCTCCCACTAATTCGGCGTAATGGTGAGTTGTATTTTTATGCACTCTAAATTGTCTTTATGCCGGTTGTATCACTTTATGACGTCATATTTATTACGTCATATCTATTATGTCATATTTATCGCCCACACCGTGACGGCCGGTCCGTGAAAATATTGTCTGACACGAAACCGGTCCGTGGCGGAAAAAAAGGTTGGGGACCGCTGCTGTAAAGGACCCAACGCTGCTGTAAAGGACCCAACGCTGCTGCAAAGGACCCAACGCTGCTGCAAAGGACCCAACGCTGCTGCAAAGGACCCAACGCTGCTGCAAAGGACCCAACGCTGCTGTAAAGGACCCAACGCTGCTGTAAAGGACCCAACGCTGCAGTAAAGGACCCAACGCTGCAGTAAAGGACCCAACGCTGCAGTAAAGGACCCAACGCTGCTGTAAAGGACCCAACGCTGCTGTAAAGGGCCCAACGCTGCTGTAAAGGGCCCAACGCTGCTGCCTTTCACTCACCGTATACCACCAACTCTGCAGGATCGCTGTCCCTCTCTCCAACCATATTAGTGCCCACACAAACATACATGCCAGCATCGCTCTTCCTGGTGTGAGAGATCATCAGTTTACCCCCACGCATCTGAAAAAAACAGTGACCGTCCAAGAGATTAGTCTTCTAGGTGTAGCATTGGAATACCAATGAGTACCTCAAATGTATACCTATTCCATGTTCAGGTAATACTTCTACTCCAATACAAGACAGAGTGAAATATTGTACTTTTATTTAAAAACTATGGTTACTTTGAAGATTTGTATTTTACATACAAACTTATGAGGAAAATGATACTTACACTTTAATGCAAGTTCTAAGTAGTTATGTATTACGATCAAAAAGGTACGTAAACCTTTCAATGCAAAACCCTTTCTTCTATTGGAGTATTTTCCAGTGTGGTATTGTTAGTTTACTTAATCAAAAGGTTGAATACTTCCTCCGCCATTCCTCTATTACTGATGTAAACATCGTCTTTCACAAACTTCAGCTTTGGATTTCTTACAAATTTAAGAAAAGAAAAGAAAAGAAAAAGCCTTTCAAAAGCCACCAGAGATGGCCGGCTGTTGATTTTACACACGAGGAGAGAACAGAAGTTACAGCAACTATTCTTTGGCCTTGTACACTCCTGATTTTTCGCTTAAAAGATAAAGATTGTGATATTCTTTATTTCTATTATTGTCAAACAATCCCATTAAAAGACAACAAAGGCTGTGTCTCAATACTTTATGTCTTACCTTCCATATCTATGTGTTACTATTAAAAAGGTAAATCTAACGTGTCACATAATTTCATTTAACAAAGGCAAAAGTGTTTCTTAAAGCAGATGGGCACTGTAGTTTAAATGTAGGAGTAAATTGGGAATTCAGTCATGGATTCATAGACATTTGCTTTGATTTTTTGGGTATTTGGATTGAACATGGCTGATGCTTGGCTGGACACGGAGAGGTTAGGCTGGACTTTGCTCAGTGCTTGTTCAGTGTTCATGTCGAACTCACTGAGATGCGGTCATCCTTGGTGCTGACTCGGGCATTGTTGCGTTTCCAGGAGACGGTGGGCTCAGGGTGACCACGTGGAGGCAAACACTCCAACACCGCTGGCTCACCAGCAGCCACCACCACGTCGCTCGGGGCCTGCCGGAAATCATCTCTCAGGACTGAGAAGAAAACACAAAGAAATCTAATTAGCTTCAGAAGCCCCGTCTCTCTGATGTGCTCAAAACAAAGCCAGCAGATCAGACCCACAGATCGGTGAGCAGCAGCACAGACGCATGACCGACATCCTCAAAAGAAAGAAACACATATTTGTCTTGGAAATCATTTCAGCTTGTTTTCTTGAGTGAGCCATCTTCTTTCAGAGGATTGGCTGAAAACAAGCTTATCGAGAGAAAGTCAATTACTGTGTTTGCGTGTGCACGACTGCTCGAATCCTGGCAACGTCCTTGTTAGACTGCGCTCTGTTTTAATGTTTTCCCAGGCCTGTGTCCTACTCTGCTGCTGTCTCTCCTGTCAAAGCAGATGAATAATGAACATCTCTCAGTCCAACATGGAGTAAACTAATAACAGCACATCCATAATTTAGCCCATGTGTGAGGGAGAAAAGAATGGCCTCTGCATTAATGAAGGGATTGTCTCTAAATCTAAATGCGCTCTTACAAATCTGAAACACTCAGACTTGAATAAAATCAGCTCTGAACTGAAAATCTATCCTCATGTCACCCCTGAAGTTTGCACTCTCGCAACCCTGCGAATGACGACAGGACTTTGACACGGCGGCCTTTGATATCTTCTAATCTTCGACTGTGATTGACAGATAAAAGCCTCAGTGTGAACTGTGAACTGGAGCCTTCTCATGAGACCTCGTGTACAATGGAAACTCGTACTTGAACGCTGACAGGCTCTCGTTTTCAAATACACTTACTCTTAATGGTGGACCACATCCTGTATCTACAGCCTACAGGCTTTTTTATTCTCAAAGAGCATCGTTCCTGCATAATCCATCAATACAATCTCCTATTACACCTTCATGAATGTTTTAGTCATTTCACAGATACAAAGATCATCTGCTTTTCTGTCAATCTACGATCCATGGCAACAGACTAAATATCTACACACTATCATCAATTGAGCAATCACTAAACCCCACCCCCAAAAGCAATCCTCCAATGATAGCTCACCAACAATAACACAGCAGGTCTGTCGAGTCAGGAGTTCGGAGCGTGGTAAAAAGTGTAAGGTATGGATTATTATACTGAGAGTTAAGCTGCAAACTACAATATCCGAGTTTAAAGCAATAATAGCGGCTCTGCACTGTTTTTGGTTTGAGGAAGTTTACACTGCAGCCAAACTGGCGTTATGTTTGCCAAACTCATCGATTATTCTTCATCGGCAAATCCTTTTCTCTTGTAAAAATGTGTGACAATGCAAACACTGTCACACAAATTTGACTTATTTTTCTAGTTCAATAACATTTTCTATGGACAGATGTGCAAGTAGCTGGGGGTAGAAGACACGTTGCTACGATGTCATGATAGCTTAAATCACGCGTGAACTCTTTTGGAAACGTAAAAAGAATACAGTCTATTTGTACGCAGTCTTAGCTGCTGGCTAGCTAACATGACACATGGCAACTTAGTGAGAAACTGCAGCTAGTAGCCATGATGCCAACCAACCAACACCATTGTCAAGATACAGTAGCGTTACAGGTAGCAGGAAATGAAGCGTGGGTGTCCAACATGAGGTTAAAAGCACAGAAACCTAATCACACAAGTAAAAATTAGGATATATGTATCAAATTCGTACACGTTTGCCAAGATCACAGAATCCCCTCTCTCTGCAAACCTCACCATCATATCAACTTCAAAGTGCTTGTTCCAATCAATCACATTTTGAACCATTTTTTAATATGATGCAGTAATAAAATGGTGCAGGAATTATTCCTAACACCCGGAAATGAGTTTAGCATTTTTGCACTTCTGGTTCTCTCGACTAAAAAGTCAATGGAGTTTTTGGTTGAATGCCTGCAATGTCTGATGAGATTTTAATGTCAACTCTTAAAAATGGCGGTTGCTAACAAGTGGCGAAACAAAACTACATAACTAGCCGACTAGTCCGCTTTAGAAGCCTTGTTGTGTTCTCGCGCTCATGCGACCGTGGTGCAGCTCGTTAACAGCCAAACATTAGCTACTAGCGGCTATCTCTTCCCTAAAATACACAATTCTGTTTCTTTGTTTCCGTTTCTATAGGATCATCAAATGGTGAGGATGTTGACCGTCTAAGGACACGCCGTCTTTTCGCATGCAAGCGCATATTTAATATATTTTCAGCAAAATTTGTGTTATCTGTATTAGCATTAGCATTCTCTTACACCAGCTATACTGTTTAGAAAATCTGCTGCATTTCTATTTTAGCCGGAAAAATCCACGGCCGCGAGATGATTATTATTATTTATTTTTTTAAACACTGCACATTCTGAGCAGTAAATCATTGTAAACTATACATTCGTTGAGCAAGAACAAAACCCTTTACATGGCAACAGGAAACAATCAATTGGTGTAATCTGTTGTCTTTACGCATTAGGATTTACTGACATTACTGTAATCCACTTTAAATCAACTAAATTTGGAATTTATTTAATTCTAAGCCAATTACCCTAAATACATAATTAAAGGCAAGCCATATTAATTATCGATCAGTATGTCTGACAGGTCTGTGTCAACATGGATGCTCTGGCCTTTAATACAGCATCAATATTCAGATCCACTGGGCTTGAATAAAATCTTCTGCAATGACTTTATCACATCTGTAAAGACAACATATTATTTCTTACTCTAGTTCGACTGCCGCTTCACTATGATTTTACTAATATAAGTTAAGCGGCTGTTTTCTCTCAGGAGCGAAGCAGACCTCGGTGAATCATTACATACATTACACGCCCTTTTCTTCAACATACTCAATCACACATACCTTCCTACAGTGAACTGCACTTCATTAAAATGGATGTGGAAGGTTACTTTCTTTGCCGAGTGGGATTCTTAATGCCATGACATTTAGGATAAGGAAAAGTGAGACGTCTTTATAAAACAAAGACTCACTCAGAACTTCTTACCTCCTTTGTTAATCTTTTCATTACTTATTATTATTCATAGTCAGACACTGAGGAGGACCCTCACTGAAAGGGTTGCTTGTAGATGTCAGCAACAGAGAAGTACCTTAAAAGACCCTCACAAACCAGGAAAATTAAGGAGCCTTTGCGGGAGCTATAGCAAAAGCATGGGTGGACTAGAACCAGCAAGACACTTGCTCTCCTCCGAAAGGTCTGTGCACCACATAACCCGACCCTGTTCACTTGGCTGCCTGTTTCAAATGCTTTGCAGAGCTGAGGGGCTAATTGAAAGCATTGCATTATATTTAGACCTCCGAGTGGTTAGAGACCTTTGTTTTACTGCCATGGTGACTGAAGTGAAAAAGTTATGGGCAGAGAGTTAATCCCTGAACCACACACACTCGCAGAAAGTGGGACATTTGAGGGTTTGAAACGCATGCCAGAGAGCAGAATATATTCCTGACATCGCTACCCCCAAACACAGTGCAGCGCGAGCAAATTTTCTTTGAAGCCATGTTCAAGTTAACGTGATCCGTCCTTGCTCCGACTTGAAAAGCAGGCCACGCCAAACAGAGTTTCTCACGGATGTTTATATGCGACGATGATCCGTCCACAGAATCGACCAATCTCCTCAGAGACACAAAGACGAATCCTCCCTCCCCCTCCTGAGGGGCTACTGTCCCGAACTTAACTTCTCAGACATAATACGCTGCTAGGTTGCCAAATAATCTCCTAAACCCGGCCCGGCGCTCTCGCTTCAGTCCGTCCACACTGGGCTCACGCAGGAAGCTTGGGGCAGCTGAGGGTCGACTCTGCCTCTACAGAGACACATCTTCATTTCTTCCTGTGAGCTTAAATAATGGCAAAGCAGGGCTAAATGACTTTCAGCGGTTTCATCAGTATTTCTGTGGGCGCTATTAGAGAGTGCCCATTCATTTTCATAACTCTAATATTTCAGGGATATACAGATTAGGCGATTTAATCTCCACGCGAATATCCATCACTTGATTTATAAGAGACATTTATCTATCTGTAGTGTTTAGCGGAGAGGAGCTCCAGGACCGCAGAAAGGCCATCTGTTGGTGTTTTGGGAAAAATGAACAGAGGGAGGAAGACAGATTAATCACAAGAAAATGTTACGCATGGAATTCACACTTTTGTATGACATGCAGGGCTGATAAATGTATGTTGCACATTTGTTAATTGCATGTGACTTCATCAAAAATCAAGCAGCCATAGGGCAAATTACTTAACAGTTCAAAGAGCATCTACATACCCACCAGGAAAGAAACATGATGGGCGAGTGTGACGAACAGAAAAGAAAAGAAAAGGCTTTTGTGCAAAACACGAGGTGACAGCGAGTGTGGGAAGCAGGCAGAGCAGAGCAGAGCGCGTGGGCCGGACAGATGCGTGAACGGCTACCAGCCTCTGTTTTCACAGCCGACAGGTAGGAGGGTGGACAGAGAGGTCAAAGGACCCGCTGCATGGCTCCTATTGTTCTTTTATTTCAGAGAGTAGTAAACCCGTTAGGGAGGTGGTCTAATCCCATTGATACTGGCCTGTCACAGTTAATGGATGCTTTGCCTACAGAGAAAAGAGATTGCTTTAATCCATCCATTGTCTGTGTTGATGGAGGATGAGAAGAGACTCACGGGCAAATAGTATTTATGAAAAACCTCATGACATGAACATTTGATGATATTTCAATTACAAACAAACATTGCACGCAGGAAACCCATTTTGCATCGACAGCGACGTTCGGCAGCGCTCATATAAACCATAGCAGGAGGCGATTTGACCAGTTTCAGTCCAACTTCAGCTGACAATTTTCTTGCATCCAAGTAGGGATAAATTCAAAATTACACATATAAACAGTATTCATCGGGGATCACATCCGATATCCAGTGAAAAATTAAAGTAGAGCAGAAGAAGCCAAGAAACAATCTGCAACCAGAACTTTGATTCCTTCATAATCCCTCATCAGGAGTAAGAGGAACATCTGGCTCTAAAGCCTTTTAAACAAGTATTCTTTTTTTATTTGTCCTACTTTATTCTAATCCTGCCGCACCATGTGACCGTCTCTTCGCTGAGACTGGAAAACATTTACATTCATGATTTTTGAAATATACCCCACTGCTGTTTCAATCCCCTTTATGTTTTGTATTAAATAGAAGAAAAAAAACACACACACACAGACTGGAGGAATGGATTTCAGTCGACTCCCACTGGCTCATTATTCTGGCTTTTTCAAGAGCTAGGCAAGTCAGCCGATCACTGCCAGTTTACAATAAAAAAGGGAAGAAAAAAAAGACAGAATAAGGACTGCTGCTGGCATTTTGGAGCAAAAGTGTGCTCCTTACTAGAAGGGTGCAACAGCAGCAATACAAAACATACAACGCGTGGACCTCGGGGTGCGCAAAATGCATTTGAGCATAACAAAAATTACCTCAGCCGTGAAGCAAATAGGGACCGACTGTATAGAACGGGGAATATATCCAAGTTCCTTTTTATGTTTTTACGCAAACCTCCATGATTCAGCTGTGAAGTCAGCGTTTGTCCCAGCTATATTTTCTTCTATTTACAAATACACATCCCATACTTCCAGCCCAAGATTCCTTTGGGTTATTCCCTTGACTGAAGTAGCGTCTCAGATAGTTAGCCGTATGCTTACAGGTGTCTTCTTGGCTTTTTATATTGTTATTTTTTAGAATCCTTTATTAATCCCACAGTGGGGAAATTATTCTCTGCATGTTACCATCCTCAGTAATGAAGGAGCAGTGAGCTGCTGTGAAGCTCTGGGGCTTCAGGGTCTTATCAAGGACACTTCAACATGAAACTAGAGAACAGGATGAACCGCTACCTTGTGGCTTCAGGACGACCTCTCTCCATGAACATGAGAACTTTACATAGTACAAAAGTACAAAGTACATAAAACGTCATTAATAAATACATGGAGAAATGCTGTACTTTCATGGAAATGTTTAGTTACTCCGTTAACAGGTTACGCTGCGCATGCACGACTCGGCAATTCTTGGCGTTTTGCTAAAAGCCTCCGTGAGATCTCCATGAGGTCTTTTCTGCTGTTGCGTCTCTCAAAACAGAAAATAGATCTAAGATCAACATTGAGCATGAATTGAGAGCGGCCGTATCAAACTACAACCCCGTTTAAAACATATTTGTAGAGGAAAGCAGCTCATTGCAGCAGAGCTACTAATACTGATGCAACCTGATGCTCACACATCTCACTCATTATGTTTTCACAGGTTGAATGTTATTGTTATCATCTTGAAAATAGTCAGTTCAAAACAGGTTATTTTCAGCCACAATAAGTCATTATTTTGCACAGATAGAACTTTATTTGCAATGTTCTAACAAAGTGATTGCACATGTTATTAGTTTTTGTCTGATGGAGCGATCTGGTTTACTTGAAAGGGATTTACATTTTCTTTGTTCTATTATTTGAAAAAGCACGGATGGAGGAGTCACAAAAAAGTTAGATTATTTTGTTACCATGTTGTTGGCGTGACAGAAAAAGTTTGAGAACCACTGCCTTAACGTGATCATACGTCTGTCTATTGAGCGATAGTAGGACAACCTGAACAAGTGGACAAAAAAAAAAAGCTTTAAAGTGAAAATGTTTTGCATTTCAGAGACAAATGTCACTGTTTGCGGCTGAACCAACAATCAAGCTAACAGCGGTGTTACATCCACAACCAGTCAATATGGCCATCTCAACATACTGTAAGTGACCAGATGTTTTTGGTCACATATGGCTGAATGTCTTTGGACAAGACCGTTGAATAAGTACACTTGGATAATCAAGCTAAACCAAATGTGTAGCATTAAGCACAGTATGTTGAAACAGGATTGTTCCTCTCAGCTACATCGAAAAAAGCTTACTTGGCTCGTTGACAGTCAGTTGTGTTCCACCTCCTTCACCAAAACACGCCCAACCTTAATATTTGTTACTCCTGTGGAAGTGCTGATAAGCCTCATTGCTTTTTAGATTGTTCATTGCTTCTTCGCTGTCTGCAGCGTGAGTCAATATGATCACATTAATCCAATTAAGGTGTGACAGTTTGTGCCCACATTATTCAAAAAGCTCTGTCGCATACCAATAAAGCTGGAACTGTGATTGATCGGGCTTCTGTTGCGCAAACATACACGGATGTCGTCTGGACACGCTCAAGTGTGTGTTTCTTTCACACGTGTATAGATCGGGGGTGTAGCACTCGTGTGCGGCAGCAGCAGCAAGCAGTGTCACGTTTAGCAAAACACACGGCTTCAAAACATTGGTACTTACGTATCGTGCCACGAACAGATCGGGTCCTATCTATATACAGGACATGGTAACACCGTACACCCCAGCTCGGGCACTCCGCTCGGCTTCTGCTAAACGACTTGTAGCTCCGTCACTACGAGCTAAACACTCAACAAAGTCACGACTGTTTGCTGTCCTGGCTCCTCAATGGTGGAATGAGCTCCCCATTGACATCAGGACAGCAGAAAGTCTCTACATCTTCCGCCGAAAACTAAAAACGCATCTCTTTCGACTACACCTTGAATAAGGAAGGTAGCACTGTACTAGCACTCTAGTAGCACTTTGATGTCTCTTATTTATAGCACTTTGTAATTTTCTGTAATTTTCGAAATTTAACTCTAGTGAAGAAACTGCACTTTATTGATTATTGATTGTTGTTTTTCTGAGTTTGTACTCATGATTGAATGCACTATTGTAAGTCGCTTTGGATAAAAGCGTCAGCTAAATGACATGTAATGTAATGTAATGTAATGTTAAGAACACGTCGAAGAAATCAGGGAATTCATTTCACCGCAGTGAAAACAAACAACTGGCACTTTGCAGAAATGTACGCCCAGAATCTTTGGAAGGTGATTGCACTGGCTCATCCGCGTACCATTTGCAATCTGCGATTACCCATAACACCCTTCTCTGCGCATCTTGACCAAGTCTGGCAGACGGCAGTTCAGTTTAAACGTTGTTATCCTGTGGCTCAGACACACACGGCTGGAGCGAGTGAAGTAGAAATCTGGAAGTGCACTGCGGAGAAAAGTTGTCGCCATGCAGCACAATTCATTATGCACCAGTCGCTGGCAATTAATGTGGAACTAATGTGGTTAAAACCAGGTAAGTGTCAGCACTCCTAACAGGACTACCAGTCCAACAGATGCATCAGTATTAATTACTGCTCAGTGGGAGTTGTAAGCTCTTCCTCCCACCTGTTGTCCCTCAGACTGCTGCCTCGCAGACACCCACCAACACACACATACACATTTCTGCAAGACCACCAGCTTAAAAACTGGCCTCTCATTAACACTGTTCAAACCCCCCCAACCTCCCTGCCAGAGCTAATTGGGTCACTATTTACCCCACAGTCAGCACAACCTCACGCAGTGGGGAGGGGGGAGTCTGAGACCACCACCATGCCGTCTTGGCATATGCCCTCTCCAGCCGCAGGCAACGAGATTAGAAGCAAAAACAGGCACTTATTAATACGGTTAGTCACTCGGTGCCTGCAGGTGAATCATCCCTCCACCAATACGACTGTACAGTAATCTCCTTCTGCACGCAACACTACATTTCATCATCAGCGATGTAAAAGAGGCAGTATGACAGTACACGCATCATATCTTCTCCCAGCTTGGACATTTGCATTAGTTGGTTCCCAATATACAGTATATCTGGATCCCTATTTTTGGATGTGCACTACATATGAGGTCAGCTCGCCATGAGCACTTGCACACCCTCGCCAGTAAGGAAGCCTTGGGAAGATAAGACTGTGCTCAAATTGCTGTTTTGTGTTTTTTAACGAGGACAGTTCAACCTTGCTAATCTGTTATGCGTCTACCCCTAATCAACCTAGTGAGTAATCCATTTCCTCATGGCAAAGAGAAGCTGCAGTTCAGCCTGGGGCCGAGCCACACTGGAACAATTAGGAGAGAAGAAAAACAATGGCGTGTGTCCTCGACCGAGGAGGGGAAATAATAGACAAGGCTCCGAGTGGGAGCATTTTATTTCAGTGCACTGTCACCACAATAGGAGAAAGCTCACACTCCCCTGCTGCACATTCAAAGGAAACACACAGCCATACATGCATGCTCACACACACATGGTCTTGTTGATGCACATGGAGAGAACTCGCAGGTGATAATCTGCCAGAGGAGAGCAACAGTTGTGCTACATTTCTTAATATGACTAGCAGTTTGTTGTCTGAAGACACGATCAAGCTAAAATGCCACAATTTCACTGGTTCCAGTTACTCAGATATGATGAGGTGCTATTTTTCATTCCTGATATTTTCTTTTGTCTTCTATGTAACGTTGCTTGCTACTGTGACAAACTACTTTCCCCTTGGGGATGAATAAAGTATACATCTATCTATCTATCTATCCATTGAAGAGAATTTATGATTTATATAGCATTAGCTGAATACTCTGTTTATGATTTATATAGCATTGGCTGAATACTCTGTTTAATGATTTATATAGCATTGGCTGAATACTCTGTTTATGATTAATACAGCATCGGCTGAATATTCTGTTTTTAAGACAATGCTTGCTTAAAGCATTCACTGGGAATATTTGAAAAGTATTGGAGTCAGAAAAAAGAGAAAGTCAGATAGAAAGAGGATAAGAACCCTTTACTCTCTGAGTTCGGGGCTCACTCATCCTGAGGCGCGCTGACCGTGTGAAGGGCAGACAGACAGGGGAGCGGAGTCCAAGGCCTTGTATTAGGTATGCATTTCATGTATGTAATTACTAAATAAATAATCATTGTACTATAACCCGTTCTGTCAATTCTTGAACACTCGAGGAATATCCCGGCGAGGGGAATTCCACTTCACCATCTACATTGGAAGATGTCCCTTCGGATTTTTTGCTATTTATTGACAACTTGGCAAAGAGCTTTTCCGTAAAAGTTGGAGATATGAACGGATGCATACGTGCAGCATTACTTGGATGTGGACATGAAGGCCCAGCAGGTAGATGCAAATCTCCTACGTTTGTCCATAATAATGTGTTATTCACCACCGCCACTGTAAAGATTTTGGGGACTCCGACTCGAGTAAAACCAGAAGCACAAGCCTCGTTCAGCCTGACCGACAGCAAACAGGAAAGCAGTCGTGAGCTGCATAGCATAACGGACGGCACAAAGGTTTGAGGTAATGTCTTTTCTCTTGAATTTAATTTAATGTTTTAGGAGGCTCGTGCTCCTAAAACATCCAATTGATGTTGCCAGTGTCTGTGTTTCCCAAATCATTGCAACAGAGACGGAGCTAAATTAGAGGCGAACCGATCCAACTTTATCTCTCCCGATCCAATGCCTAGACTATTGATAGTCTACGTATTTCCTAGATTTAAAATCTGCATACCAAATAATCTGAATGATTGATATTGGTAGCAGAAACCCTTGATTTTTACTAGTCAGTATCGGCACCCAAACATATTCTGCAAAATAAAATGTGAGAATACACATCCAACACTTCTTATAAGCAATTATTTAACCGTTATAATTAGCCAAAATCTCAATAACTAAACCGAAGATGTCATAATGGTAGAGACGAGCAGATACCTGTACCGATATTAATATTGGATATCGGTCCGATACTGACTCAAATAGCTGGATTGGGGATCTGTGACAGTAAACTGAACTGATATACAACTATTTCAATAAATAACAATTCAGTACATTTATATCTATGTATTTGTTTTACAAAGTTAGGAAAGCAATGTTAAAGTCATGCCTGATCTCATAAAAGCATGATCCCAGTCACCTCCACACAGTGAGGCATACAGCTAATTAATTGATCAGTGGTATCGGATCGGTTCGGTTCTAGGTGTCGGCATCTAGAACCGAGAGTTGGATCAGTGCATCCGTACGTAGTATTGTTATCATATCCATGTTAACTATGTAGTCTCATATTTCAATATTTGACTAAGTTAGTAGACACCTAAGGGCTAAAGACAAAATACATAAGTATATGTCACACCAGACTATTACTTACTCCGAAATGTATCTCTACCAACACCCACACCACCATCTTTTTAGAAGTTGCTTCCCGCAGTCTGGTTGTTTCACATAATTATTCTTAAGCACGGCCAACTCTCCAGTGGACCCCCATAAAGCTGCCAGACGGCTGCGAAAAGATCTGGGACACAACTGTGAAGCATCTGTACACGCACACACATGCAACCCAAGCACACGCTAAGGACTATGATCAATAATGTAGAGCCTTACTGGCAACATCCAGCGAGGCATTGCGACTAATGGCCTCTCCCAGGTAGTTGCGGGCCACACAGGTGTAGACGCCCTCGTCTGGTTTGCTCCGGCGTCCGTGCACGATGCGAAGGAAGAACAGCGAGCCGCTGGGCAGGAGCATGCGGTGAGACCGGGGGTCATCTTTGTCCGTCTCCACTCGCTCGCCATCCTTATACCACTCTATACCGGGAGCGGGTCTGCCCTCTGCCTTGCAGTTGAGGGTGGCAGGCTCCCCCTTGGAGACGATCAAATCCGAGGGGTCCTCCGCAATCCGAGGTGCGCTGTCTTCAAACCGTGCCCTGGACCCTGTGGAGTGGAGATGAGGGAAGATGTTATCTATACATCTGACCACCTACCAGTCATGAAAACATCATCTCTTTGGGACAGAATAGCCATTTCAAAAAGGGAAAAGTATCTTCCCTGAGAGGTTGCTTGACAAAGAGTGTGTCTGCGTGTTGGATAAATGTGTGTGTAGCGAAGCATCAAATCACAGGTAATCTCTCTTTGAAGGTCAACTCGGAATTCAGGGGAAGACATCACATTTTCCAAGAAAGAAAACGTGTAACGTGCCTTTCAGATCACCACATTTTATATTAATTTGTTCTTGCTATATTCTGCAAATAGCAAAACACAGTATTTCCATATTGCCGTAAATATATATATATATATATATATATATATATATATATATATATATATATATAGCAGTATATAGAGTGTTTTCACACAAGACACTGCCTGTACAGAGGATTCAATCAGCCATGTGATATGGTAATGGTCAATCTCTGTGTCAGTCAGGATTGTTGCAGAGGTGGTGACGATAAGACGAGCGGTTCTACACATTTAAGGGGAGAAAGACATCGAGAGAATGAGTCAGAGATATATAGATAACTCCCATATTCTTCTCTCTGGGCATCCACTACTATCTTCCCTTAGCTGTGAGAGAAAGGCACACTGCTTCAATTCCTTAGGTGAGCTTTTAGACGAAGACCAAAACAGTCTTTAAAGGTGTGTTACAGTCGGGGAAATGAATAATTCAAAATTCCGCTGCTTTTAAGAACAGATGGTCTCTCCCTCGCTCTGAAAAAAAGAAAACGAAATGGTCACTGTGCCACTGATTATTGTGCAGCTCCGTCGGAGGCTTTATTTTCAGCACATAATCTAGACTGCATGAAATCCCTCATTATCATCGGAGAGGAGCAGTCAGGAGTAACCCCGTGACATACATGTTGTTGCACATGCCTCAGTTACATTATACTTAAATCTGAGGCATCAGGATAAACCCTCACTTTTCAGCTGTAAGCAGATTTATGTCTTTTCACGAACTGATTTGATCCACGCGGGGCCAGGAGTTGCCATCATGGCACAAACCTGAAGTAAACATCTAAAGAGCGATCTGAGCGCTCTCAGCTAAAGACCCCAGGGTCACAAACCAGGACAGCTCAAAACATTAATGCCTGATGTGGATGAATACTAATCGAGCCATTAAAATGTGCCATGGCACCTCCAGTCCCGACAAAAACACACACACTTTGTTCCCGAAAAGAGAATAAGTGTAAATCATTCCATGCTCGGCCTGTCATGCTAATCCTTTACGATATTATAATGTACTTTCCTTTAGATTGTATCCGCTCACATCTGTATGGTATCTATGAAGAGTACATATTGACACATCTGTGTTTGTCCACAGACAATTTGCTTTGACTTTGAAGAAGCGTCTCCACAGCTGAGTGATGCCCTGCTGGTGAACCTCGGTTTTAAAAGCATGCAAAAGGATTCACTGGCGGTTTCAAATCCCAGCTCACATGACACCGTTACATCACTCTGAACACTTCCTCGTCTCCCATAACGGGATTTTATCACAAAAACAAATACCGTGAGAGAGAGTGGACTTCTTAAGAGATTACTTACAGCGGTTTAATGCTGCAGATCCATGAAGTGTGTATCTAAATCCATTCCTTTAAGTCCACAATATCTGGTACTACAACTGAGGCAATGGAACAACAAACACTGGATTCTACACTTCCCATAATGCAACTTAATGCCGTCTTTCGTTAGACCATCTCTGCCCGTTAAACGCTCTTGTCTTTCAAATTCCATATACTATTTTTAGCACAGGCTTTCTGTTGTAGATCTGTTGCAGCACAATGAGACTAAAATCTGCATTTTGTTGTGCAACTCTTTTGTAAAATGACAATAAAATAACCTTGTAAGCCAAGGTGACATCACTAAGACACCATGACAGTTAAGTCCTCAGACTTGGCAAAGCTCCTCCAAAGCCACACAAGACATTATACAACTGTTGTTAGGCCGACTAGCACGACTCACAGGGAGCAAACTGATAATCATGTCTTAAATCAGTAGAATGCCCCTTTAACCCTAGAACACTAACATCTTTAACCCTAGAACACTGACGTCTTTACCCCTAGAACACTAACGTCTTTAACCCTAGAACACTGACGTCTTTAACCCTAGAACTCTAACGTCTTTAACCCTAGAACACTAACGTCTTTACCCCTAGAACACTAACGTCTTTAACCCTAGAACACTAACGTCTTTAACCCTAGAACACTGACGTCTTTAACCCTAGAACACTGACGTCTTTAACCCTAGAACACTAACGTCTTTAGCCCTAGAACACTAACGTCTTTAACCCTAGAACACTAACGTCTTTAACCCTAGAACACTAACGTCTTTACCCCTAGAACACTGACGTCTTTAACACTAGAACACTGACGTCTTTAACACTAGAACACTGACGTCTTTAACCCTAGAACACTAACCTTTAACCCTAGAACACTAATGTCTTTAACCCTAGAACACTAACCTTTAACCCTAGAACACTAACCTTTAACCCTAGAACACTGACGTCTTTAACCCTAGAACACTAACCTTTAACCCTAGAACACTGACGTCTTTAACCCTAGAACACTAACCTTTAACCCTAGAACACTGACGTCTTTAACCCTAGAACACTAACGTATTTAAGCAATAAGGTACGAGAGGCAGTACTGTGTCGTGCAATAATGTACTGTTCAAGGGAGTTGTTAGGCCCGACGCGCAGCGGAGGGCCGGCAAACCCTTGAACTGTACATTATTGTAGACACAGTACTGCCTCGAGTACCTTATTGCTTTTATAATACGGGTACCTGCGACTTTATAAATAGTAATAGTAAGCTGCCTTTCAGCACAAAATAGTTGTAGCCGGCAAAACGTTGTGTATCGCATTTCAGCGGCAGAGAAAATAGTCCCGGGACGCACGGGACGCACATACGGGACTATAAAACGGACGAGCTGGTCAGTAAATCTGCGATTTACTGACCAGCCCGGTTGAAAGCAGGGTGCAGGATGACGCTCAGCCACCGATGTAAAGAAGTGCTCTCGCTGCTTCTGTCCGTCTTTTCTCCGTCATTTTTCTCCTCCATGATGTTTAGAGAACTTGCCTCGCGTCGGGAATTTACCGACGTAATTATCTCTCACTGGAAATTATCACGATTTTGTGATCAAACCCTTTTCATTCCTCATCTTTAGGTTAGGGAGGAAGTGACGTGTGTGTTGTCGTTCGTTATGCTAGTGTGGGGGATGCTACGTGAGCTTGTTAGCTGTTCCGTTTGAGCTAACTTACTGTCAGCGAAGAGCCCCGTTGCAATACTGTGAACACTCAAGCAATAAACCTGCAAGTTAAGGAAACCAACGTCTGCGAGTCGTTACTGCGGACGTGACGATATAAAAGTTTACACCAAACATGTTTTTAACTGTCAAGCTTGAAACGGCAACTAACTGTTAGGAGTGTGTGGTGTAGCGGACCCAAACGCAACACACGCAGCAGTACAGTTCCACGGGCGGACTTTATTTAAAGTAAACAAGACACCACAAACAGATACAAACGAATGCTACCGGTCAGGTCCAGCGAACACAGGAGATCCACCTCTCCTGCTCCAGAGTCGGGAGGGCAACTCAACCGCTCGTGTGACCAATTCTTACAAAGTAACAACCCGACAATAAGCCGGGTCACGCTGTGGACCTTTAATCACCTGCCGGTGATCAAGGCAACGGCCAACAGCTGGGATGAAGGAGCCCCCCTCCTTCATCGTGGCAGTGGGCGGAAACCAGGAGGAGAAACTGTAGACTAAAGAGCGGACCGAGAATCCAACACTAACGGTCGCGCAATTTAAATCTAGCTGTTATTTTAAGTGCGCACTGATATGGAACGCTCTAAATGTAAACAGGCTGTACAGTACTTTATGGCTGAATAAAGTACACCCCGTGACTCACTCTCAACCAATCAGAATGCTTGATTTGATCTACCCGTATTATAATTAACCCTAGAACACTGACGTCTTTAACCCTAGAACACTAACCTTTAACCCTAGAACACTGACGTCTTTAACCCTAGAACACTGACGTCTTCAACCCTAGAACACTAACGTCGGGTGATTTTCACCCGAGCGATTGTTGTTACGTTATTTTCATTGTGTTGCTTTTGTCTGAGTTGTGTGGGTCCTTCTGTAGCTTCATGCTGCTCACAGACGTTAGTGAATGTGGGCGTGTCTTATTTAAAGTGGGCGTGTCTTAGTGAAGGTGGGCGTGTCTCTCTGCTCCGATCACAGTTTTTTTCTACAGGCACCTGTTCCGGTGATTTTCACCCGACGTTAGTGATAGTGTGACTATTTTTTCCGGATGGGTTTTAACATTGACTTTTAACATTAATTATGTTTTCCTTCACAGAACAAGTCTCACATGTCCCAGGAACATGTGGACCAAATAACAAGTTCATAGCTCCTTTATTTATATTTTTAAATCATGTTTTATTGACGATTCCCTAATTTTTCCATCGGATTTTGAGCCTTTTCTCAGGGTCTCCCCGTGATACCTGTTTATCGTTTTATGATAAGTTCTATAGAGTAAAATAAAAGAAGAGTACTTCAACTTGCCTTGTATTTGAATATATTTCGATGAGAAGTATATTTTATCAGGTACATTATATCGGGTGAAATTCACCCGACGTTAGTGATAGTGTGACTATTTCCTACTTCTGCAGCTTTACATTAAGTCATCACAGGAAATGCAATGTGTTTGTCAGTGAGCTTGATACAATTTTTGTTATTTGACATATGACAGCAGATCAGTTTGAAATATTTCGGGGAGTAATGGAAGAAAAAGGAGCAGCCACCGCGAGCCGTTAGATGAAGCGCCGTGGGCGACAGAAGGCACACCTCTTTTCACCGGCGGTCACCAACCTGCTGTTCTCATGCCTTTAGGAGCTTAAAAATCAGCTCTCAGTTGCACACAGAATTATGGAAAAAAGACAATTATTGAAAGAAATGTCCATATTAGGGTGACGGCAAATCAATCAGAACTGACATTTTAAGGATTATCATTTTAAGCCTTTTTCAGCTGCCTGCCAAAAAAAAAAAAGTTTATGAGAGCTGTGAGGCTGAAACAAAACAGTTAAGATGTGGACCATGAAAACCAAGACAATAAGCTGAAAGACACTAAAACTCTCTGTACAGTGGAGCGAGTGCAGAACGTCCCCTTCACATCCACTGTTCCATGAAAAAAAGATCAGTGCAGCTTCAATGTAATAATGTAAGAGGAATGAACACTCATTCCTCTGAGGGATTTTAAAGTTTCACTAGCTCATGTTTTTAATAATATATGTGATTATTCTAATTAGCTGTGTGCGTGTGTGTGGATCTCAATTATATTTCCTGCATTCATTCTATGAATTATGCAGCCTTTTGTATATTTGTATAAAGGAAGTTCTGTCTTTACTTATCACTGGATACTCCTATAAAACACTCACATGGCTCTCTTGAGACAACTGATTTAGTTTCTACTTCTAATGCATTTCAACTGTAACCTTTATTGTTTTTTGGCTATTATTCTCATTGATTCCTCTGATAAGTACCTCATTGTTCCTACCACCCAATAAAACCATAAATCTGCCATTAACAACATCATTAACTATTAACAATGGGTAATTTTCCTCCTTTTATTATAGGCATAGCGGCTGTAGTCGAGGCTGTTCCATCTCCAGCTTAATGAGATCCAGCTGTCCTTGTGCTGACACGCCGAGCACATACTGTGAAGTTCTGCTTGCTTTCAGTTGCTTTGAATGGCAGGAATGTCACCATGACAAAAACGTGTGTATTCATTGTACACGAGTGTGTATTTGAATGAGACGCCTTCAAAAAATGTCAAACTTTGCACTCCAGCCCAGTATGAGAATCAGAAACATATTTTTACACTGACATATCAGAATTGGGGATTATTAATAATGATTAATGGCTGCTTACAAGAGCTAAAGCTACAATGCAACAGTATCACTGCGGTGCCATGTCTTACAGGGATAATATATGGTATTGTCAAAAGAAAAAAGAATAGCAAACCGCTTCAGACGGTCAAAGTGACAAGTGTACAATCAGTGAAAAGTCTGCGTCACCTTGAACGAGTCAGCCGCACATTTTCTTTGTTAGAAAGAACATTTTCACGGTAACGCTTGCTTTCTGACAGGAAGATTGTGGCTCCTCGGTTGAAAGCACCTTTTAGCAAAAAGAAACTCTGCTTTTCCCGTTTGTGACACAGAGAGATAAACATCACGGGCCGTAATGGGGACCTCTGAAGGTATGTTCAAGTCCGATCATGAACATGGCCCATTAGAGCTGGCAGCGCGTCCTCAGAGATATACCTGCGCCTATGGTAATTTAAAGTGCAATTTGATTTGTGTGAAAAATATTAATCTGGGGCATTCTGGTGTGAAATGACTTTCATGTTTACAAGAGATGAACAAGTAGAAGTAGAAGGACATTGCCTACTGATCCTATAGAAATGACATAAACACAGAAAAAAGACATTCCCAATCCTAAAATTCATAGCTGTGAGCGATATGTTGCAGCAATTTACAATTTAATGTACATTTTACATTCAACTTTATGAAAGTATTATTTTGGAGACATCAGAATAAGGGATTGGAGTTATGTCTGACTTCTTTTTAGTTGTTGCTCAGCCGCAAATAAAACATAAAAGCAGCACTTTACAATGAACAAGTATAAACACACACACACACACACACACACACACACAGGATGATCTCCTGTGTGTTTTTGCTGTTAACAATCCAGATTTAGTTTTGAAAATTTCCAATTCAATTTTTCTTTTTTTTAAAGAGAAGAAGAAAAAAAAACTCCCATTGAATGTTGCGTTAACACAAACCAGTGTTAAAGTCCCGGTAGTTCCGAAACACACAGCATCTCTGTGGCAAAGCCCCGTCAGAGAGGACGGATCAATAAAAGCCTTTTAAACACATCTTAACTTCTATAACCTCACAGACGTTCAGCGTCTGTGAAGCCAAAGAGAGTCAAGAGAATCCATGAGAGTGAAAAGCAGTCAACCTTCAGCTGTCGAAAAATAAAAGGTTTTGTGAACGAGGGTGCCCAGCAAGGTCATCGCTCTCCTGAACGGTGGACTGTCAGGACGAGAGGCAGAAATACAGTAAATTCAGATTCAATGCTTCTATGCATTTTTACCCCCATGTTGTTAAACTTTATTACGTTTGTCACATTCTACCCATGAATAGAAAGCCTGCTGGTTTAAGCCGTGGTTTACATTTAAGGACATATGACTCTTGTTGATATAAAGAACTGAAATGTGTATTTCTTGTGAATTTTATTTGTTGACATGAATTACCTTGGAATCTTTTTTTTAACCCTTAGATGCACGAGTGACTGGACCCTACACTCTTCCATAAGTGGGTCAAAAATGACCCATATTAGAATCAGTGTTTTTATGCCATTTTGGTTAAGAATAATCACTTGCATAATATTTAGTATTATATTTAGGACCACACAAGAATGATTTCATGTTTGAAATATCTTTATTTTTAATTTTTTAACCTTTTTTGAAAAAGAAAATTACCCAGAATGTGTGTGTGTGTGTGTGTGTGAGACTGTCCAGTCATTGACAGTTCCTCTCTCTTTTCCCTGTTTTGCCTTCTTGTCTCATCACTGTGTGCAGTTCAGACTATATTGCGTAATATGGGACTGATTTGAGGGCCATATTGTGTGATATAAAGCTACTTTCTATAATACTGGTAAATTTACTGTGTTTGTTCACAACTGGAGAAGCTCTGTATCTCATTTGTTCTTATATTTGAAGAGCTCATTGGCTTTAAAATCGGCATCATTGTTTTTTGTTTTTGTTTTTTTGGCCACTTGAAGGAAGGTTTGAAACAAGTTGTGAAAACAACAGCACTGACAAATCATCACCTTAGTTAGCAAACAGCCGGCATTGATTTACACGAAACATGTTTGTTTGAAATGACAACTAACGGTCGCGCAAAATCTAGCTGTTATTTTGAGTGCGCACTGATATGGAGCGCTCAGGTAAATGTAAACAGGTACATTATGGCTCAATACAGTACACCCCGTGACTCACTCTCAACCAATCAGAATGCTTGATTTCATCTACCCGTATTATAATGTTACTTAACACATAGCTAGAATAAAAATACTGATACAGCTAATTTAATTTGGATGCAACCCAGGAAGCGTTGCTGGCGTTCACTGATTGGCGAGCCTATAGCCTACATACTGTATACATGAACTTTATATAACCAAACTCATTGTGATCTAAACATGTGTGTCAGGGGGATTAGATGTAGTAATGCTCATGGTTGCTTGTGATCTGTGCGATTTTCCCCCCAACTTATTCGCAAAGCAAATCAGAATAAGCAACCGTCAAACGATGCCCCATTAGTGAAGAACGCAGCTCAGATTGACAAGCTATTAAAATTGTTCTAATTGCAAACTCACACTCACACGGACCATTGGGATCACTTCCCCTAGTGTTCACATGACAGCACTACACACATCCGCCAGAACGCCGCCGCCTCGAGAACGCCCGCCGCCGCCGGGAGAACGCCGCCGCTGCGAGTAATTCGGTGCTGCGAGAACATCGCCGAGAACGCCGCCGCTGCGAATAATTCGGTGCTGCGAGAAAGCCGCCGCTGTGCGCTGCGAGAACGCCGCCGCTACGCCCACTGGGAAGCAGCCAGCTACCACCAGGCAGCCAGCTACCCACCACCAGGTAACACCAGCGAGTTAGAAGCAACTAGCCACTAGGCCAGACCCAGGAGCAGCCATCCACCTTCAGGCAGCAACCAGCTTTCACCAGGGAGCGGCAAGCAGCTAGGGAAGATGGCTGGAGGAACAAGAAAGAAGCCGAGCAGAAACAACAAGAGTGATGAACATGCTAGTGACTATGAGGGAGGGGCCTCCTCTCCAGCTGAAGAGGAGGCTGAGCTGGTCACCATGGTCTCTGTCAGAAAGCTAATCGACCAAATGCTGACACAGCAGAAAGCCCACTATGTGGAGATACTGGACAGACAAACTGACAATTTTAACCAATTTGTCCGGGTGATTCTGGACTCCACCAACGAGCGTCTTGACTCAATGAACAGGAATGTACAGGAGATCAAGGACAGTATTCATTACACCCAGCGAGAAGTAGATGAGATTAAATCTAATGTATCCAAAGTCTCGGGTGACCACAACACCATTGAAAATGGTATGCGCACTATTTGTGACAGTCTTGTCACGTTGGAAAACAAGGCTGACTATCTCGAAAATCAGTCGAGAAGAAATTATTTGATTTTTGAAGGGATTGAGGAATCAGCACGGGAGAGCTGGGTTGATACTGAAGGTAAAGTCCGCAACTTAATCGCTGAAAAATTAAAGCTGGATGCTGGAGCTATGCTTATTGAAAGGGCTCACCGCAGTGGAAGGCCAGATCACAGAGCTGACAAGAAGCGTCCCATTGTAGTCAAGTTCTTAAACTGCAAGGACAGAGAGCTAATCTTGAGGAGCAGGAAGGAACTGAAGAAGACCGCCCCTGGGATTTACATCAATGAGGACTTTTCCGAGGCTGTACGGCAGAAACGAAGAGATCTTCTGCCTAAACTTAGGGAGGCATGGGATAGAGGGGACATTGCATATTTAAGATATGATCGCCTTGTGACCCACCCACCTAGGGAGCGAGGGGCTGTGTCGCCCCAGCATATGTCCTCCACCACATCCTGAATGAAGAGTGGTATGTAGGACTCAGAGATGAGGACCTTCTGTTTGTTTTTTGTTTTTGTTTTTTATCTTAATTTTTTCAAATGTCTATTAAACTACCGAAAAAAGGTTTGAGGTTTGCTCACTTAAACGTCTGTAGTTTAAATAACAAGGTTCAAGAGCTATGCACTATTTTACATGAAAATGATATTCATATTATGGCTGTATCAGAGACTCACTTGGAAGAAGCCATAAAGGATGCAGCTGTTTCAATTCAAGGTTACAATATATTTAGATTGGACAGAGACAGGTATGGGGGAGGTACTGCTTTCTACATTCAAAATCATATTCCAGCTAAAATGAGGAAAGATCTAGGTATGGTTGGAGTAGAAGCCTTATGGCTCCAAGTTCATATCCCACATCTGAAACCTATATTGACATGCTGTTGTTATAGGCCACCAAGCTCGAATGCTGAATATCTGGATAACATATGCATGATGCTGGAGAATGCAACTGATAATGCCAATGATATTTACATTCTTGGTGATATGAATATAGACTGGTTGTCCAGTAATTGTACATTGAAAAGGAAGTTGAGCAATGCAGCCACATTATGCAACTTATCTCAAGTCATAGGTGTACCCACAAGAATTAATGTCAATAGGGACGGAATGGTCACGTCAACGTGCATTGATCACTTTTTTACAAATTGTTCTGGAAAATGTTCCAAAGCTGTGTCGGTATCTGTGGGCTTCAGTGACCACAACATTATCGCTTTAACTGTGAAAACAAAGGTTCCTAAAGCAGGTCCTACAGTAATTCATAAAAGAACATATAAAACCTTTTCAGAAAAAGATTTTATTGCTGATGTAGAACATATTGAGTGGGATACTGTGCTTGAGAAGATGCATGCAAATGATGCACTGGACTATTTTATGAATTTATTTTCTGCAGTGTGTGATAAACATGCTCCAATTAAAAAGTTCACTGTTAGATCACTTAAAGCACCTTGGCTGGATGAGGAATTGAGAAACTTAATGAGAGAAAGAGACCTACTGAAAGGATCTGCCATCATGTCAGGTAATGTAGCAGATTGGCAAACTTACCGCTCACTAAGAAATATAATAACTAAATTAAATAGACAAAAGAAAAAATATTACTATCATTCTAAATTTGAGGAATGCCATGGAGATAGTAAAAAACTTTGGAAAGTACTTAATGATGCTTTGGGTAGAAGTAAAACAGCCAAAACACCTTCACTTATTGAACTGAATGGAGAATTCATCACTAAACCATCTGATATAGCAAACTACTTCAATAATTACTTCCTCAGTAAAGTGAATACACTAAGAAACCAAATGCTGCCTGTGAGTGGTGGGCTGTCCAAAGCTATAATAAAAAATCATATTATGTGTGGTAAGGATTGTGTGTTTGATTTCAAGCCAATCAGTGCTGATTCTATGGTTAAGATACTTCACACAATTAAGTGTGATAAACCTTGTGGGTTTGATAATATTGATGGCAGACTGCTTCAGTTATCAGCTAAATCAATTGCTAAACCTGTAGGCCATATTTTCAATTTATGTTTTAAGGAATGTGCTTATCCTGATTTGTGGAAAATCGCAAAGGTTACTCCTCTGTCTAAAAACAGTAGGGAGCCATTTACAGGTCCAAACAGTAGGCCTATCAGCATTCTACCTGTCTTGAGTAAACTTTTGGAGGGAATTATATTTAAGCAGATCCAGCAATATTTTGCAGAAAACAACATTAATTCAGATCTACAGCATGCATACAAAGCAGGTTACTCTACAAGCACTGCACTAACATGTCTTACTGATGAGTGGTTCAAACAGATTGACATGAAGTCAGTTGTTGGGGTGGTGCTCTTGGATTTCAGTGCAGCCTTTGACATCATAGATCATGAGCTACTACTCATGAAACTATCGGCGTATGGATTCAAAGAGTCCGCTATTGATTTATTGAAGGGCTATTTAGTGAACAGGCAACAATGTGTTATGTTCAATGGATCCCTTTCAAATATTGAGATGCTTCAGTGTGGAATTCCTCAGGGAAGCTGCCTTGGCCCCCTTCTCTATTCTATTTTTGTAAATGACATGCCATATATATTAAAAAATGCAGGAATGGGGATTTATGCGGATGACACGACTATGTATGTATCGTCAGACAGCATTGAACATGTTAATGAGGTGCTTCAACAAGAGTTAAAGCTGGTTACTGAATGGATCATGGAAAATAAGCTGAAGTTGAATGTCTTAAAAACTAAATGCATGGTAATAGGTTCTAAATGTGCTCTCAGGACAGATCAGAAATTAAGCCTCTCTTTGGAGGGTACTACTATGGAACAGGTTAAGGAAGTGAAACTGCTGGGTGTCACTATTGACGAAACACTGTCATGGTCCACTCAGATTAATAATACAGTGGTGAGAATGATTAATAGTATCTATGCCATTAGAAGGAGTGCTCATCTGCTAACTAACACAACAATTAGACTAGTCATACAATCTCTAGTTCTGTCAAATCTGGACTACTGTCCTGTTATCTGGTCTAGCGCATCAAAGCAAGAAATTAGTAGACTTCAGGTTGCTCAGAACAGAGCGGCAAGACTAGCACTTCACTGCTCTGTCAGGAGTAGTGTGGATGCTATGCATGCTAGGCTGTCATGGATGATGGTGGATGAAAGACTGGCATGCAGACTTATTCTGTTTTTAAATAATGTGTATTCCTCACAGAAACCCGTCAGTTTGTCTTTACAGCTATCACATGCAAATGAGAGGCATGGTTATAATACCAGACAGGCACTAAGGGGTCACTTTACTCTTCCTCTACCCAAAACCAATGCACTTAAGAAAACAGTAATGTACAGAGCTATCGCATACTGGAATGTGCTCCCCTCATATCTGACTCTAACAAGAAATAAGTGTGATTTCAAAAGGAAACTTAAGGCAGCAATAATCAGAAAGGAAATTAGTGTAGATTAGGTTGTTACTTGAGGTATTTAGGCATTTTTATAATTTTTCTTTAAATGTAAATGTTGTTCCTAAGTCTGTGTTTTTGTTCACCAACATTGATCAGGCTGTACTGCATTTTATGATTTGTATTGTAATGCTTTTGCCTGGACCCCAGGAAGAATAGTCTCCACTACGGTGTAGACTAATGGGGATCCTTAATAAATAACAAAATAACAAATAACGCCCGCCCATACGTTTGCTCACGCCGTCTATACATTTCTGCCTCATCTAACACACATAGCTAGCAGGCTAAGTGCTGGGGGGAGGGGGGGTGATCAAGATCATGTCTTGCTAACCCTGTTGATTCGAGCTATATTTGGCCTTTCTTGGCTCTTAGCGTTGGTGTTGCATAACGAGGAGCGCTTTCATTAGTTAGTATTTCAAAATATCAACCTTGGATCCCCCCCAGGGGCAGAAATGTACTGCTGTCACGCTAATGTGGGAAAACAACAAAGCCGAAGGAGGGCACGTCTCTCTTGTGCTTCAGATCTCGGTGCCTTTTAGAGACAGCCAGGCTCAGAGCGAAGCGCATGCAAGAAGCTGGACCTGTCTGAGCTCACTGCTTGATATCTGGTGAAAAACACAACGGCCTATAGGCGGCCCATCTTCACAAGTTAAAGTGAGACGGGAGCAGAAGGCTGGCAGCTTATCTGTGGGGCTGGTGGCTGTCTGCTGAGATTTACTCGTGTCTTTTTCAATTTCAATTCATTTACATACTTAAAAAGGCCCCAAAAACACTCAGGGAGTTCTTGTGACATTGCCAAGTGATCTCTGCGGGAGGGCAATAACGTGCCACAGCAAGCTGAATTTCAAAAGCGGAGAAGTCAGGTTAGATTTTCTTCTGGCAACAGTCTGGGCTTTTTGAGCCTTTGTTTGGCAACCGTCCTCCTCGGCCGTAATCTAATCTTTAAATGATGTCATCGGCGACTGTACCAGCAGTGGGGCATCATCAACATCCGGCAAAATGACTCAAGCATGAGGTACATAGTGGTTTCATCGTTCACGGCCGTTTCAACAAGAGGGACTGCGAGAGGCTTTAGTCAGCCTTCAGCCAGATTTGTCACCAAGTAATGAGCAGGAGGACGGAGTGGATACAAATCAACAGCTATGGGTTGGTTAGCATTGATTAGTTCCACGCCGAGTCTGAACACAGCTCAAGATAACTGACATTTCAATGAGACGCTTCACGGTCGACACTGATGCCGACTTAATTGAGGTTTGTTCTGTGTGAGCGAGAAAGAGCTGCTGTGTTGAATCGAGTGCAATTTGTGAAGGAGACTGTTGTCGTCTTCGCTCTGAAACACACACACAGGACCGAGAGAACACAAAGTAAAGCCCCACCTCGCATCTTCAGACCAACAGAGAAGAAGTTATTGGCTGAACCGGCATAAACCAAACATACCTCGCTGTAACTCGCATTCCTTTTTACTTTATATATAAATAACTGGTCTACCAGTGTGGTATTTATTCCAAAATAGAGGTAATGAAGCCGGTTTAAATCCTCTTCTCTCAAGTATCATAGTATACCCTATGGGTATGTACAGTATAATAGAGGTGGGAATGAGAGAAAATACCCACTCCACGTTAATGGATGTAGGCAGATGGTGTGGGTGTTGAAAAGTGCTTTTAATGTTGAGAGGTGGCACCCGGTTTATAATAATAAAGCAGAGCGAGCGGCAAGAGGACTTATAGTATCACTGAAGATGATGTAGAATAGAGCTCCACTGACACATCACCTGTTATTATCTTATTTCAGACAGATTGATATGCGTTAGCCGATAAATGACAACAAATTGCAGTACTGAAACGCTGCAGGTATATTTAAGGTCATTTAGAAACACACAGTGTACTCACTACCTCCACAGTGGAGCATTTAGCAGCTAAAGGGAGAGATACTTCCCCTCAGGAGTTGATGGAGACCAAAATAAGCTAAAAGAGAGTGAATATTGGACTTTAAAAAATCTGTTATTGCAGATTAAAATCAAACAAACAAATTTAAAAAGGTGCCATGTGGTGTGTTCTTGTAGCTCAGCAAATGCGCTGAGTGCATTTCCATCCTTGTAAAACATTTGAAAAGACGATTGTCTTCATTACTGCGTTAATAAATGAATAGTGGGGCTCTAATGTTATATAGCAGTGAAGATGTCTGCCATTCAGACATTTAATACACAACAAACTGTCAAGAGTTATTACATCAACTACTCTGAGATTGAAAAAATAAAGCATCTGCACTCTCATAAATTGTTTCTGAGCCCTGCTTTTATTTGGGGTTTAGATGAAGGCTCAGACATGTAATCTGTTATCAGAGCAATGGTTAAAAAATATAATCTCTTTCTCTAAGGTAATCAAAATGAGCTTTTAAAAGCATTTTATAATCATATGTGTGCATCCACAAAACCAATTTTGGGGGGAGGTGGAGGCTTGTCAGACTATGACAAGAGTTTATGTGCTCACAGCTGAACTAAAAGTGACAGTTAAATGGTTTCACTTTGGCAACAGATGAGCCTCCTTCGACCTCTCGTGCTGCCTAATGGACTCCCAGTGTGACCACCTCGGTGCTCCGGGGGCCACTCAGGGGAAATGTGCATCTTCTTGGCATTTAAATATTACAAATGAATGCACGTGCGACATTTCCATTTTACAATTCAACAAAAAAAGAAAATTGGAAATTCAGCTAAACACAACATTTACATCCATATGGAGGGACAGAAAACAGGACTAGTAAAATACACGAGGAGGCAGTCACGCTGTGTGTGTGTGTGTGTGTGTGTGTGTGTGTGTGTGTGTGTGTGTGTCTTTAAAAGACATACTATCTTACCTGATGCGATGGTGATGAATGAGACAGTCACAAGAAGTAGATTTCCAAAGTTCATCTCCACACTGTCCCGAGCCTGCAGCCTCCACTATCAATTAAATCAAAGCGCCAGTCCAAAAAAAAAAAATGTAATCACCCAGATTGTTCTTAAAATACCAAAAAGTCTCCCCTGGTTTTGGTATTTTAAGAACAATCTGGGTGATTACATTTTTTTTTTTTTGGACTGGCGCTTTGATTTAATTGATAGTGGAGGCTGCAGGCTCGGGACAGTGTGGAGATGAACTTTGGAAATCTACTTCTTGTGACTGTCTCATTCATCACCATCGCATCAGGTAAGATAGTATGTCTTCTAAACGACACACACACACACACACACACACAGATACACACCGACTTCTTTCCAAGATGCCCTGCTGCTGCTGAAAAAAAAAAAAAAAAAAAGGAGAGCTTTAACTATATTTAGCCCGGTCATAAATAAAATAATTCCCCTCTCTCCCTCTGTCTGCAGTTGCAGGTTGCGGCGTCAGTTTGAGCGAAAATGAAGCGCTGCACATGCCGAGCTGAGCTGCGTCCGCACTGCCTGCCTCCCGCAACTAATCCACGCCAACCTCCAGGAGTGAGTGTTTTAAAGAGACAGCGACGACATCTGCGCGCGCGCGCGCGGTGTGCGTGCGTGCGTGTGAGTATGCGTGTGTTTGCCAATCTCGAGCTAAATGAGGAAAAAGTCCTCACAGTGGATTGAGATCCGAAAAAGGAAAGTTATAACTGGGTCAGGTTTATTATGGAAGTTATAAGCGGTCAAATGAGCCCTGGGTTTTAGAGGTATCGGGAATAGGAGAGATTTCACGGTTTTGGGGTTTGGGAAAACATTCGAGCTAAACCGTCCTTAAAGTGAAGATGAAATGAAATATTTTGGAAATAGAGATATTTGAAACGTTTGAAATCACATCCCTGGTCATATTGCAAACATATTCCAGACATGTCTAAATGATTTATATTCCTTTGTATTTTTATATCAAAATCCACGGATCTTATCTTCCTGTAAAATTGCATAAAGATGTGTGCTCATGTAAGCTGGTCTAAACCGATTTCAACCAATAATATGACGTCCGGTTATCCATCAATCTGCAACTTTTAGCAACAAGGAATTAGCCGTCCACGTTTTAGCGGGAAATTCTCACTGTGCAGAAGCTTAAGATGCCATAACTTAGGTTTCACTGGGACTGTGAGGTGTTAAATACAACAGTCATAGCATAGAGCCTCCACACAGCAGTTAGCATGGCCACAGCTGAGCTGGTAGCTTACAGCACCGTTAGCTGATGGTGACAGTCATGATCTGTGAGCACTGTTAGCGCCTGTTAGCTTCCAGCTCAGCCATTAACAAAAAATAATAATATTTTATCTTGATTTTACCACTTTTTTTTTAACTTATCCCATAAGGACCCACGGTGTCACAGGTGTCACACGTCCTTTAAGTGTTCTGCAAAATTCCATAAACAGCTTCATCCTTGATTTTAACTCATGAAGTCCCAAAGTGACACCTACTGAACATCTTGGTGGGTCATGTGACAGGGTCATGTGATTTTGTGTTCCCATAACAACCTTTCCAAGATGGCTGATCCAGGTTGTGACAGATCTGAAGAAAATGCTAAATTTAAAAAGCTTGTTTTTCATTGTTAAAGGTAAGATTTACCCATTTTAAGAATTAACATGTCATTTTAATGTATTGAACCTGCTGTGAGCACATTTCTTGAAGAAACTCATAAAACAAATCAGATAAAAATCGTTGTGACTTATACGTCACATAACCTAAAGATTGCCCGAAGAACCCGGTGTGACATATACGCACAATACGAAAAATAATGATGATCTGCTCAGTTGAATATTTAGCTAACATATGTTTATTATGTTATTAAAACCATGTTTTTACCATTAAAGCCCAATGTGACATATATGTAACATTTCAAATATTTAACACTATTTTGGAAACAATGTGTCAGAAATGTGTTCTACGTGGTTTATTTAGTCTGTATTATGTCCCCGATAATTTTCCATGAAGGAGAAATGGGTCCGGGTTCTTATGGGTTAATGGTTTGAATACTGAATGTTTTTTAGCCTCAAAACTATACACTGTGACAAGGGGTCACAAGTTGGGAGGCAAGAAGGTTAAGAAACCACTGATTTAGAGGTTAAACGTTGGGTTTAAGTTTTTTTTTTCAAATAAAGAAAAGGTTCAAGTTGAAGTAATTCAAGTTTTAGGTTTTAGAAGTTTTGTGCAAAACTCCTAATTACAAACAACATCAACAAAGTGTATTCCTTGGTAAGACTGTGAACGCTGAATCATGGTAAATGGACTGCACTTGTGTAGAGCCTTCTTTCCGGAGCACTCACACTAATGGCAGCTATACTTGCATACATGGTTAAATTATTTGTGAAGCTACACTCTTCAGTTTCTGTAATTTCTTCTTCTTTTTTTTTTCCTCCCTAAATGTTTGTTTGCATAATGTTGAATCAAAAGGAAGACCGTCACTAGCGTAAGTGAGGTTAACAGTGTGCTTATCTGTTCTTTATGTCTCACTATTCATATATTATTTTGTTGTGTTGTGTTCTTTTCCTTCGTTCGTTTTCCTTCGTCTCTCTTCAACATTATACAGCCACCAGAAATGGTATTTTCTAATGATTGCCTTCTTGGTGACTGCTGCGACAAGATATTGTTTTTACAGCACAGCATTTGTTTTGCATAATCTAGTAAGGAAAACCTTTTTGGGATGTATGAGCAGTGTTGAAGGAGCAACACTGCTCATACATCCCAAAAAGGTTTTCCTTTTCCTCACCCACCTGTATGCCAGTGTGATCTGTATTCTTCCTTCCAGTTGAGCATAATTATTATGTTGTTATGTGAACATTCATACATAGTATAAGATAAGCACTAAGGGATATTCTACATGCTTGCTGTGAGAGCATCTGCTTTTTTTCCCTTCTCAGTAAAGGCAAATGTGTGAGGTTTAAAATAAACTTGGCACTCTAAAGTGTTGATGATTTTGTATAAATATTCACGCCGCACAGTAGCATCAACAGCTCAGCACAACCACCGTCGCTTTCTCGGTCTCATCACCATTGTCACCGTCATCTCTGCTGCTGATGAGGAGGATGGAGAGCAACAGCAACACGGCAACAGTGGATCTGCATCCTCACCGCTCCCGACCGTTGCAGCCCTGCTGTTTAGCATCCACTCTCTGATTGATCAAGCAGCTGTTGAGTCACGCCCACTCCTCTCTTCACAATCTGGCCTCTGGTGCCCGTCCTCCGTCCTCCTCCCCGTGGACGAACACCGCTCCCTTGGGGGTATGATCTCTGTTTCACTCTTTCCCCCTCCTCCAGCACAGACCAGGCCGCTACCTCTGTGCCGGCGCTTCTTCTCCCTCCACCTCATTGTCTCCACGTCAAGCTGCGAGAGCCCAACATGATGGAGAGTGACTTTTGGACGGTCTGACGCCCGCTCCCCTTTTGTCCGTCTTGAATGGGACTGGAAATTGGGCAACAGAAGAGGGTTCCAGATGTCTGTTGCAAGGCGCGACACAAAGAGGGGCCCCACAATGGCTTGGGTGGAAGTGTGTAGCTTATTAAGGGCCACAAAGGCTTAACAGGCATAAAATAGAGGCATCTCCAAAGTGGAGTCTCGGAGGGGTCAGATGGGAACGGGCTGTTTTTCAACTTCAACTATATACCTCAGAGAAGTCCTCAGTAGACACTCTGATATCTCTTAATGTGCCTCTGCTTGTCTGTTTTCAGAGCTCCAGTTCTCTATACGTTTCAAAATAGCATCTTAACTCTCCTTTGTTTCGTCAATTTCTCCCCTCTTTTAAAAGTAGTTTAAGATTTGACCAACTTTTGTCCATGAATCACAAGTGAACCATAGGTTTCAATACATGATCAATAACAGCTTCACAATTGAAAGAGTTGTCTATAAAACATGCCGGCTTGAAAACCCAGCAGGTTTACAATCATTTGAATTAAAGGAGCAGATCAATCAGATTATACTGTTTTGCCTATATGCATAGAAGGGGCGAGTCTTCATAGATGTTAAAGGAATAGTTTGACATTTTGTGAAAGAGCTCCAAACAGATGTTGTTTTCGCTTTCTTAGTTAGACGTAAACTCGAGTCGAATTAGATGTAAAAAAATGGAATACCTCCCCATTGAATGTGAAGCTGGTGTCTGGGGACAGTTAGCTTAGCATGTAGTATGGAAACAAAGGGAAACAGCTAGCCTGGCGTTATCCAATGTTTCAATATCTCACCACCAGTACCTTAAATTAAAACACAGTGTGTGTGTGTGTGTGTGTGTGTGTGTGTGTGTGTGTGTGTGTGTGTGTGTGTGTGTGTGTGTGTGTGTGTGTGTTGACAGTACAGGGAGGTGGTACAGATGGTGGGATGTGGCAGTCTGTCTGACTGCGGTGAAGAATGTGAGCTTCAGCTGTTGGCCTCTTTCCCCCTGGCTCTGACCTTGTGTGTCTCTGATCACCGTCTGGCTCCATCTCATTATGACAAACTCCATATTGCCTCACTCTCACAGCACCAGTTGTGACAAACAAAAAAAACTCCCAAACGTTTCAAAAAAAGAGACTCCCAGAGCTGTGATACGTCAGCTTCTAATTGAGCTCCTGCTACCTCTCTTTACATGGCCGAGGGTCTTAGCCGTTGACCTGCGAACATACCGTGTCAGCAATTTCATTAGTCCCATGAGCGTGGCTTTTGTTTCCCTGTGGTGTGTGTGCATGTGTGTGTGTGTGTGTGTGTGTGTGCAAATGACCTTCAGATAGCTAGGAGGGCTGGGGAGTTTATTTATAGGCCGAGTGTCAAAGCAGCGCAGCGCCAAAGCAGCAAGTCATTTACATCCAATGCACAAGAGTGCGAAGGTAAGCAGCTACTATCGCTGCAACATTTGGCTTAAAGGCTTAGCTTTTTTTAAAATGTTTTTCGGGACACTTGCCAGCAGAGGGAGCACACACTGCCCCTCTTTATCCAGGCTCTTAAATGACGTTGTCACATTGTCTGAGAGTTGTTTGTACTGATCTGTGCAGAGGGCTGGAAGAGCCCTGACTACGGCTGCGTCTGATAAACCAATGTAATGAGCCTGTATGAGGCTGCTTACAGTACAGCACGCTGTGTGATACATATCACAGTTCCCCTCAACTCTTTGGACTTTCCAAATGTCCATTCATGCTCCGAAGACCGTTTCCATGAAGGACAGTTGTTTCAGAAGTGCTGCCTCTGCTGGTTTATTATGGTTTTAGTAGAGATCAAAATCAAAACTTTAACTAAGTAAGGCAACATTGTATCTTATCTCATAATATTGACTTTCTACCTCTAAATTATGACTTACTGCCTCATCATTTGAACCTTTATCTTGTGTGAACATTTTAGCTCATATTTTACTTACTATACACTTTTTTCATAATTCTGACTTTCTATCTCCAGACTTAGTCAGTCTAAATCCGACTTCTTATCCTTTCACTTTGACATAGGAAGCCACATTTTAACTTTCTGTATTACCTTGACAAACTTTTCTTTTTTGGCCAGAAATGGGTTCCATACTTAAATGTAGTGTTGTCAAGCCATTTTAAATGATTGTCTTGTCGTGATGCAGTAAGGAAAAGCAGGAATATCAAACACTGTAAATCACTATTTACTTATGTATGCATGCATATTCACAACTTTAAATGACCTAATTAATCATCAACCCTCTCAGATTTCTGTCACGTCAGGATGATCTGTTAACGTACTATGACACGTGTCTTTCTTATTTACACATGATAATGTTTGCATTTTCAGACCGCTGTGTTTGTTGTTGATAGTTATGTGGCTTCAGGAGAAAATCCATTTCATGGGAATTAAAATATTACTTGTTTTGTGGGACTGTGAAACCTTGAGATTGGATGAGACAAGCTCCACTTTAAACGACGCAGAAATCAAGAGGAGGAGAAAAAAAAAGCCTCTTGGTTTCCACATCTTCAGCCACTGATTGCTCAGTACAAATAGATCTCTTATGTAATTGCCACTTGTTCTCGAGAGCCCATTTATCTATCCTGCAGTATTACGTTACAAGTCTGGCCTCTGCCCTAATGTTCATGTAAGGAAAATATCGGACGTGTTTTGCATTGCAACAGTCCTCGTGTTTTGTATTTACATGTAACGTGTGCTGGTTTCATCTGATATGATCTTCTCCAGCAATGCTTAGGAAAGGAGTATTGAAAAGAACGAATGACAGAGCAGGAAAAAAAAAAAGGGTCCTTTTTCGAATCAAGTCAGCGGCTGATCGCAGTCGAGGCTCAGGGGAGTCCTCTGCTGGTCTGATGTCATAACTGCACATCTTCCCTGGGATATATCAGTCACACGAGTCAGCAGAAGTGGCGGCAGTGACACAGGTTTTAAATGTCGGTTGGCCACACCAGATGTCAAACGTCTGCTCCATAAAAATGAGTAGAGAAGTTCAGGAACAACTACAAACACCATTTAGACAAATACAAGTGCATTCAAACAATGCAGAACATGAAATCAACAATTCTTTGAATTACCTATTTGATTAGGCTTGGGCCATAACATTTCCGAAACTAGAGAAAGTGCCCACCACAAATGTCCCGAAAGCCCTAATTGTCGTATTCAAATGACTTTATTTGTGCAGCCATAAAAACGTGAAGATTTTAGTATTTCCCTCGGTGCAATCATCACACAGATTCAAAAGAGGATTTTTCCCAAACGCAAAGCTTCTGCAGAAGTAACAGAAGAAGGTAAACTGGATTAAGCGGGTAATATATTAGAGGACAAAGTAAACGGCAAAACAACTGTGACAACCAAAACAAAATCACTGGGCAGCCTTCCCCGTCTATGGACGGATCAATTCAACCCTGCTGGACTCACTGGCTGGTTTAGAATGAATACCGCGACGGTATTGTTTGACAACATGTATTATCTTTGCCAAAATCATACCTGAATTTCAGTATCAATACTAAAACAGTAACGCTGCTATGCTTAGTCTTAATTGATCAGACTTTCACTGAAATAAGCATCAGTTTTGAGGCATACATGTTTATATTGTGCGTAGTTAACTGTTTTAATTCACCACAACTGACTTATTGTTTTACTTTTATCAACAGTTAGTGGCAGAATCATGAATTAAAGAGACACAATTTGGTCAGTATTTCCTCTTTCATGCATCTCTCCAGTATCAGTCCATCAGAAACACACTGATACCAGCACACAAAGGACTCAATAACATGACTTGATACACAGAGAGGTTTAATAAAAAGGTCTTCAACTGACACACACGTGCAAAGCAAAGACAAGTTCAAAAGACACTGAAAAAGGACATGAATAAGTACCGTACAGCTGATGAGCGCGCGATAAAGGGGAAGCTAAACCGGAGGGCACCGACTAAATACACGATGAGAGGAGGGGGCTAACGAGGGACAGGTGTAAACAATCAGGCGACAATCAACACACAAGGGCAGGAAGTGAAGTACCGGGAATGAGAGACAGAGGTGACAAAAAAATCTGGAATCGTAACCTTAAATCGTTATTTTATCTTAAAAGAGAGCGACATGAAATAATCGTCCTCATAACTGCACAGCAGCAGCATCTGTGTCACATCACTGTATCATATCGCGCAGAATTATATCAACATAAACAGAAAAACATCTTTTTGTATCATATTTTAATTTGTCATTATCTCTCTCAGCTTGTCGTCGCCTTCTTCTGAATGGAATCCGTGACAGTCGGAGCACCCTCTCCAGGCTGTTATTACAAAGAAGAAGAAGAAGAAAGAGTCTGGCCTGAGCTGTTCAATGCTATTGGCGAGGCTCAGCTGTGATTTGTCACATCTTTAACATCTTCTCATGCTTGTTTTGTTGTCTGTAAATCCTGACCCAGTTACAGAAGAAAACATTTAGCTCTCAGAGAGACCTTGGTTCGGTTTCAGGATGGCGAGGATGGATGAAAATAAAACAGTTGTTCGGTTTCAGGCTCTTTCTCGTGCTGAGCTACTGAAACAGTTGTCATGCGCAGCATCAACGCAGAGAGCATGAAACAGATGCAATGCTGGCGTGAAGCAAATTGGCAATTAAGAATTAAATCGGAACGACTCTGAGGAGAAAACAGGACGAGGATGGTGCAGAGTTGCAGCTGATGATCTTTGCTGAGTCACATTACACAGCAGCCTGCGAGGATTGATGTTTACTTCTGACGACAAATAATTGTTGAAAATACCGATTCAAACTCATGGAGAGCAGTTTGTGATTGTGTCATAAGTGGTTTTGTGCTGCACAAGCAGAATTGAGAAGGAAAAAAAAAGAACAAAACAAACGAGCCAAGGTCATCTTCATATTCCTTATGTTGCATATTCCAAAATCTCATCTTCCTTGTAATGAAGGTAAAGAGTGATAAATGGCAGAAGGCCCATCACGACAAAGACGTGGCGCACATCCAACCTCACACACACACACACACACACACACACACACACACACACACACACACACACACACACACACACACACACACACACACACACACACACACACAAGTATAGCCTCTGAGATTATTTACCGTCTGTCACAGCGCTCTGCTGAGAGTCTTCCTGCTGCACAATATGAGCGTGTCAGTGTGAGTCCTACATTTTTAATGGAAACGCAGGAAGGAAGCAGTCAATGTCCACAGCAAACTAATAGCTCCGATTTCACTGTAAGGACTCTTGTCACCCATAAACTTTGATATTCCGAGAGAGAACATTTCATTTAAATGATATGCAGGTACTTTATTTGGGTGCAGAAACGATTGATGCTTTTATTTCTTTGGCATTTTGAAATCTCTCATTTACTTTTTGTTTGATTTTGCTGGTGGTTTTACGTGCGTAGGCGTCAAAGATGTCCCATGCGGGATTAAATGATAGCTTCAGGCCCGGCTGCCGTATTCGCCAAGAGACAGGGTGTATTGAAGAGGTAACTGAAGTAACTACGTTTGCTCAGATTCGGTGTAGGTGGATTTTGATGTCACTCATCCAAATGTCAACCTTCACAATTGCTCACATCCTTCCAAAAAAAAACATTATTATGACCTTCATTCGTGCTTTTCAAACGAAGTGGCAGCGTGGTGAGGGGAGTTTGTCAGAAAACACTTATCAATGAAAACCAGTTTCTCTATCGGCAAACTTAAACTAGTTAAACGCTGTTTCACAAAAAATTGTACAAGATGTGTTGCCAAATTTGGTAAAGGAATCCAAATGAAGGCATGGTATGCACAGAATATAACACAGCAGGACAGAATAAGTCAAAGACACGAACATGTACTGTAAATTAGATTGTGCATGCTTTCAGAGAACACTTCCGTCACCGTATTTGCTCTGATGTCTCCTTTTTGAGGTTTAATGTGTTTAATGTAGAGCATAAAATGTTCTAAAACATTAATTCGACTCTGATACGCCTGAATTTCATATCAAGTAGTAGCGTAAAAGACACATTTTCACTCTCTGTATATGAGTATCACAAACCAAACATGTTTGTGCTTGTTTCGGCACTTTACTGAAGCTGCTTAGGGGGCGCTCACTGTGCAGAAAGTTCAATGTTTAAAGCCGAGACAGCACTTCGCTTACACTGTAGCTGCACTGTTACATCAGATGAAAACCCTGTAGACCTGTTGTTCCTCATTTTTCCCAAAATGCAGCCTGGCATATTTGGTATTTTCAGCCATGACAAACCAATGACATTCATGTTCCGTGTTAATGAGCAAATATTAGCATGCTAACATGCTTAGCTAAGATGGGGGACATGCTAGACCATATTAACCCGCTTAACCAAAGTATGCTACTATTGCGATGTATATGTTATAAATTAGCTTTCACAGAGCCACAGGCGTAGCTGCTCTCAACATGAACAAGTTCCCCTAGTCCGATGTGCAAGGAGAACACAAAACATCAGCATAAACGTGGAGCTCAACATTATTGCGATTACTGTACAATAAAGTTTATGCTGGAGTTTTGATTTTTTTTTTAAACATTATGATTTATACAAAAGGTTTCAACACCAATATGGTGTTGAAAACAACAGCCGACAGCCAACAGAGACAAGTAACAATGAGCAAATACTGCCAAATAATGAAGCTTTTCATGGCGATAAGGAACCATTACCCACAGACTGTCCAGTTTAAATTCTTATCAGCAATTCCATCCTTCCATGCATACTTTTCAGTAAATATGGACCTGATTATTGAGGTTTTTGAGGTCACACACTATGAAAACGTGCCATTTCAAACAGAAGTCGTACCACAAAACCGATGGTTTTCTGTCGGCTCAAACACTCTTGGGGCTGGGTGCAGACGTAGTGAGTGAGAGACATTGGCTTACAGCAGCATTATCCTTTAAAAAGCAGCAGAAATAAAGCTTGAGATCCAACCCCCTCAACATTTAATAACATACTTCATTTTTGTTTCTTTACATAAAGATCCTCTGTTTCTCTTTCTATCCCTTTCTCATTTTAAAAAGCAATACCCTCTGGAAACATAGTTGCTGTTAATTAACAATACCACCACATGTTTGATTCTCTGCTGTGGCCTTTTCCAAGAGGACATTGCAAGTTCTCGTGCTCTCACGTGGATTTCCTCTGGGTGTTTCCTCCCTCTGTCCAAAGCCACGCAGTTCAAGAGAGAGGACTACAAATGCCAACAGGTACACAAGCAAGAGTGTGAATGAGTGTCTGTCATTCTGAATTAGCCCTGTGAGGGACTGCTGACCTGTCCACAGCGTTTGTTTTATTACCTGCAGCACACCAACCCTTAAAAATAAAAAAAATAAAAGCAGGTCGAGAACCAGTGCTTCATGTGTGGACCACTAGATGGCACAAAAGAATGAATAAAATCGGAATTATTTGCCCTTTGTATAAATAACAGTAATCCATCATGTCAATGTCTTCATTCAGTGCAAAATACAGTGGAGCAAAGTGCAACGAGTAGAACGTCCAGTCATGATATTCTAGAGGTAGACTTTCAAGGCTAGCCTCATCTTCCTGCAGCTGGCAGCAAGATAACAGCAACTCCGTGAACTTTAACAATGAATGTATTCAGGAAGACTGCAGGGAGTGTTTTTCCTCATATAGATAGCTGCTGAAAGTGACACAAATCACAGAGATACTGAAGACAGAGACATTTCTTATCGCTTTTGTGCAGTTGTGAAATCACGTGCACACAATTCATTTCATAAAATATACCTGACCTGCTGGAAATGTAGCTTATTGAATGCGGAACAGGGTCGGAGAGGCTTCAACATGCAAGCTGTGCAGTTTCACATCGCTGCCTCTTTCACACTTAAGCAATCAATTATTCACACCTCGCAGTGACATCCAATTTCTAATGTACAAGATTTACACATTTTTCACACACAAATATAGACGTACAAGTCATACTTTGATATACACAGGGGACCTCCAGCTACAGTTTTAGTTTTATTACACACAAAACTGCTCCGAAATAGAAAAAAGTGTCTTCAGTTTCAAGTGTGAGTCTATTGCACTTCCATTATGAAGGCTATAGAAAGCAGGAAGAAGCATTCAGAGTGGTTGTTTTGCACCATTTCCTCAGAGCTTGACATTTTTTATATTATTTCCATGCATACCACTGAGGTATCATACCACAGTCCTGCAATGTAAGAGTTTTCCCTCAGGGATTGTATTTGTAAATACATCCTAATTAAATAATACTATTACAAAACATGCAATATCAACACTGATACCACTATTTTCCTGCCCTAGTATCCATAGATAATATTGAACTATTATCCTTATTTGGGAGAAAAAAAAAGGTCTAAAATCTGCTAACAATAGATAAAGGTTCAATAATATGAGAGTGACATGAATCAATCAGGATTATAACAGTCAGTCAGACAGAGACTCTATTAAATCAGATTGAATACAACAAAAGAACTAACAATAAGTCATGGTATTTAAGCTTCAAAGGTGCACAGGCAGTATTCTCAGAAAACATGTGAAGCTTTAATATCATGTGAAAAATCCATTATATGGCATTAAAAATGCTTTAATATCATGTGAATAATCCATTATATGGCATTAAAAATACAACACATCGACCACATACATTAATATTTCACCTGACAACCCATTTATTTTGAGCCGAGCCGGGACCTGAGACTGACATGATAATGTAAAATCCCACAGCATCTCCTGTTCTCTTGTTTAAGTGGCTGCACAGTGTGTTCCCGTGAGACTTCTACCTGTGACTCCTGATCCTGCTCCACATTAGACTTTGTATATCAGGTAATGCATAATAATTGAGTTGACATTACATTGGTATAGACTTAAGTGTACTTGAGAGTTGTTCTGGGTGAGTTTTACATTATTTTAATGTTTGCAGATGAAATATGACGCACTATTTGCCTGTAAAATAGTCACATCAAAGCCACCATCAACACAGATGAATAAGTTCACCTTGATGCTGACTTCAAAGTCACAGAGGAAACAGACCACTCCTTTTCTCACTGTTTTACTGTGTTTCACTGTCTCTAGCAGTCCAAGGCATTACAAAAAAGCCTCTGCAAGGCCCCCAAACCGGCAAATCCCCTATCAATTTAAGACTGTAATCAGCACCACCAGACTCTTCAGTTCCCCTCAGCTCGACAGAGCGTTTTAGCGTCTTTCATTTCATGGTTTTGGTTCAGTCTCACTACTCTCATCAGCAGTCCAGAAGCAGCAGAGTTTTGGGGGGGAAAAAACAACTCTAAAGATTCACTGTAAACTAACCGCTCAGCACCAAACAATGGACCAACACAGTTAGAGACAAGCTGGTGAGAATACTGTAGAACAGTTAAAGATCCACATAATTCCTTCAGGAGTTGGTGGAGACCAAAACAGAGCTGAAAGGAGAGTGAACACTGGACTTCCAGAAACACTCCACATCTTCCTCTACATCTGCTGTCAAGCGTTTGCTAACAGCTGAAAATGTGATGATAATGTCAGTGCTGTTTTTATGGATTGTTTCAGCTTCTCCCAGGTGGACAGAACAAAATAACATAAAGCAGGTTTAATGGTTTACGTTCAAGTCTTAACTTCACCTTGTTGGATGTATTTAGAAGTGTACACTCTCTATAAGAGCTTTTTATATTCCTCTGTCCTGTGATGTGTGAGACTATCACACCGGGCAAACCCACAAAGAAACAACATCCCACACACACGATGAAGGATGTGGACTTGGACTGAACTGGAAGACCTGCAGACATGACACGTTTTCACACCGTAAAGCTAACTTTAAAGCTGCAAACACATTGTGGAGAGAGGACACAGTGTAACCTATTTTATTTCTTTTTGTGGTGATTTGTTGCCACTTTCCACCACTGTATTTTCTTTCAGTAATACCAAAGTACAGCCCGCTGCAGAACAATGACTATAACACAAGTCACATTTACAATATCCTCTCTTTACAGCACCCACATGTTGGAGTGTTTAGCTCACAGCTCGTTTATAAAAAGTGAGAGCAAACAGGACAGCAACAAACAAAGACACAAATAAATAAAAACCTCAGCCATGGTTAAGTATTAGATCAACTTTTAATCTGAAACTTTTTAAGATTGTCATCATGTCATCAACAGTCTTTCCTTTACAATGTTTTCTTTAGTCAATTGTTGACGTTTGTTCAAATACATGCAGTATAACTACACTTACTACTATAGTACTGTAGTACTGCAATTTTACGTGACACACATCATTTACTGTATATAAAACAAGACCGATCACAGAAACTATGCAAACTTCCAAAATATTTAGAGAACATGTCTTCCAATATAATTGTGTAGAAAGAAAAAAAAGGGGTCCAAAAACTCGACAATTGTATTACAGAACTTTTTGGCACAACCACACCCACCGTGAATAACATGCTGTCATTGGTAGGACTCTTGTCTATTAATCTCGTTAACTGTTTAACAGCCTATTAAAGGACATGTATTTGTGCAGTCGAGGTTTTGTTGCCAGGGGGCGTCACCGAGCAGCTCGATAAGCTCCCAGAGAGAGAGAGAGAGAGACACGCACTCAAGCTGCAGAAGTGAAGCAGGTCGGACTAAACATAGACAAAAAAGGGAAAGCGAAAAGAAAACCTGAATGCTCCCCGAGGTTTGCAAAGTGAAGGCGCGCGGAGCTGCCCGCGCGCTCTGCGATGCCAGCCGCTGTGTGTAGGCGGGCTGCGCAGAGGAGGGGACGCGCTATCTGCGCTCGTTCCCGCGCCGGTTGAACCGCGGACAGTTAATTGCCACCGGAAGACAATTAAGCCGCGGTGGAGGAGCGGAGGACGGTGTTCAGCTGTCAACTTTTACAGGAGCTCCCGTGTGCTGGAGCGGCCGGTGGATGTTGCGCCATGGAGGTGAAGACAAGACTTCGAGCCACGCTGATGTTAATATGGATTTTTCAAGGTAAGCTAATTAACTCCCCGGGCATTAGGTCGCGCGCTGCCGCCGCTGCAGGTGGCAGCCTGCGCGTGTCACCGGATCATGTTGCTGTCGTGGGAAGTGGAAAGTCAAGAAAAAGCTTTTCCTGTCGTCAAACTTCCACGTTTGAACTCAATAGTGAGCCCTAAAAAGCAGCGTTAGTCCATTCAAGAGCAAGCTGTGTGACTTTGAAGAGTTAATTAAGTCATTAATGTACAATGCGCTGCAATGAGTGGCCTCCTTCATGCACGTACGACCTTTAACAGTGTGCATTAACACCACAAGTGTAAATGTATTCAAACGCATTGCTCAGATTCATATTATTGCCAGTAGGAGCTATTAGTCTGCTCAGATGCCAAACGTGTCGATCTGAAAAGCTCCTTCTCCTCCTCCTCCTCTTCCTCCTCCTCTTCGTCATCCTTTCTTTCTTTAAATTTTGAATATAAATGCAGGAACAAGCACACTGCCAATTCATGAAATATGTAACTTTGTATTGCCCTGGCTGCTGCTGCTTGTGGATTTACCAGAGGTCTCCTTTTAAGCACACAGCAGAGTACTCTTCTTCTTAAGAGGGCATAATGTTGTTGCATGGTTGAATGCCCTGACATAAATTTCAAGGAAGTGTTGTTGGATTTTTTTTCTCTTCTGGTGATTGCCCCTTGTGAGGTTGGAAAGGACATAAACACATAAGTCTACCTGAAAGAATAAGTCTGGACGAGACACGGTCACATTTGGGGTCACTTAGGTCTCTGAGGTTCAAAGTCAAAGTTCACACTGGTATGGCTTGCATGCATATGGTTGGCATTGAATTCATTGATAACACATTGAATTACTCATTAATAATGCCACAGATTTGCACCAAATGTAAAACAAAATAGACAAATCCAATGTTTTGTAAGTGTTTAGTCAACACTATTTGAACGTAAGCATTTCATTTGGAGCCCAAACTAAGAGCCAGCTGGATGCTATTACTTATTATTTACATAATCACAAACAAACACGGACAATATTGACGAGATGTGTTAAATACTCTCAATTTCTAAATGGCTGTTTTGGCTCTTCTAAATTAGCCAATCCTGCTTCCGTCAACTGTGCTGCTCCATCATTTCTAGTGTGGAGATTAGAGATTTTTTTGAGCTTGTGTCTTTTATATCTGGATTTGTTTGGTTCAAACTCAGGTTTCACTGAGGAGCAGCATTGGAAAAGAGAAAAGAGTATCAGACAGAGACATTGTGTACTTCTTCAACTCACGTTTGAGTGCTTTAACAATGCTAACAGTGCGTTATTCTTCTGGGCTTCTGCAGAGAACCCACTGTGGTGTGACGTTACATCAGCCGTCCTTTGATTTGGTGCAACTGCTCGATGGAATGAAACAAATGAATGAACTGATTTTTTTTGCGGCTTCAGCTGATTCCTGTTCTGACGATCGAATGGATTAAAAAAAAATTAGCATGATGGATTTCTTCTCACATTTTTGACAACAGCTAAAGCCTGTTGGTTACCCCTCCATACAAAAAAACACACACAATCCTGCCTGTCAGAAACGTCATAATTAGCAAATCAAGAAACTGCAGCATGAAACCGTAACGCACGACCGGCTCCACATGAGCGATGTAGACCCGGCTGGAAGTGATGAAACGGAGCAGCTCACTGGCTTTACGTGACGGGACCCATAGCTAATTGGCTGCTGAACGCTAAAATAAATCTGTTAAATACTTGGCTGCCTGCAGGATTCTTTCATTTCTGAGATGGATGCTTAACATTTCATAACTGACAGTTATAAATCACATTCTAATTGTACCACACACACACACACACACACACACACACACACACACACATTACCGCTGCCGATCAGATAGCTCAAACTGGTCTGAGGACAGAGACAAGGTGATTTGGCTCCCAGCAGCCTGAATGTGGAATTAGTTGACGCCAACCTCACCCCTCCTCTTGAAAAACGGCCTTTCTCTTTGGCCGGGTTGTTAAAATGCTGTCATGTCCTCATGCTGATTGTGTTCAGTGACGGCTGGTTTGTAATGAGACCGTAGAGGCTCTGGTGTAAGCTGATGTTTGTGAGCCAGCTATATCCCTTTTTACAGAATAACTCACAGAGCTTAGGGTAATTCTGATTAGAGCGTGATTAACTAAACGAGAAATTGTTCGGCCGTCGTCCAGCGTTGGAACAAACATCGTTCCCGGCTGAGAGCTGCATGAGAATGAACCGTTAGTGCAACGCTTCCCTTTGGCCGGCCTCGGGTCTGGCAATGAAGAGTCTCACACATCTTGAGATCTGGAAGTCAAAGTCAAACAGTTTGTACTTCAGGATACCAACGTTTGTGTGTAATAGCGGGTAAATAGTAATTTTGGAGGGAGCTTTCGTAAAGTAACTGTAATTTTACTGCATGACCCCTGACTTGGTTGAATCTCAGAATCTTCCTCATCAAATGGAGCTTGCTGTGTTTTGTTGTTCTTATGTTAACCGGGTATGGAATATTGCTCATTTGAATATTAATAAAGGATTAACAAATGTGGATAAAAAAAAAAGTCTATTCAGTAAAGATGAAATGAAATGTAAAAAGATGTGACAGGAAGTGATGGGAGAGAGAGGGAGTAAATGGCCCTATGCACGTGTTGTGAGTCATTGCTTTTCAAATAGGCTCGTGGTACTTTTCCCTTTAAAAAGACACATCTACAGCTTTAAGTTGAAGAAGCACATTGATTGTAGGAACAAAACATTTTGGGAAAAGCCTACTAGTTTAAAAATACCACACAGAGACACATAATGCATATATGAGTCACGACTGGGGGCCAGCGATGGACCCCCCCCCCCCGATGGTGCCACTGAATGACACCAGTGTTCATTCTCACACCTGGCAGTGGAAAAGGTGCTGTTTTATGTGTCACTACAAACACTTTGGTCATCGTACTTCCTCGTCACCCGAACAATCTGCAGCGGAGAAAACATCCCGGCGCTGTGCGTCTTCCGAGTCACTTTATTTATCTCCTCTGACTCAAACTGGTAAATTGCCACCAGTTTCCGGAGCGGTTACATTTGTTAGACTTACTCGGTGTGTGGGAGCCTAATTGATCCGGTGTGTGTGTGTGTGTGTGTGTGTGTGACCCACTGAGAGACCCCTGCAGAGCGCACAGAGGAAGAAAGAGCCTATAAAGGATTCTCTCATGTAAAACCAGGTCAAATTAATTGGCCCACGCTTGCCAGCCACGCTGACAAAAAGAAGAAGTGTTTCTACACACAACAGCTGTTACTGCATGTTCAACTTCATACCCAGTGACAGTTACAGTAGTGGAGGTTGACAGGTGTTGATCGGAGCTTTGCGTGCCGGCTCATTGAGCTAACGTGACTTTGAGGCAGGTGATCAAAACGATCTGAATGTGCAGAGTTAGCTTTGATGGCCGTGTTAACACAGGCAGTTATATAAACCCAGAACGATTTTACAGTGACAAGATTTCCCATTGTCCTGCATTTCCCATCACGATTAGAGTAAAAAAAAAGAAAGAATGTGTGTTATGTTTGTATCAGCAGGTTGTGTTTTCTTTGCTGTAATGAAGGTAACATCATTTTGTACACTTTAGCTGATGCACATTAAATGAACCGTCCATGTTTCGCCGACATCAGACGCACCGACTCATCAGCATTTTTCTTGCTGAATGGCTTTCTTTGACGTTTGGCGCTGTGCTGCATTAGTCATTTGCGATACACACAGCACACTAGAACGGTCCAATAATACTCTGCATCGTGCTTTTTCAGTAGGGAACCTTTTAAAGCACCAATTCAAATGACTATAAGGAAAATGTGAATATCCAGGAGAAAAAGCATCATTCGTAAACAAAAAAAAACGTTCTTTCACAGAGCAGAAGAATCAGTTCTGCTAATTACCCAGTCATTATAGTATCAATATAAGCCTAATGAGTTTATCGGTGAAACAATTGATTTAATTAGCGAGGATGCATTGGCCTATATTAGGCAGGCAACCACTCAGAGGAAGGCTTACGTCAGTAGAGTATGCATACCTCAATTTGATCTTGATTCAAAACGCACAATGATTTTCATCTGTGATCCCAGCTGGCATTGGGCGAGAGGTGGGATGCAGCCTGTACAAGTCACCAGTCAATCACATGGCTGACACGTATACAGATAACCGTTCACACCCACGGGGCAATTAAGAGAGTTGGGAGGAAAGGAAGCCCACGCAGGCACCAGGAAAACAGGCAGAAGTCCACAGAAAAACACACTTGTTGTCTGAAGGAGCAGTGATATCCTTATCTGCAGGAGTTTGGAAATGTATTAGAGGAAGAAACGACGGCCAGGTGGTAAAGGCCGTCTTGTCAAATGCATCGAAAATGGGTCGGGAAATGTATTGTTTAAAAACCAGCATCTTTAAATACTGTGTATGAAAGACACTCAAGTTAATTAGACGTGCGTACATCCAGCAGCAGTTACCAAGGGAAACGCATGGAGCACCTGCTCAGTACTGAAATGATCTTTTCACTCTTGATTTCATGGTGAGTTCATGTTTCATGTACGCTCATGCTATGGCGGGTTTTCCTCAAGTGAGGCGGTCAGCTGGTGAACGTTTTTTCTCCGAATACAAGCAGAAATGTAAAAGACAGCACAGGGAATGAAATGCACATTAGCACTCAGAGATTAACGCTTTATTTTCAGCATTGCAGAGTTGCTTCTCCTTGCAGAATGGTGCTGCAAAATCAGCTGTGAGATTGATGTCGGCATACTGGATAAAATATTTAGTCACAGTAACGCTAAACCTAGAGCTGCAACCAAAACGTACTTCAATTTTGGTTCGTGTGAATATCAAGCACACTTTGTGACAGACGGTCGCTGTGTATATTCTGTTAATTTAGTTGATTAAATCTGTCTTAAAACCTACCTGCAGGCTGCAGTATAATTAAACTTAAATAAACGAGCTGCTGGTGCTGCAGCCTGACAGGTGTGCTTCTCCTCTTGTCACCTCTCCAACCACGCTCCATCTTCACGTGGCTAATGATGTGACCAGGGAGACTATCAGGACACGTTTTTAAATCTTCCCACTGAGCCAGTCGGATCGTCATTTTGCTCTTTAGTCTCACGGCGTCTGAATCGCAAGCGTTCTGAAAAGGAAAACGCATCTAAAGGAATCGCGTCTGCGTTTGCTGTCCACAGGTTCATCTCCCCGTTGATCTTAGCCCGCATCGGAGGAGTGTGTCATTTACACCCCAGGCGTGGGCGAGGGTCTTGATGATTTAGACAAAGTGCACCCTGGGAAAATGGCACACACTAATGAGGTACGTTCCCTTTTTAAATGAGACCATTGCTCTGGGTAGAAACCTGTGCGTGTGAACTTCAGAGAGCAGGCATACAAACACACAACGCAAAGGCCGCTAACTATCGTCTCCAGCCGCATTTTATTTGCCAAGAGACATTTGTCTTGAGATTCGAGACAAATAATTCCTGTTAATGCCGGTGGAAGCAGTGCCAACGTGCTGGAATACCTTTTCAGACGACTCATCACAATTACTCAGTTCTTCTAACTGAAATGCAGCGTCAATTGTAATTGCAAGAGGTTGCTACACTCGGGCAGAGTCTCTTTTTAATGCAATAGGACTGTAAAAAAAACAACTTTCATCAGCATTATTCAAATGTTTGCTTTTATCCAAAGAGGAAGATAGATTTTCAGGGGTAAAATGTGTGAAAACTGCTGGTCTGTAAAGGAAAAAAATCCTTTTTATTCTTTTGACTTTGCAGTGCAGGTAGGAAATGGGCTGCCTGGTGGCAGTAGATGAGTTTGAGGGTCCTGTTTGGCTATTATAGTGAAGCAAAAGGGGATGGGTTTTTTCTGTGGTGTCATAGGGCTGGATGGGTTTTCTGCCATACTATATTCGTGATTGGTTAGTTTTTAAATGGTAGGTGATAGCTGGTAGATGATGGGTTTTTTCTTTTACATGTAAAAGGACAGAATTGGAGCGCAGAGAGAAGAGATTAGTATTTATTGAGGAGTGAGAGGCATCTTTGGTCCTTTCTCTTGTTGCTCGACCGTCTCGCCAGATGGAGGGGAGGGTTTTTGTAGCCAGATTAATGCTCTCATCTGGGTGGAGGTGTAACCTGGCTTTACGGGCTTCAGGCGTGGTCAGTTGAGGCTAAAGAAGGTCCCTCTGGTCAATCATGTGGTGCACAGGCTGCTGTTATTCCTCCTCACACATTAAAACTGCGTTATGCTGTGCCTCTGTAATGTTACTCCCTCTCATGTAATGCACTCTTCAAAGAAAGCTTGCCCTTTTGATTTACTTTGACCAAACAGTTTTCCTTAATATCTCGTGTCCTTGGAAGGCAGAAGTGTCCATCCATCCTTCCTTCCTTTGCCAAAATAACAGGTATCCTAAAGGCACTTTATATATACTGTATATAATCTCAAAATCATATCACATTGTGTTGGTTGGTTCACTGCTTTGGTTTAGACTGAAATATATCAACGATTATTGAATAGAATTTAGTTTAGACATTCCTGGTCCCCAGTGAAGTGAAAAAAAAAAAATATATATATATATCCAGGGAAGAATTGAGACTCAACATGCTAGCATTGTCATTATGAGCATGCCTGTCTGTAGTTTTTTTCTGTTTGCTTTTTGTCCTGTGTTTCAGTAATTTCTGCAGTTGCCATAGTAACTTAATTTAGTAATACTAAAATTAATTCTTGCATCTAATTAACATGAGAAAGCTCGCAATCCAGCATTGTTTCCAGGGGTGGAACGGTTTGGGGTACGTCGGTTTTGGGGTCACGGTTCGATTCGTTTTCAGTACAGCCGGGACAAACATTATAATCATAATAATGAATACTTTTTTTCATTTATTAAAATGTTTAACTGACCAGCAATTTTACTGTAACAGATAAGGCACTGAAATACTGGCATATTGTCAGTAAAAATAACAAACTAAAATACATATTAAAATGTCCAGGGATGCACCGATCCAACGTTTTCAGTTTGACTATATGCTTAAATTCGATATTGTCTACAATTGAGTGTGGTCGCATATATTCAGCGATAAAACCTCTGTAGCAGTAATTACTTTGGCTCGGTCTAAATGTGCAGTGGGAAGCTGCCTGAACGCTGTGGAGAGAGGGACAGTCTGCTTGTTTTTTTTCTGCTAACTTACACATTTGGATGATGCCGTTGCAAATTAAGTGCTTGAAGTGTATCAGTAGGATGGCATACAGTTTGACACGCGCCGTTATCCACTGAGCTCGACTTATCAGGCTAAGCCGACTGGCACGCTACAGCCGATAACAACTGGTGCGCCGCCAACACTTTCAACTTCGTTGGCATTTGCATCCCTGTCATTCATGTTTTTCAAACATTTTGAGCAATATTTCAAGATTTCTTTTCCAGATTTTTTTTTCCGGTGAAGAGGGAGACCTCGATTGCTTCTCCTTTGCTCATTCTGAGCACTGATTGTTATAACAGGTAGAACCGTATAGAACCAAGTTAGATAATTTGTGGTTTCTGTAAATCTCTTCATTTGCCAGCCCGTTGTCATCAGTTTACTTTGTGGCTCATATTTTCCCTCTATTTGGCCCCAATGGTGAAACAATTTTCATTAGAATTAATACCTTTGGGGATATTAATGCTCAAAATAGAAATAACCTACCGAGCAGAATACGAGGCCGAACTGTATTTTATAATCTCAGTGATCTGTCAAACTGTTATATAATTGGCTTTTGGGGATGGCTGGGCAGAGTAAGGACCTTACCATCACTTGAGGTGAAACAGGTGGCTCCTGTTTCTAAGCCGCTCCAGATGTCATTAGTGTGGCCAGGGAGGGTTTGATAAAAGGAGTTTCTCCTCGGCTTCATTCCTCATGTTCGCCTTCCAGAAACGACTGTAGTCCTGTCCAGCTGAGAATCCTATTAGTTTAGTTTTCTTCAGAATTATATTACACGCCAACATTTTCACAAAGTACAGATGATCAAAAACACACAGAGGGGCATTTCATGAAAAAAAAAAATAGATTATGTGGAGGTTCAGTGAAATATAGTCGGTTATTTATCCTGCAACTGTTATTCGTGTCGTCACGAACACTTTCTTTGCCTGGGGTGTCCTTCCATTAAATGCTTTTCCCAAAATACATGTGCAGCAGCCGTCCTACTTCCTGCAGAATTGTTTAAGAGATGGAAAAAAATAACTAAGAATTGGTTTAGTAACCAACCATTAGCATACATTGATTGTACAGAACAAACACATCATGATGTTTTCACAAACACAGCTCCATTTGTATGCATAGACGTCTGACTAAATCATTTGAGAGTGTATTAACAGACAATTTGCTTACACAGTAAATGGGTGGCAAAGCTGTTTTAAATCATCAGTTTTATGAACCACCCTGAAATAGTCACACACGTGCTGAAAATAGCTTTTGAAAATAATTTAGCAATCCTGAAATGAAATGAACCAAAAACATGAACTGCTTTGTGAAGCACTCTCCTGTATCTCTGTCAGCAACGTGGCAGCAGGCCAGTCATGCATTAAGTTACGTATAGTTTTTTCCAGGAGTAAAATGTTCTCATTTTTATTTCCAGCCCAGAGGTTGGTTGGTCCTCTAAATTGATCTGGCGAACACAGCTGCTTCTAAGAAACCTGCGAACACCTGATAAGCCCAGTAACCATGGCACCTTTTACCGGCAGAGCTTAGACTTCAAATGTGCTTCGTTTCAGGTGGGAAGGTGGAAGTCATAAACTTCCGCTGGTATCAAGTCTGCTGAGAAAATACAGAATTCGAAACGACAGCCCTGAAAACTGCACCGACCGAATATATTGTCTCGTGTCTGTCGTTACTCTCCAGTCAAGCTATTGAAAAGCCCCACAACATGTCTAGTTTCAAAGTATTGAGGAAAACAAAACACCCACCGGAGCCAGAGACACATATGATAAATACAACAAATGTTACTCCAGCTGGATAGTTTCCAGACATTTAAGTACGGATGATAGTTGTGGATGAGACGGTCGCCAGCACTGACTTCTCTTCGTAGCAGAGTGACTGATGTTTTCAAGAGAAACGGACCAGGCGGTGTACTGATTATTATTATAATATAGTTTACATATAATATTACATATTATAGTTTAGTATGCAATAGATCTCAGCCGTCTGGGATAACACGTCCAACAAATAAAGGGAGATTCTTTTGGGAAGGAACTGACCTTGATGTACCTGCAAACATGAAGTATCTTAAGTGATTTTTGAGATCACAAGATCAGAAGAACCCAAAGCTTTCCAAAATGTGTATATTTGTGTATTCGGAGTCTGTGAAGCCGTACGGAAACAACAAACAATGTTGTAAATTAATAAATTAACTAATTTCAATTACCGTAAAATGCGGGTTAAAAAGCCGGGGCTGGTCCCGCTACCTTGGGTGGATGTCGGGGAGCTAGCTGTCATGTTTTTAAATACACGAGACGTGAGAACAAGGTGCTCTTAACTGTAACTCCTTTATTCCTCGGGCCGCCATGCTCTGACCTCCCGATGCAGGTCACATGTTATGCTTCCCACCTGAATCCCCCCTGGGTCCTAAGGCCCTAAATGTACTATTTGTACATCCATTAAACATACGTGAACATCAATGTACCAACATGCATTTATAACAAATGCCACACTAGCTGCTGCAACTAATGCTGACAATACTTTTCATTTTTGTGCTGAATTTTCAGTGTTGTTTACTCAAACAGTGTTCGCTAGTTCGTTAGCTCGTCGCGCGCTAGCTCGTTAGCTTGCGCGCTGTGGAGGTGGTGGGAGAGGCAGGGGTTCCCTCGCCGTCAGACCTGTTTTCCATCGCCTCCTCGGGTGAGCGTGGCGGCGTCGTCCCACAGCAGGGAGGACCCTCTTTTACAGTGAAGAAGGGGATTTAGGAATATTTCACGTGAATTTTTGTACCGTATGTCTCTGAAACTGCTGCTAAATTTAGAATCGGAAAAATCCTTAAATAAGCCGCACCGATATTGAAGCCACACGGGTCAAAGTTGAGGAAAAAAAAGAGAAAAAAGTAGCGGCTTATAACCCGCATTTTACGGTACTTATATTTACTCAACTTTTAGCTCTGTTTTTGGTCTCTTGACTCCTGAGAGGAATATCAGGCTCTTTGGCTGCTAAATGCTACATTATGTTCACCAGCGAGTTGCTTTCTGTGTCCGTCTTCTGTTTGGTGCTAAGCAGGCAGTGCACAGTAGGTTTACCTGGCCCTTTTTATTCATTTTAAATAGAGAAAGAACAGCAACGTTAGGGGTCGGTGAAGCCAACGCAATGAACTGAAAGACGCTAAAATGCTCTGCGGTCTCTGTGGGTTTATCACGACAAGCGACTCCTTTTACATACATGTTGCCATTTGATCAAATAATTGATTAATACAATGTTAATCATTTGAGTCAATAATCGTGGAATATATATAAATATTTCCAGCTTCTCAAATGTTTTACGTCTTGAATATCTTCCACTTTGGATTTAATAATTGGAAGAAACAAGCAATTTAAAGACTGATATCACCTTTTGAAGTAGTTATTTGTTTTGGGGGATGTCTGATAGACTTAAATTGTTTAGCAACCCTTAAGTAAAAGTGATGTTTTGTCACAGTTATTAGGTTTAACGTTCCCACGTTCTCTTTGTCTTTGCTTCATTGCATTTCCTATAAATCTTTCTGATGGCATAGTGTGAAATACACAATGATAGATAAAGTCCTAAATATGGTTGTTTTGTAAATACAGCCAGGATTGTTGCCATCCTTTCAGTTAATTAAAGAAATGCCTGCAGACAAGAGATAAAAGTGAAAAAAATGTCACACCCTCTTTTTCAAAATGAGCTTTAGAGCCACAATATTGACCCATAACCAAGCAGATGTAAACGTCTGCTTTTAAGAGCTTGAAAGAATAAAGTTGCTGCAAATAACTTTATCACAGATGTGTCACGGCAAAAAATAGCTCCTTATGCCCTTAAAATTACCAGCGCTCCATTTTCATATTGTAGCAAGTCAGTTTGTGATTAATCAATGATTCAGACTAAAACATCTCCTGGTTTTGTCGCATTTAAGACAGCATTTCATTATTTATGTCTTCTCCACGCTGAAACCTACTAATTACCTAACAGAGGGACAAAGTCTGGACAGAGACCCTGCTGGAGTTTTCAGTCAAATCCTGGCAACAACCGCCGTGCATTGAGATCTTCTAATCAGTGCACTCCTGTGTCCTCACTGATTTGAAATGAGAAAATTAGTGTAATTGCTCACAGAAATTATAGAGCTACATGATTAAAGGACATACAGCTTTCCCAGCAATACTATCATTCTGTTTTTCGTGCAATACTCATGTTTTTTACTTTGAAATCATAGATCGAAGAGTCAAGTAAAATGAAAAATAAATAAACGTATACAGTTTTTGAAACTGTGGAATTAAATGATTTATAGATCAATTCACAAGTTACGGCACTTCTATGGCTGTGACTCTTAGAAATCAGTCGACTGCTGTTTAAACTTTGTCATTCCACTTACAGAGAGCAATCAGCTGTAAGGGACAAGATCATAATCACAGCCAATTGTGACATCTTTATCCACAAGGAGTAGTAGTAGAGAAACATCTGATGCAGTTACAACATAAGCTAGTCCTATCTGAAAAGGAATATCTGGATCGGTCATTCAACATACGAGACGGTGAAGTAGGGTTAAAGTATAGTACGGTGTGAAGCTTTCTGTATTTAAAATATATATATATATACACTACCGTTCAAAAGTTTGGGGTCACTTAGAAATTATATTATATTTTTTAAAGAAAAGGACTGTTTTTTTCAATGAAGATAACATTAAATTAATCAGAAATACTCTATACATTGTTAATGTGGTAAATTACTATTCTAGGTGGAAACGTCTGGTTTTTAATGGAATATCTACATAGGTGTATAGAGGCCCATTTCCAGCAACTATCACTCCAGTGTTCTAATTGTGTTTGTTCATCGCATAGAAGACTAATGGACGATTAGAAAACCCTTGTGCAATTATGTTAGCACATCTTAAAACAGTTATGTTGGTGAGAGAAGCTATAAACTGGCCTTCCTTTGAGCTAGTTGAGTATCTGGAGCATCACATTGTGGGTTCCATTATACTCTCAAAATGGCCAGAAAAAGAGAACTTTCATGTGAAACTCTCCAGTCTGTTCTTCTTCTTAGAAATGAAGGCTATTCCATGCAGGAAATTGCAAAGAAACTGAAAATGTGTCTGGGTGACCCCAAACTTTTGAACGGTAGTGTGTATAAAAGGGAATTCTTCTATCACTTACTGGTGTATTTATACTTCTTTTGAGAGCGCTGGGTGGGGCGACGGGAGAGCAGCTGTGTACCAACACTTAGACTTAATTGGTTTATCTGAAGGCACGGACAATGGTTTGTGCCCTCAAGGACCGGCTTCTCTTCCTAGAAGACTGTTTTCTTTGAAATGGCTTTAAAACAAAGGGTAGATGGGCCGTTTTCACCAGGTTAGTGCTTCACGGCACAAGACTGAGAGTCTTGGTCGTTGGAGTTCCAGATCAATTGCAACCTAATATTTTGGCGTTGATAAAAGTCTCTCTTTGAGTTCTTTTTAACCAACATGCTGTGTTTTGCTAATGCATAATATGCTGGAGCACAATTACCATTCATGCTCTTTCTGCTTTTGTGTAAAAATAAAGAGACACAAGCCAAACTCAACTGAAATTAAAAGAAAAATAAATAAATATCTGAAACAGTACCAGTTGCATGTGCTTTTTGCAATTACTGCTTTTTCAATAGGTGTTCCTATTAATATAAAGCAGACTTTTTATGGACTACTTGTAGACACTGTATTGTTGGTTTGAAATGAACACATTTATGTGAAATCAATAATGTTCTTTAACTTGGAAAATGGAGAGTTAAACAGTATAATGCAGGGAAATATTTAGATTTGATACATTAGTGATTTATTGCATTATTGAAGAGATTACAACCGTCATGACCAGACCAGGTCTGTCTCTCTACTAGAGACAATCGCATAATGCGATTGTCTCCTGAGTTAAAGGACAGTGGACACAGTATGAGGTCTTCTTGTGTGTGACTTTTGTCTATCCTGTCTCCCTCCCTGCTTAAGCCAGCTTGGGCCGATAATAAGATTAGAGCGTAGAGAGGCGGCTTAGCGACCTGACCTAAGAAACGGTGATCGTTTATCTGTGAGGCTGCTGCAGATGGACCCGACCGGGGAAAGCGGTCTCTGAGCAGAGAGCGGCTGTGAGGCTGCCGAGGTTAAAGGGCAACCGGCGCTGTTCAGTCACAGCAACAATGTGCCTCTAAAATCATCGTGCGCCTGAACACTCCAGAGAACATTTATCCTCACAGCTCGAATGTTGCACAACATTAAGTTTTCCATTTTGTCTGCACACAAACCCTGTGCTCACCTCTCCATCCATGAACAACGCCTCCACAACAAACAGGACCGTCGCCACCATCCGTGGCCTCATCCATCCGCACTAATCAATGCTCTTTTGAACTGTGGCAGAATTAAAGGCTTAACCCCTTATTGCCAACTGTCCACACAGATCTTAGCAAGCAGAGATTTTGAGGAAGTCATTCGAATATTGTATTGTGGAGCATCCGCCGTACACGGCAGCAAAAAAAAAAACAAACACTGTGATAATTGCCCTTCCAGGGTTTAGACGGTGGGAATCAGTTATGAAATCAAAAGCTTGTCGGATGAAGGAGTTTTGTTTACGTTTTTTTTATAACCCGGAGTAGCCTCGAGATGTTGATTTATGCGATCAGTGAAGATTAAACAAACTAAATAAAAAGCTTCATACAAAAGACACCAGAGAAGAGCAAGTGCACTCAGTAAATCTGCTTTTAACCAAGTAGTTCAAAATGCTGCTGCCAGATTACTGACAAGGACAAGTAGACGGTCTCACATCACCCCCATCCTCAGGTCTCTCCACTGGCTCCCCGTGGTGCATAGGATCCATTTAAAAAACCTCAGGTCCAACCAGCTGAAGCTCCCGTCCGTCCCACGCCCGCCGTGCCCAAAGACCCGAGGTGACCGAGCCTTTGCACAAATACGGTCTGCTGTTTCTGTGCTGTCTTTTAAAAAACAACTAAAGACCTACCTGTTCACGCTGGCGTGTGTTTTAAACTCCTGAAATGACCAGCTTTTTTATCTGTTTTTACTTATTTATTTTTTACTACTTGTTTTATTGTGTTTTTTACTCCATCTTTTAATGTGTTTTTACTGTGTTTTTTAAACTGTACAGCACTTTGTGACCTCTTTTGTCTGGGAAATGTGCTTTATAAATACAATTATTATTATATTATTATTATTATTATTATTATAAACTTGACAAGTGGATTTTAAAGTTATTTCTCCATCCACCTTTGAAACTGGGGTCAAAATTCGATTAATTTATTCAAATATATTAATTAACACAAACATAGGACTGGGGGATTCATTTTATTTATAGGCTGAAAGATTAATCAATTAATGGAGAAGATGATCAGCAGTAATGATAATTGATCATGAAAATAATTAGTGTTGGAAATGCCTAAAATGCGGGAATTTGCATGTATGCAGGTCTACGCACTGAAGTATATGTCCAAAAATCCTGGGAGGTGATGCGGGAAATAAGGTCCAGAGTCCAAAAAAGTTAAAATAAAAGTATATTTAATAAGAAAGACAGACAGCTTATGCTTCGATCGAGCTCTTTTGCTCCACAGCGAACTCCAGGACACACGGGTCCAAATCGCTCGCGTAGCAGCCGGAAAAGAGAGCGTTTTCACTATGGAGCCTAGAGCCCTTCCTATTGGTTAAAGTCCCGTTTTCACACCTTTGGGTGCCGCTTTTACTCGTTCATTGGCCCGCCGCTAAAGTGATGGAGCTAGTCTTCTTCTTCTCCACTTCCTGTTCTTCAGACCGGTCTCAAAAGTCTCAAAAGTCAATGTTCAACTCCGCCGCCTCAGGCGAACAAGAGAACTACAATTCCTTAAAGCGGCAGTACATGCACCATGCAGCATGCAATATTTGTCTAACATTCATTCACACAAGCGACCTTCATATGCATACAATTACAAATCCTTCATAATAATATCCCTTATTAATTATCATATTTCATGCATTGTAATGTACACATAATCAATTTCTTTCTTACATGTGCAAGTTTAAATTTGACTAACTAAACTCTAAAAACCCTACAGCACCGATCGGATATCACGTCATCATTTCATTTATTTTCTGCACACAGAGATGAGTAAGCTACTTCCATCATCGGCTCCGGAAAAAAATGGTTGCTGTGTCCGAAATCAGTGAAGGAAGTAGCTATTCTAGCACTGGTATCGGATCTGTGCTCCGTATCGGCTCAATCGGTGCCGATAGGGAAGGAAGTAATGGTATCGGAACATGTCTTAAAATAATGGTTGCATCATTTTCATTGAAAAACGATATTAAAATGATTATGCTTGCGTTTTTTGCTGTTTTTTTTTATGCAGGGATCTGTAGCAAACAAAGATGTTTTCTTAAGTCTGTAGAATAACATGTGTCGGCCAGGACATATTTGCAGGAAGATAATATTTCACCTGAACAATTATTGTGCCTCCTGCGATTTAAAAATTGCATTAAGCCATCTCGAGATTTCAATAAATGCCGATGAATTGTGCAGCCCTACTCTGTACTCAATAGTTTTCCATCCTCGGTGTTAATAACACATTTAATTTATTGCGGCAGCGTGTCACGCTTCAATAAAATGAAATACACTTTAGATAAATGAATGAAACGCTCCAGTCTGACTCGCAGTAATCTAGTTTTCTGGTTTTCTGGGCCTACACAAGTCATTAAGACACCAGCTTTGTGGAGAAAAGTAAAGTGGCTCAAGAGGATTACACAAAATACATCTCTTTCATCTGTCTTTGTCCAGTCCACAGAGACAGCACACAGTCAGGCTCAGGGGAGCAACTATCTAAACACTGAAGGGAGCACTTTTACAAAAGCACAGTTTATAATGTATTCACAAGCAGACCCTCGAGAGGCCTTAAAAGCCTCCCTCGCTAAATCCATCATGTCAGGGTTTGGGAGCCATATAATCCATGTTGATTACAGCCCTCTCACCTCGGTTAAATTACGGCGGCTCTTAATTGTGTTGAATGCGAGTAGACTTATCTCTCCTGTTGTGTGTACCGTCTCCTTTTCTCTTTCCCTGCGCGTCCATGTGTATGGCCTCATTTTATTTAATTTGTTGGAAATAGAAAGTGTGAAGGATTTGTGATTGTGTAAATTACATGTCCCATATGAGTTTATTTGCTCTTTATTGGGAAACATGCTGAAGTGGAAACAACAGACATCAGGATGCGTTTTGCAGCATATTGAGTTTGGTGACCGTCCGGTTTAAGCCCCCATGTCGACATGCTTCAACACGACACGGATTCTTTACCAGCTTGCGGGGCGGCTCTCCTTTACTGACCCTGCACTTAGACCTTGCTGTGAAGAGAACGTTTCCCTACAGGATCAATAAAGTGTCACATTAGCACGGTAATGCACAGCAGGGAAGGAAGAGCGAGAGCGAAATGACTTGTACAATATCACCGCGCCGCATTAATCATGCCTGTGATTTGCGAGCGTGCCAAACAGACGATCTACAACCCACTTGGCTCAGCGCTAAAATGTCACACATGACTGTAGCTGGCTGCTAACGTGGAAACTGCAGCACTGTACCGTAGCAACTGCTGCTTGGATCTGCAAGTCTGATGGACTAAACAACTCATTTCATACTGGGGTTGTAAACATTTAAATACTTGCACGTACGTTTTTCTGAGGTTTCAACAAACCATTTAACTTTTGCTATGTTTTTTTAATACAATTATGCTAACAGAAAATCACTGTTATGGATACATTTATTTGTAATACTCACATTCACACATCATGTTGTACCATAACTGCATAATAGTTGCTCTTATGGCACATCGTGATGTCTTCAGATTTTACCTACTGTAGTGTGTGTGTGTGTGTGTGTGTGTGTGTGTGTGTGTGTGTGTGTGTGCAGTTGGTTGCACTGAGGTAGCTATAACCTCCTTGTATATACGGCCACATTTGCACATGTACAGTGTTTTTCATATTTCATATTTCGTACAGTGTTTTCATATTTTATATTCTGTATAGTGTTTTCATATTTTATATTCTGTCTCTTTCCTGTATAGTGTGTTTTCTTATTTCTTCTTGTTCTTGTTCTTGTTCTTGTTGTTCTTCTTCTTCTTCTAATTTTTATTTCTTCCAAAACTGTTGACTCGGAGAGCCCTGCGAAAAAAATTCCAATGAGTCTGGACTGTTGGTCGAGGCTCAAATGGCCAAATAAAAAACCTTGAACCTTGTACCATCTGCAATTTGAGTGAAATGAGGGAAAAAGGTAAAAGTAACCTTGTAAACATCCAATGTAACTGGGACATTGTGTCCCGATTTCGGTTTAGATTTTTCAGAAATTTTTTAGCTCCAATACACCTCCATTGTATGGATGGCAAGTCTCACAGCAGATATCTCTTAAGTTAAACCCAAACAATCATTCGATCTAAGGCCAAATTCAGTCCAACAAAATGAGTAACACAGCGATACCTTTCCAGAGCAATAGATCCTTTAACATAATACATGTTGGGGTCTCATAAGGTTTAAAAGTCGTGGATCTCTCCGTCCAAAAGGTCTCGGGCTGTGCTGACCCCTTTAATGTGTCCTCGGAGGAAGGCGGAGAGCAGAGCAGCAGCAAGGGAACTGGGCTCAGGTGGGAGACATGATGGGAAGTTATTTCCTCTCTATCGGCTCAAAGCTGCAGCTTTCACCTTCAGCGATACTGTAGATGGGCGTGTGGGTTCATCTGTGTGTATCAGGCATGTTGGATGTGATGTCCAGCAGGGCTCCACTGACCATCTGAGCCCTGACTCTCCGGATTCCATCACAAAGAACTCATTTAGAGCAATTTATCACGGCATTTCTAATTTTACAAGGTTTTTCTAAAGGCGTCACAGATTAAGAAGGTTTTTCCCCCTTGCTCTATTACATATGCAGTGAAGTCTATAATTTTTTAAATATTGATTTCTCATATGTAATGGCTTCTGCACCAGTTAATGTTAATTATTAATAACCTCATCTCTGCTGTGCTCAAGGTAAAGATGTAAGGTGCGGTGAACATGTACTTCACTGTCGTTTAAATGTGACCAAGACCTGATTTGTATTGGAGTATTGGACTCCAAAAGAACAATGAAAACTGTTGAAATTGAAATAATTTGGATTATAATACGGGTAGATGAAATCAAGCATTCTGATTGGTTGAGAGTGAGTCACGGGGTGTACTGTATTGAGCCATAATGTACTGTACGCCTGTTTACATTTACCTGAGCGTTTTTTTTTTGCGCGACCGTTAGTTTTCATTTCAAGCTTGACTTCGTTCGCTGTTTTCGCTGATGAGAATGGACAGCATGACATTCAATGAGGAGACAAAGAATCATGAAGATCCACAGGAGTGCAAGTAGGACAGTCGGCGTGGCAACATGTATTCTCCTCCAGGAAACCCCCGCTGTCCTGTCACCTCCTTGGAAAAGTATCTGTCGCTCCTACCCGCTGTCGCACCTGCGTTTGACCTGCACCCAAAGAAGAGCGCGGCCGCTTCGGATGACATTTGGTAGGTCTTGGCTTTAGTAGGCTAATCTTTACGCGCTTTAGCCAAACCTAACACGCTTTCATAATAATGATAATTTGTTTTCTCTGTCGCAGGTACAGAATGGAGCCAATGGGCGTAAATTATCTCGCAACAATGTTGCCCAGGATATGCGAGGCGGCGGGCATACAAATCTACACCAATCACTGCCTGCGCAGCACCTTGGTGCAAACTCTCTCTAATGCCGGGTTGGAAGCAAGAGAAATCACGTCAGTGAGTGGATATAACTCAATCTGAAAGCTCCCTTCAAAGCTACTGGGCACCACATCTCAATGAAAGACAGCGTTGGAGTAATATCCTGGCTGGAGAAGACACTTCCAACACCGAGCCACCGGCAAAGAGAGCGAGAGTGGTCAGAGGCGATATCATCAGAGAGGAAGGGGACATGAGAAACGTTTTCCACGGATGCACAATTAATGGAGATATCCAAATCAACATAAGCAAAACAGCCTAATGTTAGTCTATCGAGTCCCGAGTCACTCGTAACTTTAGTGTATTACGTTTAAACAGAGTATATAGCATATACCCAGCGCCTACGAAGCATTTATGATTGATTTAGAATGTGTAGGCCTAATGTTTAAATTAAATATTATTTTATTGAAAGTGTCCCATTGTCATTGTTGTTATTTTAATGGAAACTTTTATCAAATGAGCAATGTGAATGAATGAGATGGTTCGAGATCTATCTAGGCTAACGTGATGTTCCCAATGCTGTTTGCATAGCAACAGCCACACATACGGGACTATTTTCTCTGTCGCTGAAATGCGATACACAACGTTTGGTGGCTACAACTATTTTGTGCTGAAAGGCAGTTTACTATTTACTTACTATTTATAATGTCGCAGGCAACCGCATTATAAAAGCAATAAGGTACGAGAGGCAGTACTGTATCTACAATAATGTACCGTTCAAGGGTGTTGTTAGGCCGGGGCGTAAAGCAGGTTTGGTGGTGGTAAAATATAAGCACAGGTCTTGTAAGTCCATAAATTCAGCCTTGTTTTGTCTATAGAACATCTCATGAAACACCTTAGTTTCATTTGTGGGTCTAAGGATATCAGATTTTTTTATTTTTATCAACACTGGATCAAATGACTGTGTTACGCCACTCAATCACACACAAGTTCAAAGCGTTTCAAGTTCAGCATGGTAGTCTCTACACGCCAGAGTTCACTTTAACAAATACCACGACACTATTTATTTATTGAAATATGGTGTACTAGGAAAATAATACTGACCAAGACTGTATGTACATGTATCAGTGTTTTACAGTAATAGAATGAAACGGTACACAAGGCTCAGGACAAAATCACTCAGTACCTTCGCATGACGAATCCAAGTTGCACTCAAACCAGGAACCCAACAATGCTGCTGCTCAGTAGTGAAAACCCACAGAGATATATCGTCCGACATCCCCTCAGCTTTAGTATTTCAGCTCATTGTTGTTGTTTTTTTGCCCACAACTTGATGGTTTTCATAATGGCTTTCAGCATACTGTTCAAAGAAAAAGCTCTCAAAATCAGGTTTAAAACGGATGACTCAATCCATGAAAAGAACCCTGCTGAATCATATTGATTAGTAACCTCAAAGCAAGTTATATAGATTTCACTTTATAAAATCTATACCGGGGCTTTGGGAGTATCTCTGGCTGTGGGAACTGATGGTTTTTACACAGGGGCGCGAGACTTTAGAGTTTAGAGTGTCTGGTTCACCTTTAATTTAGGCCATCTCTGTCCCTGTTGATGGCCTTGAATCAAAGTTTTTTTTTTTACTTATTTGCTTTGAGTTAGATGAGACGGTTTGATACTACTTAGCTTAGCTATCCCCCTCGGAAGCTAAGCTACCGTCCCAAAAAACAAACAAATATGCCTAACTAGCTGTTTGTTTCGGTTGTACACATTATGTCTTGGTTGTCTGAAGCCCGGTCTATTCCCGTAAACGTATATTATTAAATATTTTGGGAACACCTGTTGGAATTTCTTCAAATTTGACAACAAACGTCCACCTGGACTTCAGGCTGAACTGATTTGAATTTACTAGTCAAAAGTCACTGTGACCTCACATAACTCCAAGAATGAATATGCTAATTATGGACATTTCCAACAAATGTCCAATAGGATAAAGTGGAGACATTTTGGACAGACATTCATGTAAACAGCAACATGGCTAGTTGGCGGAGGCATACAACCACAAGACGGTAATTCTAGTTGTAACTGTAAAATGTCCAGCTGAGGGCGGCCAGCACTGTCACCTCACAGCAAGAGGGGCTTTGGCACGTTCTCCCCGTGTCAGCGTGGGTTCCCTCCGGGTTCTCCGGCTTCCTCCCACAGTCCAAAGACATGCAGCTTAGGTTAATTGATGACTCTAAATTGCCCAGTGTGAATGTGAGTGTGAATGGTTGTCTGTCTCTATGTGTCAGCCCAGCGATAGTCGGGCGACGGGGTGAACTCTGCCTAATCCCAGTGTCAACTGGGATCAGCTCCAGCCCATCAACGGGATCAGCGGTTTAAGAAAATTGATGGATTTATGTCCAGCTGAGTTTGTATGTTTTTTATTTTTTAAATTTTTTTATCATCTTCCCTAATAAATAGTACTATTCAGACTTTTTAAACTTCTAAATCAAAGTCAAAGTCAGTTTTATTTGTCACTTCTTCCATATTGTGCAAACATACAGAGGACCTGAAATTATGTTTCTCTACTGTCTGAAAAAAAAGTGAATAGTGCAACATTTAAAAAAGTAAAAAATAGACAACATATAACATATAAACATATAAACAACATCTAAACTAGACAACATATAACATATAAACAACATATAAACATAGTGCAGAAACATAAAGTGAATAGTGCACATTTAAAAAAAAAAAAAAAGAAGTAAAAAATAGACAATTTATAACATATAAACATAGTGCAAAGACATATAAACATAGTGCAAAAACATATAACATATAGTGCAAAAACACTATATGTTATATATTGTTATTGGCATCAGTCTTACATTTTCAGTATTAGTCAGGCGATGATTTTAATGAAGTTGTTTCCAGTCTTTATGCACAACTAACACAACTGGCTGTATCCTTATATGTATTGGACGAATATGATAGTAGTATTGATTTGATCTAACTTGGCAAGAAAAAAAGGGCAAACTACTCCTTTATAAACAGACACTTAAAACCACATAAGAGAGGGAACTGTTTCACGCTCCAGATGTTGCATGATGATGCGGAACCACTCGAACCTACACCTCTTATGATGAACTTGGGAAGCACTTGAGTGTTTGATGTTTATTGTATACAGATTATAAGCCTCATGCTGTATTTTCCTCTCTGATGAGAGCTCAGTGAAAATCTGAAATCAGATCACTCGACTTCTTAATTACAGCCTCGCTGCATTGAGACTCCCTGTGTCCCAAAGGCAGCGAGGCAGTCCAGCCGGCCGAGTTCGACCCTGGACTTGTGCAGCGGCCCTCGCTCCGTCACTCTGTCAGCACAGCCAGCCGCGCGTATGCTAACACGTGACAGATCTGGGAGATAAAACAGCCAACCCTCGCCCCTCTGCCACACTAATGGTTTATAAATATCTTCTTCAAAGACCCGAGACGGTGTGAGGGGTGGTTATGGCCTCTGTTGTGGTGCAACATCGCAGACCCATTTAAGCTCTCAGTTTGCCTTTCATTCGCTGCCACAAAGACCCGAGAGCTGGCTGGAGGAGGAGGGGCGGGGCTTAGGAAGGGCACTGTGGGACTTGTGATGGACAGCTGGGATGAAAAGGCCACTGGCATTCAGTAGTCTGAGTCAGACTGACCGACACAACCCGAGCAAGAAGACGTCAACTACTTGTTGTTCAGCTGCTTCACTGTCAGACGTTAAATTAATCTAATTCATAGAAGTTGCACAACATTAAGAGCCCTCGTTTTCCCACATAAACACCAATATCTCCTTTGTGTGTGTGTGTGTGTGTGTGTGTGTGTGTGTGTGTGCGTGTGTGTGTGTGTGTGTGTGTTCTCCCTCCTTCCCTTGCTGACTGGAAACATGTTCCTCTGGTTCCTATTTTTCCTTTTAGCTCCGAGGGCATTGTGGTTACATGAGTTGGATGTCAGAGCTGTAAGATGACATGTTCACATTTAGCATTAACACGAGCACGCATGCCTCTGTCACTTTTACCTGAATAATCATGCATGTAAGAAAACACGTAAGAACAAAAAGCACACGAGACACATTCAAACAGTTACGCTGTGAATAAATGTGTGCTTTGTTTGTCAAAAAAGATGATTTATGGAGGTTATGGCGGAAATAATCATATTTCTGATGATTTAATGTGCAGGAAATGAAGGTTATAAATAGTTTCAGCTATGATAAATGTTTGCCTCAATCCTTTATATTTGGCCCGAGCCTCATCCTTGCACTTTTGTGCAGGCTGAGGCAACAACAATGGGTCCGAAGCGGTGAGAAAATGAATAATCTCTTTTTTTAATTTATTGTTTCCTTGCATCTAAAAAAGGATGTGTTCGTTTATATTTGCTCTTCCCCATGAGTCTGCACCAGTCTCTTACCGATGGAAGGACAAGTGTAACAAGGCTGTCTATGGTCGGTATAATATCCTTTTGATATTATTACAACCTTTTGCTGCAACTCGGAGGCCATCTTAAGTGAGATTTTATAAGCCCTTCAAAATAAGAGGTTTCCCTTTATTCATCCTCAGGTGAATCACTAACAGACCAGAAGCACGTATGTTCATGCTCAGTACTCCTTACCAACATAGATGCCAATGTTTTAACTGTTTTTCTTCTTTACAAACTGTCTCAAACTGAATCTTGGCCATAAAATCAGTGAAGCTGAGAAGTCTTTTCACTAAGTTCAGTAAAGAAAACTAGTTCCACCGCTGATTTAAACTGACACCTTCCTCTCATGAGTGGGCTGCTTACATCTCCTGTGACACTGTAAACAACAAATACAAATGAGGTGTGCTCTGACGTGTGTGTGTGTGTGTGTGTGTGTGTGTGTGTGTGTGTGAGATGCAAAGCTGTTGAGTTCGCAGCGAGAACCAGAGGGAGGTTGTGGGAGTTTGGAGCCACGTGTGCGAGGAGAATCAATTTAAACACAATCAAAAGTTAAGGGGGATTAAAGCTACTGTGATGAGATAGCACACTCAAAATGGTTTAAAATAGCTGCAGAGATTACACTAATATAATCCAATTTAAAGGAGCCTTCCCCGAATATTTATTATTGAAGCACCATCTGTTTGAAGCCTGTAGGGTCAGTCCAATAGGCGGTTTTACACCAACAAGGCTATTTTGTTGTCCTACATTCCTCCCCGCCCTGTCTGTCAAAAAGTCAGGCAATAACCCCAATTTATTTTCTTCTGGTTGAGTCTTAATCTTTGTTCACGTCTGTCCTCATTCGAAATCAACGAATCTGGAACACTTGTTCTTCACTTGTTAAATTCCTTATTAAAAGTCAAACTGAAGGTACCACCATCAAGGCTAATGAACGATTATAATGAGGACAAGAAATGTGACGCTTAAATAATTTATTATTGTGTTTTTTTTCACAGCTAGGCATTTACGGGGTCATTTCAAGACGTTGTTGTCGCCGCTCTGACACAGATCCCAGCTCGGCACAGGCGACACATGCTGCAGAGCGCAGACGAGCAAGAACAGGATTGGTTGATATCAGAATATATGAGACTATGGACATTTTTCAGTCTGTTATTTCAGTGATTCAGTTATTCAGTTTTATACTTTCCATCCAGCAATTGACCAGTTGTTAAAATGAGGAGAAGCCCCCGGGTTAGTTCAAGCAGTCAATACAACACCCCCATTGCACACACGTTTAAAACCAAAACGATCTCCGTCCACACGGGCGTTTCAGTATTTCTAAATGATTTCCATCCATACTAGCACATCTGAAGATGTCACATGACTATTCACGTGCACTGGGCTTGTGCACTGGACATACCTTCACCCTCTAGGGAGAAGACTCCCCGCTGTGCTGACCTTGAATGAAGGAATTTGACTTATTTTAAGGGATGTCAGGTGATGGAAAATGATAATATGATAATAAATATGAGGTAGGTAGAGGTATTAAACGATATTATAACATGAAACATGTTCTGCAACTTTAAGGTTGAGACTTTTACAGCATCACTTGGACACTGAATAGTGCATCCAGAGACCTTTGACCTTTAGACCCGGTTGTTGCTTTAGATTATCAGGACATTCTCTAAGCGGCAGGCCCGCCCTGTTGTATCGATGGGGAAAAGTGGAGGGACAGAGGTGTAAATGGAGGGTGAATCTGAGCCTCAGCTAAAGCTTAAGCTCCAGTAAGGGACTCGCATGAGAGAGCGAGAGAGACATGGGTGGAAGCAGAGATTACTCGGAGAGATAGAGTGGGGCTGGTTAAAGAGGATCAGTTTATCTTCACACAGGCTCCCCGAGGGCATTGAGAGAGGGACTGACTTTTTATCCTTCATTTGATCACAACACGGCACAATTAGATTGCCTTGTTAGACATTCAAATCACATGCATTTCAGCAATAAACTAGACACCAGTTTATATTTGGATACTGGTGTCCAGCCTGGTTTTCAAAATCTCATTGACACGGTCAACCTGTGTTGAGTCAAGATGTCCACTGTGCTTTTATCTATGATCTGCTTTCTCATATGCATGTGCTGCCCCCTATGGGCGACTCACAGCACCACAACAAACTCACATTTGATCTCTTAATTGTGCCCCAGCTCTAGACGTGCATCACAGGGTTGACTCTTCTTTGATTAGTCTTTGCAGGTTTGTGGGCGTCCGGCAGCCCTGCCGTTTTAATTGCTGGTGCAGCTGAGGCTAAGCCAATATCTCATAGCCAGGATGCCTGCAGGAGAGAAAAACAAAAGAAGAAACACACTGTTTATTTTAAAGAGAAGAATCCAATTAGCAGATATAAAGCGTGGCTAGGCTGAGCGATCGCCTTTGGCAAAATGTAATGAGGACAGTTTACTGAGGCGACATATCATATCTGCATCCCATTTATTGGCAACTTTTCTTGATTTTCTTATTTATTTATTTTTCTTGTTCTGAAGGATTTAAATTGACTTCATACCCATATCCACATCTTGAACCGCCTCTATCTGTCTGTGTCTGCAGACACACACACACACACACACACACACACACACACACACACACACACACACACACACACACACACACACACAGATCCCAGATGGAGACAGCCACGGATTAGTGAAGATATTCCTTCATTTAATAAACAAATGAATGACACAGTTTTGAGGATAAACCCGCTCAAAGAAGCACAAGAATAGTCTGGAGTGAGGAGACTACAGGGCATTAGCCGACTTCATCATGGAATATCATTCACATGGAAAAAGTCTCATCAACCTACAGACAAACCTGATCCTTTCTGATTGTGTCTCCGGTGCACAATGTATATTAATCGCCACGCGACAGTCGCAGTCTCGACCCAAACATGGCCTTTTTCTCTGCGATGTTATATAATAGTTACCCACCGGTTCACAGCAATCACAATAGCTTCTGGAGATGAAATCGGATCACTAACAGGATTTGTGAGGCAAAAACTATGTTTCAAATCTGAGAAAAGAGATGGGGGCCACTATGTATTATGCATGAAAAACAGGCTGATATAAGGCTGCAGGAACGATGGTGATGATAAAGATATTAATCTCATGCATGCATGTCCCATAGATGTCTTTACTGCTCGACAGTGACATGAGGAAATGCTGGATATGAAGACATGTTTTATGATTAACCGGGGACAGATTTTTTTTGCATTAATGTCTCACATGGTTGGACATCTCATCATGTGTTGATGATAAAAGCATTGCCATGGATTTTTCCGTGGGTAGAGGTCCCACTTTATGAATGTCAACGACAGTCCACCACTTTGGTCCGGCCTGGAACATCTAATCTATCTGGTGATACTGCAGACATCCACATCCCATTCAGGATGAATTGTAATTTTTGTTGGTCATTGTTCATTTTTTTTTTTTTAGGTTTAAATTTAAATGAGTCTAATAGGTTGGTTTCTGTGCAGATACCTGCAAATTTGATAATATCTAATGATACACTATATGATAACCCTAATTTGTATTCAGTGCTAATTAGCAAATGTTAGCATGCTCACACACTAAACTAATATAGTTCACATAGTAAACATTACAAAGAAAAAAATCACCACATGCAAAATTGAGATCATATCTATTGCCTCTCAACGGCCCTCAACATGGCGGCGGGTGAGCTGGCGGCGAGAATTTAACGGTGCAAACGGCACCAACAGTGCAAACAACAGAGCTAACAGTTTTTAGCTCACATTAGCACACACACAGAGGGAGAGAGACTTCAGACATTACTCCACTATATCTTTACATTGCGTCACTGCGAAAGTAGAGACTCCCAAAGCAGCTAGCGTGGTTGTAGACTCAAAGTAACACGGCTGATCTGAAAACATCCGTTTCTTAATTCACACATTTGTGCAGTCATAAAAACACTCTGTGAACTCGTATTGTAGGAAGGAAGACTCATTTTCCTTTTTTATTTGGGCTCATCAAATGTCCCTCAGTGCATCTTTGGCTCACGTGTTGGATGCCTCATTTAAAACTCCACAAACAAGCCCGGGTGGCGTTGCATGACATGAATGATTAAATGTAAAGCAAAGTGGTCTGCTAATCTTAATTTATTGAATGTAAATGCTGTTGCCACGATGATGGTGATGGCAGTGACAGCAGCGTTGGTGGCTGAAGTGACCATGTGTCATGTCATATCCATGTCCCGCTGAACTCTTTCGCTCACGTGAGGTGAGAGGATTTAGCCTGGGATTGTTTAGGGATTAGTCAGCGGGATTTACCAGATTCAGAGATTCAGAAATTACGGGACCGGCTCGCCACAGCGGCGGGGTCACATTGCCCCGGGAGGAATAAGAAAGCACCGAGTCACTGCCGCAAACCTATAGGGTCAAAAGACAAGTTATTCTTTCTCTTGTGCTTTCTACCCTAAAATCACGCACACTTTTCTACTCTTCACATGTACACCCCCACCCCCTCCAGCCCCACATCCAATCGCCTAATTCTCCTGCCTCTACATGCTGTCAGGGTGGAAAAGAAGGTAGGCGTGCCTGGCTGAACAGATGTGGAGATTTCAGCTGCCTAGCTGTCTATGGATCATAACGCTCCCTCTCTTTCTCTGTGTATTCTCCTTTTATCTAAATATCTCCATCCATTCGCGCACATGAGGGACACTTCTCGGTGTGTTTTCTGCCGTAGAAGGATCTAGTGGCAAGAATACTATTTTCCTTGCCTGACTTTTTTTTTTCACCAATCAAACTGGAGACACAAGTGGACACCAACTGCGGGGATCAGTTGATCCAGCTTCAACTGTCCGGTTCGGGTGATTGGACACCCTGTGAGTTGGACATCCTCCTTTTTGTTTTCTTTTAATATCTTGTCTTCATTCCTTTTTCGCTCATGTTTTCTATATGAAAATGATATTAAGCATTTTGTTGTTGTTTCTTGGAATATGCCAACATGAGTCCTGAAATGATTACGGTTGTTATATTTCTCATAATCTATGCACCTAAACTGCCCTTGCTTTACTTTATATTCTTAACATTAGCTGAAGATGTTTTCCTCAAATGCACTGTGCTTGCTTTGTGAGTTGAGCTTTGTGTGGAAAATAATTAAGACTGAAGTCATTTTGCAAGCAGAACGTTACACGCAGACCACTATAGTTTTATTTTACAACACAATACTGAAACCCCCAATGGTAAACGTGTATAAGGTCAGTACTATATGTGGAAAACCTGTATCCCACTTCTTCAGATATACAGAATGATAAGGTTACGGAACTTCTACGTCCTCTTATCTGTACAACGCATGGATATAAAGCTGTACTTCATAAGATGATCATCTAATTCAAATGCAGCTTTATTTACATTTACAACTGAAGCACATGTCTTAAGACTGCTTTTGCCTGCTCTCCAAATGTTGTGGTAACTTTGCCCTCCTCGGTTCGGGAAGCAGAAAGAACAACATGTCAAGTTGTCAAAGGGCATGTTCGGGATCGATGATGTCACACTTTTCATTTGGGTTATTGTTTTTCTTTCTTTGCACATTTTCTTTTTTGAATGTTTATTCTGTCTGATCAGTTTAGAAGAAATGGACCCATTCCAACAAAGACATCTACAGCCACAACTTCCATGTCATTAATTCTGTTAAAAACAAATATTCATAACACACGTGAGGATTAGCTGCTTTTCTTTGTTTTATATCCTTGAAAACTGATCATCTTTGGGCTTTTGACTGTTGGTGGGACACAACAAGATGTTTGGAGACGTCATATTTGGCTTTAGGAAAAGGAAACTATTTTCTGACATTATATATTGAGAAAATAATCCGCAGCTTAATTAATAATTAAAATAAATAATTAAATTGGAGACATGGAAGCTGGCAATGCTAGGACAAATAAACATCACATAACGCAAACAAACATGTCTATGCATGCGATTGAAGCGTGACACAGGATGACCATAACGATTAACCGTTTCCTGTGTTGTTGTTCCAGGTGACACCAAGGAGGTGGAGATCCCCAGAGGAGAGATGGAGGTGGTCAAGGGCCAGATGGTGGTGTTACATGCCTGGTACAGCCCCAACTCAGACATTTCCAAAAACTCTGTCGTTTGGCTCTTCACGGGAAAAGAATCCAAGCAGGTGAGAAGGTCAACACATCAGTCTGCTGACCCTGATCTGACCTCTGTGGAGGAAAGGAAGGAGAGTAAGGGATTAATATAAAGAACAGTATGTTTGCTGATCCATCCGACTACTGTAGTGGAAGGCTTGAATATGTGGAAGAAATATGACAATGAAAAGACAACTATTGACAATTGTTTGATTGTTTAAAACATCTTTGAGTTTAAACTATTAGGAAGATTTTTCACCTGCAATGTTTCAGGATAGATTCATTGAGAAAATAACTAATTGTTGGTTGCAGTCATGCAAAGAATATGAAACTTAGTTAAGTTACCTTTTATGTACTATATTACTATATTGTACTATATTAATTAGATGTGTTTCATGAACTCTTATTAATGAACAAGACCAGGTACGACTAGGCCTCTGACACCTTTTCATTTTACGTGATAGGAAAAGAGCTTTTTTTATACTGCGTAACATATCCAGTATGTATGCTGGTAAACCCATCTAGTGATATGTAAAAGGATCTGTAGAGATTAGAATTATTGCCGGCATCACATATCGAATTCATGGAAGGAAAGACAGATGTTATTACGGAAAGGATGCCACTAATGACATATCATCTCTTTTTACTGCATTTCCTAAACGTGACACGAACTGCTGATGAAACTGTACATAGTTGCACATTGTGTGTGTGTGTGTGTGTGTGTGTGTGTGTGTGTGTGTGTGTGTGTGTGTGTGTGTGTGTGTGTGTGTGTGTGTGTAGGGTCTTTGCATGATTAATATAATCTAAACAATTTCAGTGTCTGACGCCTGCAAGCTTATCTCAAACTGAAAATCGGACTAAAATTCAACATCCACCATCTGTACATTTCAGGATTATCTTCATGAAGGACGTTGATTTATGTTATAAGGTTAATCTGCACATCTTAATATGGCCACAGCCAAAACAAGATATATGTACAATATATATATATAATTCACTCAAATGAGAGAAAAGTCTTTCTAGTACCTTTTTAAGAATGTTTTGTATTTAATAAAAAGTCTCAGACTCAGAAATGTTGCTCTAATAATGAGTATTAATAATGAACAGAGCAATCATGCTATGTTCAGTGTTACCATTGGATCTGTTTTGTTTCCCGTTCAGGTGATAAACTTTAGCACAGGCGAAGTCGGGCGCGGCCAGAACGAGTTCACCAAAAGAGTGGGCTTCAGTGCGGCCATGCCCTCAGCCAACCTCTCCATCTACATCAACAACACCCAGGAGTCGGACTCTGGGCAGTACTTATGCTCCGTCATCATCCCTGGCAGTGCTGGCATTTTCGGACAAATGCACTTAAATGTCAAAGGTAATAGACCACATCGTCAGAGGAACTTCAAAGGTCAGATTTGTGCCGTGACACGGCTCACGCAGTTCCCTGGATTGGGAAAATCGGGCAAAGTAAATACTTCGAAGGATTTCAGATCGGACCAGCCTGTTAAATATCATGCATTTATGAAAGTAATTAATGTCCAAATAATATTCATCTGCTGTTTAGGGATTCACTTGGCTCTGAAGTCATTATGTCATCATCCAGCAGCAGATGGAAACAATGTGGGATCAAAACATGTTCTTATTTTTATGCAATATGACTGCAGCCGCGGAAAAAATCTCCACTTTGTTTGCAGTGGATTAAAGCCTTACGTACAAGTTAATTATAAGCTTATTGATCCTGTGTTCTTATCTTAACACTATGTCCGTCCGTCCATCCATCCATCCGTATGTCTGTCTGTCTCTCTACAGTCCCTCCTTCTCCCCCAGTGTGCTCCATGACAGGAAACCCAGTGGTGAAGGGCAACGTGACTCTGAGCTGTAAGTCCAGTCATGGAAAACCCATCCCTCACTACAAATGGACCAAGGCTGCACCCATGACTGAGGTCTTCTTCGCCCCAATGCAGAGTGAGTATTTTATAACCAGGATCTTTACTCTTATACTTCAATGGTCAGTTCATCCAAAAATAAAAATACAAAAGTTTTATTTGCACAGGTTTTAATATCCCTGCAGTCACCCAGGTGTGATGGAGGGTTGTGATGCTTGCAGCATAAAAAATGTAATTCAACAATTTCTCTTACTTTTTTCTCTCATAGAAATAGTCCCTACAGAAACTGCTCATTTAAATCCCCTCATTACCACAGCATCACAGCAATTAAGCTCAACGAGCAGCAAGCTGTGGTGTAGGGAGCGATTTCCAGTCTTTTCTCCTGGGTTTCGACTATCAGACTAAATGCAGATTCCCTTAGACCACAGGAACTACTGAAAAACGTACTTTTACTTCCTCTGCATAAAAGCACTCTAACCAATGTATTGCTAATTAGTTGTATTCTGGATTCATATAAATGCGTACAAAGATTTTGAAGAATTGCAATTTTCATTAGTTTTTTGTTGGGGGGAATTGAAGAACGCTTGCACACAACTGCGGCAAATCTCACACTGGCTCATTCTGTTATGTTCCAGAATGCTTGTTAGTCACATTTTCCCCATTTTAAATTGGGTCGTTTTGGAGAGAAAGGGCGAGGAGAGCAACATTTGTCTTTAGTCATGTTATGGCCAGCCAGCCTCGTGTCCTCGTTAACATAGATATGTGTCAAACAGAAGCAGACATGGTAGAGAGATTCATCTGTGAGCCTGTTTATGCGCAGGTCCAAATGTCATGCACCTTCCTGCTGTCCCGAACACTGTACATGCAGACGATGCTAAATCCTTGTTGCCTGGACACGTTCCTGATCATTAGTCCCAGACGCAGCAGTGAGCTTTCCTGATAGACGCTGCAGACGCCCCTCAGGGGAAGATCCTTGGTCGCCACAGAATCCTCTTTACAGATTGAGACAACTCAAACCAACATGCTCCTCTCACAGTGTGCATGCTGTATGCCTCCAGAGGCATTTGCCTTATTTGGGAGATGTTTGTTTCCAGATGACGCTGCAAAGAGAGCACCATCTGTTTATGAACAACGGGACTGAGCCTGATTGATTGAGTATTGACTTAACTGCTTTGATCTTTGGCCCTTATCTCTTTATGGCAGAAAAGTCCTCAGACTCAAAACATGAAAACTACTCGCTCTGATTGACCCAGGGCTTTTGTAATGCAGCAGCACACTCACGCCTACATCACATGTGCATCTTCACCCTCTTACATGCCATCGACACATGAATTCAAACCCATCTTTTTATCCGCTCGTGCTGATGTATGCTCTCTCTATGACTCTCCATGACTCTTCTCTCTTTCAGCAATCTCTCTCTCTCTCTCTCTGTGTTTTCCCTCTCTGCTGATCCTCTCTCGGCACTCCTCATTTCCTGTTGACCTTGGTGCCTAATCTAACAAGCCCCATGTCATTACTTGATCAACCCCTCTAAGAGGCATAAGTTGGATTTGGGACTTGACTCCACCCCCTCCCCATCCGTGTGCGCCACTCCTTCCCTACCTCTCATTAATGCTCACTCACTCTCTCTTTGCCATCTTTCCTTCTGCAAAAAGAATGGAGAACCTGTCCCCATCCCATGCTTGTCCTTGGGTTCATGGGTAAGGGTTTTCACTCACACATTTTCCACTTATTTCCCTTAACTCCCATCCCACCTCCTGCCTGTAACATCCCGAGGTGTCGACATGTCACTCCTCAAATCACAGCCATTAAGCTGGAGACAAGTCAACCCAATGTGTATGAATGCTTATAGGATACAATTTCAGAAAAGAGTATGATTAACATCAAAAAAGAAAAAGAAAAAAGATGAGCATAGGTGACACACCAGGTAATCATTCTTACATTTTAAACATTTACAATCTCCTTGCACATCCATTGAGTAAAGAATGTGGATGTTAAAACTCTCAAGGAATAGCAGTAGTTTACCCTCACTGTAATCTTGAACGGCTGTTTCATATTAGACAAATCCTTAATATATCCATAATGACAATAATATGAGACTTGAATATATTTCTACTTAGTAAAAGAAGGGTTGAATTTGTCCTTTAAATATTTGTGGTACGTGTGTTGTGTTAGATTTAGTTGTCGTCCCATTCAGTCAGGCTTAATATGATAATAAAAGTCCATTGTCGGGCTGAAATGATTAGAAATAATTCAAAGTAATACGCTAATTTCTTGCTGAGAGTTAACTGGTTACATCAGAATTTGAATATCGATAAATTGAAATTGGTACTGCGTTCGTTTTCTGCGACCTTCCCTGTTTTTGTCCGTGGTCGTTTACATTAATTGTGAAAACTAATCTACTGCAGCTCGGACGCCGCGAGCTTCATAAACGTTAATCGCGTGTCGCGTGCCGGGGCTTAAACAAACGCTGCTCGGTGACCTTGCGGCGTCGGCGGCCCGCAATATGTCACGATATGAGGTCGCGCCTTCTGTGATGTCAGGTCGGCCACTGGGACCTGATCGCTGCGCAGGCTTGAACCCGCTCCAAGCGCCGAGTCAGCTGATTTCGGGCCAGCTGCTTATCTGTCACAATCGGGGTCGGTTCTTCACAGCTGGTTTTGGAGCCAGGGGATTAACTAATCAGAGAGGGATAAGTGCATATCACTCTCATCTGCCTCTGTTTCATTTGGCGCCTACTTTTGTTTTGATTTCTGAGGCATGATTTTAATACTCTGGTCAAAAGGTTAACAATAAAGTGACGATCTGTTCATGAATACCAGCTACTTCCACATTTAATCATTTTAGTTTAGCTTGTTTACTAACATTCACCAGACCGACACAGACAGGCAACGCTCATCAGCAGCAACTTATTACAGAAAATGTCAGACTTTTCCATCGTAGAGACAGAATTACTGTACTCCTACTGGTGGCAGTGCTGTGTGTGTGTGTGTGTGTGTGCACCTGCCTACATTTACTTTGCTCCTGGTGGTGCAGACGGAACAAGAAGCTCAATCCACCCAACACCCACACTTTGGGAGGAAGGAAGCTGTTTGGACAGTGATCTGGTCTCGTACATTAAAATGTTGCTTGATGGCACGACGTGAACTTTGACTTCTCTTCTGGGACGATTTGAATGATTGACTCCAGACGTGCATGAACACTTATGAGACACCGACCCATCCGAACAACACCCACCCTCAATTCGTCACATTCCCCCACGAAAGCAAAAAAAAAAAAAAAAACATCACATGAAGGCTTGCTGCGATGTGGCATCTAAAATTGGATTTCAGAGGATTTGTTGTGATAAGTCCCTCATGAAGCCTATGTTTCAACACAGCATTTTAAAGCCATGTGCTAAGAGGAACAGATTGTGTTGAATGGAAATACCCAGTTGAGACGGAGGCGCACGCACACACACAACACACACACACACACACACACACACACACACACACACACACACACACACACACACACACACACATACACACTTACTGCTGGGCCATAACCTTGGAGTGAGAAGATATTAAAACTAAAACTGCTGACAAACCGCATTATGTAGCAGAATCGTCTGCAGAGCCGTCCCAAACTATATACTGTAGATACTGGATATGAGCCAATAGTGGATTCAATCCTGCATTAATAGTATAATGATACAGATGAATGTTATACACAATACATATTTATATCTGTAAATGAATAGGAACATATCATACTTTTTCAATAAGTGAATTAGGAAGCCCGGCTCTCAGACCGGGACAAAGAAACGTGAGACACACGAGTATACTAACAAATATATACATTTATTGACCACAAAATGATCAAAACAAGTCAAACCAATAGATGGGAGGAATCGGTAAAGTTGTGCAGGGAGTGTCTGAGTGGAAATGTGCTGCGACAATAGAAAGGAACCAACAGCTCCCACACGCAGCTGTGTGGCGAGAGGAGATCTGGCCAGGAAGGACGCTGCTTTGGCTCACATGCATGATGAGGCCCGGCAGGCCCAGGGGGGTCCCATGGCGCTGGTTACTCTCCAAAAGGTCTGCAGGCCCGAAGACAGGCGAGCAAATCAAACGCACCAAGCAATTAGAAACAATATGCTTATATACACATAACAAAAAACTAGCTGAACTCTCAGAAAGAAAAAAAACAATTATGGTAATAATGTTTCATTTATATACACGATCTATGAGAGGTTTTCATCAGGATATAATATTCACAGTACACTCCTGCTGTACAGTTGTTTGTTACTTTTGCAAAATAGTTCCCCAGTGTGAAATAGTGTGGTGTAGTCGACTTGTGTAATCTTCTAGTTTTGCCGAGCCCTCTCGCTCAGATGACTGACTGTAAACTGTGCGGTTGTTTCGCAGATGAGCGACACGGCACCCTGAGGCTGAGCAACCTCACTAAAAGCATGTCGGGGAAGTACATATGCCGAGCCAGCAACACCGCCGGCTCCGACAGCTGCTCCATTAACCTGGAGGTTATCACCTGTAAGCACACAGTATTTACACTCCGCTACACGCCAGTGTATTCGCCGCACGGCCGTGACTCCCGTGAGGCGTTAATCCTGATCTGTGATGCGTTCCCCAGCTTCCAACGCAGGCATGATTGCAGCAGCTACACTGGGGTCGATAGTGGGACTGGTGGCCATGGGCCTCTTCCTCATATTCATACTGAGAAGGAGAAGGGACACTGAGGAGGAGATGGCCAACGAGATCAAGTGAGAGTTTAACTATACACTGTAGGGTGGGCACTTTATTAGGTACACCCGAACAATCTCATGCAATTTAATACTACAGCAACCTTTTATGAAATTCAGTTCATGGTTAAAGGTGTTGTTGTACTGGACTACATTATACTGAGGTCCTCTATATTTACATACAACATATTAGAAACACCTCCGACTCTAATGCAGTCCAGTGCAACACCACCACAAGCTATGACCGCAACGCTGAAACGTCATTTAATTAACACGTTTATGACGGTGTCAACAAAACCTGATCGTTAAAGTACTTTGAGGCAGAAAAGGGGCTATTGCATTAGATTGTACAAGTGTACCTAATAGTGTGTGTGTGTGTGTGTGTGTGTGTGTGAAGAAAAGAGGTGGGAGGGGAGTGGCTGTACTCATTGCAATCATATTTAAGATCTTTATTTATTGAGGGCACCACCAGCCAGAAGCATCTATCTATTACATTCAATAGTAAGTAGGGCGAGCACTCATGTTTTCTTCTTGCATTGTTCCCTTTTTAATTTAAAAGTGACAGTCTATGCCTTTTTTCTCCTAATGAGTACTTTTGATAGTTCCTTTTGCTGACATACATTTACATACAGGACTTTTATTTGAAAGTATATTTATCGTGCTACCACTACTTTTATCTACATATTTTTGCTTCACGTTGTATATTTTGTAATAAATACTGTATAAAGGTAATTAAAAAATCTGGAATGTACAAGTACTTTTTTGTCAGACCTCAATGGGACTGAAGCTGTCTCGCCCTATTTCCTCTTTGTCATTTTTGATTTGACTCCTTTTCATTAATGAGATTCCACTTCCTCTGCTTTGCTCTCTGCATCACAGGGAGGACGCTCAGGCGCCAAAGCGAGTGTCGTGGGCAAAAAGTAACACCGGCTCGGACATCATATCCAAGAATGGCACGCTGTCCTCCATCGCCACCAGTCCGCGACCCCGCGACCCCCTCCAGCCAAACTTCCACTACCCGTACTCCCCCACGTCGGCTTCGGACACCGGCTCGGTGATTAACGCCTACCAGCTGCGACCCGGAGAAGCCAGCACGCTACACGGACTCCCCGGTTACAACGCGGGAGGCACCCCGTCACGCAAACACAAGCGACCCCCCAGCGCAAACGGGGGGCCCCCGCAGCTTCAGAGGAGCCCCGCGGTCGCCGTCCCCAACAGGACCGAGGCTCAGCCTCAGGTGCCGCCCGCGCTCACCGTGTCCCCGCAAATCAGCTCCTCCACTCTGACGCGCATGGGGGCCGTAGCCGTCATGGTGCCCGCTCAGAGCCAAGCGGGCTCACTGGTGTAGGCCGGGGGGAAGGACAGTGGTCACGGAGGGAGGGGAACGTATGCCTTGAAATGGAACGCACCTTCTCCACCAACGCCTGAAAGGTCGCGAGAGAAGAAGACGTCTCGCAGGGCCCTTCGGTTCAAACGTTTCAGTTTCTTTTTGGAAGAAATATATTTTTATTCCCACTCTTTAAAAGAGATTTTCAAAAATGATATCCAATAACTTTATGATTTTGAGGCTATATAAATAAAACTCATGAGAGAGACATGTTCAAACTGAATACAGTGCGTCTGGATGCTGTAAAACCATAAATAGTTTTGCAGTTCTTGCAAATATACATTTGTATAACAACTAAACTAAATATATATACATTTTTATAATTCCATTTGTATGGATCACTCTTCAGTCACTTCTCTCAGGCAAACTGCACTAGTTCAAAATCACGGTTCAGGTATTTCAACTTTTATTTCATCGCTTTCTTTGACCCGCGTACAGGTTGTTTTATTTAACCTGCTGTAACAATGTCAGTATGGTTCCATGTCTGCTGAGAGAACATTTATGAGTATATTGCCTGTTATGGTAGTTGGAATGTAACCGAAATAGTGTTGAAGTTAATGGTTTCTTACTATTTTGTTCAAAGGTGCTTGGTATTACATGATATAATTACTGTAAACATGCAAGGCCATTATTCCATGGGATAATATTCAACCAACCCTCCTGCTGATGGTCTTTTTTTTTTTGTTTTCTTGAAAGTATACTAAACTCTGGAAATAATGCGTTGGTGAGTTATTGAGGCTGAAAGGCAGTTTTGATTGTTGATCATTTTTCAATAAAGTGTTTGAGTTTAGCAAGACGGACTTATCACTTCACTTATTACCCATGCAAACCATTTGCATAAAATGTACATCATTCCCAGATAAGTGGGATTCAGGCCCAAAAAAAAAAAAAAAAAAAGAGACCAATTCATTTTATGATATTTAATTTGGAGTGTTACATTTCAAATATATAACCCACAATACACAAGCCATACATCTATGACAGTACACACGTCATGTAACAGTAACCATGATCAGCTCTAGAAGGCCACTGCATGTGATATAGATATGTAATATACAGTAGGGCAACCATTACCTTTTATTAACACTGACGGTGGTGTTAAACCCTTTTAAGCAATGGTTTGTATCCACACAGGCAGCCTCGCATCAAAAAGGTTCAGATGAAAAATCTAAACTATTCTTCGTTACATCATCGCCACTGCTGCTGGAGATTTTGTGGATTTACATGCTGCCAGTGTCGCTAAAAATTAAACCATTATTCTAGAAAAATCTACGTTTTACTGACTGGTTTACCCCAATCCTACGATGCGGAGGGCATTTCAGGAAACCGGTCCGTAGAGATAAAGACCATTACAATACGGTCACCACTGAAGTCACTAGAAGAAACAGGATAAAGACGTATCATGTTTCTGTCAGCAGATTTCGGGAAATGATCATCCTCATCACCTCATTAGTGCCTTTAGGGGAAACAAAATGAGAAAAGAAAGAAAAAGTCACACAAACTGTAATTGTTAGAAAACCAACCATGACAGCTGCATAGAATATAAGGGAATCCTATTGGATCTGAGCAGCCGGGTAGAAAGCCTCACCCTCTAGGATCTGATGCACTCGGATGTCTCGGACAAACTGCTGCACGGCGTAGTCTTTGAGGTAACCGTAACCACCGTGCATCTGGAGAGCCTGGTTGCAGATCTGTTGAGTAAGGAAAGGCGGCAATAGAGGAAAAAAAAAAAAAATGAAATTAGGACGACCAAAAGCTCTTACTGTTACTGCTCAGTGTTACTCACGGTGAAGCACTCGTCTGTGGCAAAGAGTTTGGCCATGGAGCAAAGAGAAACGGCATCAGGCCGGTTCTCCTGCAGCGCGGTCGCAGCTTCACGCACCAAAAGGCGAGACGCCACCAACTTGGTGGCCATTTCTGCCAGCTGGAACTGAAGATACTACACAAACAGGGAGAGAGGGAAGGATGGATTCAAGATGGCTGGCAGCAACAGTGTCTAAATACTTTGACTCGAGGATCCTTGTACGATCTTCTGACCTGGTTGTTGGCGAGCGTCTCTCCAAACTGCTTGCGCACTAACAGGTGATCCCTCGCGAGCTGGACACAGGCGTGAGCCGCCCCAAGAGAACAGGACGCTGTTGGAAGAGCGTTGGGATGAAAGCTGCTGAGGGTGAAACAGCTTTTTGAAACAAGGTCGAGTATATTGATGCGTTCGACTACCGTAAATTTCGGGTTACAAGCCGCTACTACCTTCGGTCAGTGTCCCCGTTAGCTCCCCGCTGTAGCCAGCTGGGGCTCCTGCTAGCGCTCCGTCACTTCCCCGCTAACTCCCTGAAAACCACCGAAGGTAGTGGGACCAGGCTCGACACCCGACTTGGGCAGAGGGGACGCGGGCAGTAGCACAGCAGCGGGCGGTAGCAGCAGCGCTAGCTAGCAGCGCTACTAGCTTGCTACAGCGGGGACACTGATCAGCCGTAGGAGCGGCTTATAACCCGAAATGTACGGTACTTTTGAATGACATTTTTTTATTTAAAGAAAGTAATTTCTTCCACGGTCTCTCTTTAATGTCGGCGTCCGACAGACATTCGTCACATTTAAGCACCTTAAGACTCCCACTTTGTAAACAATGTCAAACAAAAATCCTGATTTTGATGGAATAATTTCCATAAATCAGTGCGATTCCAATCATTTCCTCAAGCTATGGGAGTACATTACATAGCTGGGAGTCATTAACATTGTACAGTACACATGAATAGTGCTTTCCTCCTCACCAATATTAATTCTGCCTCCATTCAGGCCTTTCATGGCCATGTTGAATCCTTGCCCTTCCGCACCGAGCCGGTTGGTCACTGGAACGGCACAATCCTCTAATATCACCGCTCTGGTCGGCTGGGAGTTCCAACCAATCTGGAGAGCAGAAGGGGAAATATCAGCGTAACCGTGACTTACTTCTGCCATCTAGTGTTACCTGCGAACACGACCAACGACCAACGACAATGAACTCTACCTTCTTTTCTTTTTTGCCAAAACTGAGGCCCGGGGTTCCTTTCTCCACCAGCAAACAGGAGATGCCTTTGGCGCCTACAGCTCCGGTTCTGCACATCACAACATAGACGTCCGTGTCTCCCCCTCCGCTGATGAAGGCCTGAAAAGGTTCACGAAGAGCGACGAGACGTGTTTTACTCACTGCGTTAAGAGCATTCACTGCGATATAGGCCTAAAACATCTGCGATTACCTTCGAACCGTTCAAGATGTAACGGTCACCTTTCAGCTGTGCCGTGGTCGAGAGGGAAGCAGCGTCGCTGCCGCTGCCTGAAATCATAGGTCGCAGGTTTAATAGTGCAGATAGCAACATAGCAAACTATGAATATATTTTCCTTTCCTTATTCAATATTTGCCACATAAAGACGGACCTGGTTCAGTGAGACAATAGGAAGCAAACTTTTCCATCGAACAGAGATCCGGACAGAACTTCTCTCTCTGCTCAGTGTTGCCAAAGGTGTCGATCATCCAGGCACACATGCTGCAAAGAAAGGAGCGTGCAAATTCATAGAAAATGTGTTTCACAGCTATCATTAGAGACTGGCAAATTTGGTTAAATCGGGCCATAAACAACCGGCCTTAAGTCAGGTATAAATCCATCCAAGCAACCAAATAATTAACCTGTCCATCTTGTTGTAATTGCAGGTACGTTTAATGCGATATTAGGGGGTCTGTACTTGTGGATGCTGATGTAAGCGGTGGTGCTGACGCATCCCGTGGACAAAGCCTCAAAGATGACGGACGTGTCCAGCCGAGAAAGACCCGTTCCTCCAACGTCCGGCTGAACGTAGATCCCGCCAAACCCCAACTGGGCCGCCTTCCTCATGGTCTCTATTGGAAAGATTTCCTGGAAGGAAAACAACAAAAACATAGCGACAGTTGATGATGTTACGCTGAAAATCAAGCTCATTTGACATATAATTGAACTAATATACCATATCAGGCCATACCATTTATGTATGACTGTAGGAGAAGTGCGTTAAAGTAATAGACAATCCTATCAAGCCAATCCTTTGAAAACACACCTTCTGGTCCCACTCTGCCATGTGTGGAGCCATTTCATTGGCTGCAAAGTTAAAAGCCACTTCTTGAAACTCCTTCTGCTCCTCTGTGAGTCCATGAGCGGCTGTCAACAAAGAGCAGAGAGCACATCAGATGCAGGTGTGTGTGTGTGTGTGTGTGTGTGTGTGTGTGTGTGTGTGTGTGCATGGCTGCTTTGAAATGCACCCCACAAGGTGACAGTGTCTTCATATGACCAACATGTTGAGTGCTTGGTGATCTTCCTCAAGGCAGCAGTGAGGCTCCAGACAATAAATCATTTATATTTAAGTTTGCTCAAATTCTCTCACACAAAATACAGCCTCAAAAAAAAGAGGGGCGGTGCAAAACTAACCAATGACAGCTGACAACGTCACAGGTAAATGTCATATTAAAAGCCTGAATGGGCTGCGAGCGTTTACTTTATCTTGTTTTGCCCAAAGTCCAAAGAAGCCCGTGCGGGTGCTGGAGAGCGGTGAACAGTGAGCACAGCAGCGGGCTGTTAACCAACAAGTCCACTGGTCCCCCGGTGCCATTGAGGCTTTCTTTCATAACATCGGTCGTATGAACTGACAGCGAAAGCAAACTGTTCATTCGTTTTCTGGGACTTACGGTCGACACAAGTCGCTATCCCTCGTGTCTGTGGGCTTCTGTTGCAGATCAAACGCTGGTTCCTGCAGATGCTGGAGCCCAGGCGAGCAATTCTTCCCAGAGGTCCGACGGCCGCCATGTTTACCTCCAGCGGTCTGGCTGTTTGAAGAGAACGGTCCAGCAGCTGTTCTTCTTCTTTGGTGTTTTATGGCGGTTGGCAAATAACATCATGGCCCATTACCGCCACCAGCTGGCATGGAGTATAAATGCTCATGATGAAGTTATTTGTTTTCCATAACATGACTGTTAATAATATATATTATTTTTGTAACACATACACACACACACACACACACACACACACACACACACATATATATATATATATATATATATATATATATATATATACACATATATATATATATATATATATATATATATATATATATATATATATATATATATATATATATATATATATACACACACACACACACACACACACACACATATATATATATATATATATATATATATATATATATATATATATATATATATATATATATATATATCTGTATATGTGTGTGTTGTTTCATATTCCACTGATTTTAATATATATATATATATATATATATATATATATATATATATATATATATATATATATATATATATATATATATTAAAATCAGTGGAAAACAAAACAATGGTCACTGCTGTGCTCATGTGCTTGTGATGCTTCAGTGCCAGCTGTATTCAGAAGAAAAGAAGATATTGTTGTCCATGTTGGGCGTGAAGACTGACTCCTTAAATGCTTTTTGGGGGAGAAAAAAGAAGGCAAAGTGCTAAAAACTCAATTGACTTTGTTCAGGACTATAAGGCCTGTCTGTATTCAAGGACAAATGCAACCAGGAGCTGAAGACGATGTAGTGATGATCCCGACCACAGGGGGGCAGCAGAGCGCTCCACGCGCCTCCTCTGACTGAAGTGAAGAAACGTCAACGTTTTTTTAGTTTGACGTTTTACGTTTATCAACGTAAACGGGAGGAGACGGCAGTCAAATCAAATGCACCGATAACTTTGTTGACGTCACGTGGTGTGGGCTTTTTCCGCGGGACCTGTGGAGCGCTGCAGCTGGTACTCTTTATTATTATCTGTGTTATGGAGGTTATCTAGAGCTGCGGTTTAACTTCATCTGTGTTACGTAAAAGACAATGTGTTTAATGTATTGTTTTAGTATTGTTTTATCAACGAGGTTTAGCAAAGTAACGCATGACTTGTGTATCAAACGAAAGCTTTTATTCTCCTGTACGTAGTGTCTACTGAACACACAGACAAGGCAATACACAATGCCACCATCCTCAATGTGAATATTGTCCTTATTATTATTACTCTAGGTTTTTAAACTTAAAATATTTAGGTTTTGGACTGTTGGTCATTAAAAAAAAACACGTTTGAAAACAGGATTTGGGACATTTTTGGTTGTTGTTTTGACATTTAATAGAATAAACAATTGATATCTTAAAAACAATCAGAAATGTATTAATGCAGCAAGTAAAACACATTATGAGAAGCAGCCCTAGTGATATTTGTTGAACATTTTATTTGAGTAATTTTATGGTTTATTTGTTGGTGATATGGATCACATTCTCTATCAGTGTTTATGCATCTATGTTGGGATATGGTACTTACAAAAAAGAGATGTTAAGGAATAATATGACTGGTAGATAATTTGATATTTGATGTTTTAAACAGGTGTCTTCATCCACCGTGAGAGATGCCTCCAAAGACGAGGGCCAGCGTGAGTAAAAGAGCTGCGAGTTCAGGTGAGCAAATAAAGTGGCAGAGTAAAACTTCTTGTCTGGTTTGGTATTTTCTGACTATTATTGCTGCAACAACAGGAAAAGGCGGCGGTGGGGAAGCGGCTGGCGGGAAGAGGAAAGCTGCAGCTCCTGTTAAGTCTGAGAGCTCAGAATCCCCTCAGTACCAACGCTGGCTGATGAAGTCTGAGCCAGAGAGCCGCTTTGAGAACGGCATCGACCTCAAGGTACAGAGCCTCATCTCAGCCTGTGTTTTTATTTTATTTTATATATATATATATGAGTGGTCTGCACTCTCTGATGCACATGGTCTCGTTCTGCAGTTTGGGATAGAGGATCTGAAGGCTCTGCCGGATCAGACTGGTTGCTGGGACGGCGTCCGCAATTATCAGGTAGAGCCACGAAACGGACTCCTGTAATGACGAGACGTTTCCCCTCGGAAAAAACGATTCTCACCAGCCTTCTCTCTTTTTCTTGCTTCGGTCCTCTGAATTATCCCTCGACCCGCAGGCTCGCAATTTCATGAGGCAGATGAAAGACGGGCAGTTGGCTTTCTTTTACCACAGCAACTGCAAGGAACCGGGGATAGCGGGGATCATGACAGTGAGTCGCTCTCTTTCCCCAGAGGATGTTCTGATGTCCTGATGATCTAAACGAAGCCACAGGCATCATTTCCCACTGTTTTTCTTTTCTAGATCGTGAAGGAAGCTTACGTGGACCACACTCAGTTTGACAAGAAAGACGTCCACTTCGACGCAAACAGTAAAGCAGACGACCCCAAATGGAGCATGGTAAACTCATTCAGGAAGTAGAGGTAACATACCGGATGATAACAATGGAGCGTTGATGTTGTGCTCTCCTCCCTCTCAGGTCGACGTCCAGTATCAAAGAACGACGAAGCGTTTTCTTCCTCTGTCGGAGCTGAAGAAGTACCACCTGCAGCATCGCGCCAAAGGAGGGCCTCTGAAGGAAATGTCACTTTTCACAAGGGCCCGGCTCTCCGTGCAACCGCTGACCGCCGGTGAGTGAAGACCTTTCTCCCTCTGGGACTTCAGTGTGTAGCGGTGGACTGATTCTGAACTCTGTTTTTTTTTTTGTCTCTGCAGAGGAGTTTGACTTTGTCCTGAGTTTGGAAGATGAAGAGCCTTTGTGAGGATTTGGATCAGATGATGTGTGTTTTTTTTACAGTGAAATCATGAAGCAGCGACCTTGTTCACAGCACTGCAGCGTTTATTTTCTTTTGTTCACAGATATTAAATGTGCTTTTGTTAAATAATGGGTCGCATCCAGTTTTCTTACCTACATCTCTGAACGATACAGAGCAAGCTTGTTTGACACCTGATTCCTGCTTTATGTAAAAAAAAATGTAAGTGCTATAAAATTGGAGAGCGTCTGCTTTTAAAGCCTTACTGTGGTGGTGATCTATTCTTGAATTTGGGACTGGCCCTGTTTGCGCTGGACTGGCGGCTCTGTATTCCTTGTAACATTACACACACCATTTTTATATTATTATTGGTTAATCTGATTATTGTTTTTATTAGAAATAGATTCCCAAATACAAATATCTTCAAACCATCCAAGAAGTCTTTAGCTGACAAAAGTACTTTAATGACTAATAACACGAATAGCTGGAGCAGTTCTCATTCTTCGGTCATTTCCCTTTTCATTTCAGCCGAACGTCTTTCTTCCCCCGAGTTGATTGGAGCGTTATTCAGATCAGCTGTTGCACAGCTTCAGATCAGCTGTTGCACAGCTTCAGCTAGGCGGGGAATCGCACATTTAGGTCATTCTGATCCTTCGTCGACTTACTGCAGACCTCATTTTAGCAAATTCTGCCAGACATGCGTTACGCTTTTTTTGAAACTTCTTTGCTGCCTTTTGCTTCACTCATAGGAGGGTGTTAGAAGAAAAACATTTTTACTATTGATTAATACTGTATTTCATGTTACCTTTAGAATCATTAGTAAGACTTCATTAATTAGTTATATTATTAATAATGCAGTGACTTCGTCTTGAACACTCACATCTGGTACATGCTTACAGACACATCCTTGGCTGATCATCTGATAGAGACTGAAATATCTGTATGTCTCTAGTTTAAGAAAGGTATGTCTTGAAGCCTTGTGACATTGCCAATCTAGCGAAAGACATGCAATGACTCATGATGGAGATATGAAGACGTCATGTGGCCTTCTGTCTATTGATATTTAAGAAGGCAGCCCTTCGCTTATTCTTTGAGAAAGTCCAGGATACGCAATTGACTTGTCATGTTGTGATTCTGACTCTGCTCCTCTTTGCAAAGAATAAATGTCCTGATTATGATTTTACCACCAGGTGTAGAGTACATTTTTCCATCAGAGGGGCATTCTGATTCCTCCTCGACTAAATGGAAACATTTTTAAAGAGTGAATATACTAACACAGTTCCTGAACGAGCGCCCACCGGCTGTAGTTATTCATTTATTTTCATTGAAAACCCCTTTCAGACCCACTTGTATGTTTTCATTGTGAAGCAGTGGGGGAAATCGGTGCAGTCAAATAGCTACACATGTTTTGTCAAGACAAACTGATGAATAGTTTGATACGCTTGCAATTGTTGCAGAGCGATTTAGGAACCAATCACTTTGCCTCTTCGAAGCTCTTAATGATGCATTTGTATTTGAAAGATCTGAAGAAACTCCATTACCTGTACGTCTGTTAATGGTCATCATGTTCCTCAAAAACACTTTCACTCATTGCTGTCAAACAACCAAGTCAGAGTTCTTTTTTTTGTTTTCATTTGGCATCAATTTATTTGACTTTCAGGGACAAGAAATAATTAATTAGCATTTAGCAAAAGATAGTTCTACTGTAACTCTTTCTCCGGTTAAAAGACTAAAATCATGTTAAAGAGGCAGGAGGATTTCATTTGCTTGATACACTTAGGCACAACTTTTAAGTCTCTAATAAAGAGGATACAGTGGACGTCATACTGTCAGACCTTAATACAAACAGCCTTTCCTAACACCACTGGAATGCCAAGGCAAAGCACATGAACATGAAAGGTCATCTTGTGACCCCGTGTGCTGTATAGTCAACGTACACAAGCTGGAACAGGATAAAAGGTTTCAGCTGGTCTCATTTACAGATCAAAACCCCAAAATTGTGTGCGATAATACTTAAGCCCTGAAAATGGGAGGTTTCCGCTTCAATATCTTTTTTATTTTTTATTTTTTATTTTTTTTTACACAAACAAAGAGAAAATGTGTTCAGCAAGATAAAGCAGTGCAAAGTTATCTCCGATGTATTGACCTCACAACAATGTTAGGAATGCATTCATTAAAAAGGTGGAATGTTGAAGATACATTTCTGAAAATCCATGTCAGTTGAGTTGCATTAATTAAGAGATCAGAAATGAATTTATCCTTAAAAAAGAAAAAGAAAAACCTGAATTAAAGTAACCAACAGAAGGCTATGACAGAAGAATATCACACATGGAAGGTTTAACGCAGTGGACATTGCGAATGATTAGTTTGATTCCCATACAGAAAAGAAAATTGCAGTTATGAGGAAGTACAAGACCAACAGCCTGAAGCCACTTGGAATGCCTCATGCAAACGGTTGCATTGTTCACATACTGGATGTATTACTGTACGTCGGCCTCCCTTCACCTGCAGCGGCTACACATAAAAACAGCTGCGTCACCAGATGTTGTACAGTTGACGGGTGCCTCGCGAGAGGAGACTCTCTATCCGCTCTCCTCCCTCGCCGCCTGTTCCAGAGCGCTCTCCGACGCGGCCGAGCCCTCGAACCTCTGGGAGGCGATGGCCGCCTGATGAGACATGCTCTTCCTCACCACGTCCCCTTTCCTCCACAGCGTGATCTCCTGCAAGGAGTGGATTACTGTCATCCATTGTTCATGTACAACAATTTCATTGATTAATTTGGCAACTTTATGATTTGCTGTACTTATTCTTAGCTCAATATGATTATATACTGTAACATCACAAGACTGACACTGACTAGGACTTTATGTAAACAAAAAACATGATTACTTGGAGCGATTACCGTAAACGTCAGGTTACGAGCCGCTACTACCTTCGGTCAGTGTCCCCGTTAGCTCCCCAATGTAGCCAGCTGGGGCTCCTGCTAGCGCTCCGCTAGCTCCCCGCTAACTTCCGCTAGCGCTCCGCTAGCTCCCCGCTAACTTCCGCTAGCTCACTGAAAACCACCGAAGGTAGCGGGACCAGGCTCGACACCCGACTTGGGCAGAGGGGACGCGGGCAGCAGCGCTAGCTAGCAGCAGCAGCAGCGCTAGCTAGCAGCAGCAGCGCTAGCTAGCGCTGCTACTAGCTTGCTAAAGCGGGGACACTGACCGGCCGTAGGAGCGGCTTGTAACCCGACGTTTACGGTAAATTACACGTGTTGCTTGCAAATGTATAGAAACTAACTGCACACTAAATATTGTTTTCCTTGATAAATCCCAACTTTTGGCAACCTTATATGTATCGCTGTCAACAGCCTGGTTTGACACGTCATTGGATCCATCAAGTGTACCAGTAAGGCCGCATGGACAGTACCAGCACCCTGGAACTATGTTATGAATAGTTATGAATGTAATCAGCTACACCTGTGCTGCTTAATATGTCTGAATGTAGGAAACAAATGCTCCGTCCCAGTTTAATATAACATACTGCATACAGTTAGTATACGTATACACACTATACTGTATATAGGATAGGTAAAACACATGTAAAACATGTTACAAGGGCAAAAATGACATTTCCCACTTGATTGTTTTCTCCCAAGAGTCCAAAAAGCAAAGATACTCAACAATTAATGTATTGCCAAAATGTGTGTGAATTATTCAACTATTTGTTTCAGAACCAGCAGGTTTTTAGCAGTAAGTATAAAAAAAATGACCATTTTATGCTGCAGGACGTGATGCAGTATGTGTGCCAGACAATAATTACTGCCGATTTCACTGAAAGATAAATGTGTTTCACAAATGTAATCCATATTATTGTTAAAGCATCTTTCTGTTGCTCAGAAGTTTATTTGAATGCTTTACGGTCCAAAACTCAAGCCACATACTCAAAGCTGCGTACAATTAGTATGTACTCGTCTAGTCGTAAAGAATTGGGATACACCAAGCCTTTGTCCAACAGTTTTACTGCACCTAATGTTTCTCTTCCTTATCTTTTCCCTGCAAACACTCAGGAATTACACATCCCAGCCAGTATAGTTATCCATGGCCTAGTTTCCAGGTTCCTGCAGCAGCCTACCTGCTGTTTGAAGTAGCGTCTCTCCTCCTCGTCGATCAGAACCAGGTTCAGGTAGTAGCGCACGGAGAACTTCTTGTTGATGTCTCGCATGGTGGGAGTCAGATCATAACCAGCCAGAAATAACCGGATGGGAATGGACTCTCCTGAAATATGGAGTACATCGTGTCAGGTTGCGCAATATTCAGTAAATCTTGACCAAGTTGGGAGACGTTTTGTGATTAAAAATGACTGAAACCACGAGTAGGCGTCGTTCACCTCTGACCGGAGCCCCGTCCATGATCTCGTACTTGGCGATCGTGTCGTTTTCGTGGTATACACTCGGGCCGGTGCCCGTCGTCTCACGTTTGATGATGTCAATCTCCATGTGTTTAATTTTAATCCTCACCAGCAGGAAATAGATTTTTCCCACAATAACGTCTTTCAGATGGTACCTGTCAGAGGACGAAAGACGACACGAGCGGAAACGAGAACTGTAAATAACGGGTGGTTTAGTAACTGAGCACGAGTACGTTTTTAATGGAACATTATCTGGATGCTTTATTTGGATATTGGACAGCGCATGAAATTATATTTGCTGTTTTTTCGTTGTCTTCTATGAGAGTATTCTTTGGGTTTTGGACTGTTGGTTAGACAAGACACTTTAAGACAACAGCTGGGGCGCTGGGAACTTTGCTCTTATTTTATATATCGAGCGATTTGTTCATTTAATAATGAATCAATTATGTAGATAATTATTAACTGCAGCTCTAAACTCCATGACTGATGCTGTATGTGCTTGACTCCCTCCCACAAATACACCAACATTTCCAAAAGGCACTTACAGATGATGATGTATTATTATTATTATTATTATTATTATTATTATTCATTATGATTTCCTGGCTGGATAGGGTACTTCATTT